>CM073769.1:4782099-5152099 GCA_037158775.1 Hetaerina titia | reverse complement strand
CCTAGAACGCTCTTTTATCGCTGGTGCGTTATCACCCTCTGCCACACATCCTGGCGATGGCTTTGCAGGGCACTACTCGTATGTAAATGAATGAATAAAAATATCCTGGGCCCTCATACTATTTCTGCATATCTAGGTTATAATTTTATGACATTGTGCATTAGGGATGAAAATACATACATGAAACATTCAAAACTAAAATAGTGACTGGGATATATAGTACATCCATACCCATATTAAAAGATTTTGTACTTTTCCATAGACTTAGTCTGTGAAAAGGCCCAAAAACTTTTAATATGGATACAACATACTTCAAGAAATGAGGCCTGAAACTGGAGAGTATTTTGGAGATATACGAGTACATGCACCTGTACATACGCTAACGTTATGTACGACGCGGATTCCTTAAGCTCCCTCCTATTTTCTGGATTTTAAAACAAAAAAATACAGTGATCAACCCGAAGGTCGGTTTGGAAGAATGGTAAGATAAGAGTTCACATAAAACCCCACCGTGTGAAATTCACACATTAGCAGCGTGTTTAGGGGGGGGTAGTTCCTTTCCCTGTGCCACCAGCGGTTTCCTAAAGAGAACTACTCCCTGAAAAATCATCAGCTTGGGTGTGGAGCTGATGGTACCCAGAGGCATCCCCGGGAATCAAACTAGAGTCCTCCGATCAGTAGCCCAACGTCCCGGAATACCAAGTCCCTATATTCGCGTTTAACTATAAATAATGGCTCAGATTTAATCTTCTAGAAATGTTCAGTCAACTACAATAAAACAAAGTATTCTCAATATTTCCCGCTTGATATAGAGAATCCCAACCACTATTTCGATAGTTTCTTGTTATTTGGAAAGGCCTCTAAAACCAGAGAAAACTCTAGAATCCATGTTTGATTTTAACTATCAAGATGAAAACAATTTTACCACTAATTTATTTAAATCCAATCTTAAGAGCATAGTAAACTTTATATATGACCAGCATTATTTATGACCTGGGAAATGTAAATTTTCTACCTTTAAGGCATTTTCGATACAGAGCATCATTACTATTGCTCTGTAAAATGTATAAATTGATAGTGTATGGAATAGCAAGGTATTTTAATTCCTACAACTCATGAAGAAGTTCCATAATTTGAGGGAATTCATCTTTGCTTATATTCCAGGATTGGAACTAATAGCCTGGACACTCCGAGGCACGCCAAAGTACTTCGACAACTTCCATACCTGCAATGCTATCGAGTTTCTTCTCATTTGCTTTACAGAAGTGAAGAACGAAGAACCTAACTCGGAATCCTCGAAAACGGAATCTTGAACTTTTCCTCTGAGGTCCCCGATCCATTGAGGGGAAACTCGACACCCGCGGCGGTCGTAACACGTGCGAATGAGACACAGAACTGGCATTTTGATCCGAGAGGGGCGAGGGCAGCACTCACGCGAACGAGAACAGCTTCGGAATGTCAAGATGATCGTCCTCCCACGAGACACGCAATTGCCAAGAAACCTGAGCGGGCCTCGAAACAAAAGTCTTCCATCAAGACTGCCTTACGCATCCATTCATCTCGTTTGTGCGCTTCGTGAAAACGCTCCTTCCATTGGCTTTCCTCGAATCTAAAGTGACCCTTGCATAATGGTGACAAGTAGTAGATGACGCTCACGCCTGGCGTCACAGTGGAAAGCGACGCAACAAGTTGACTCCCTTTTAGCATGATGCATCGAGCCCACAGTCTTCGAATGGAAGGTGCAAATGTCACGCGTCTACATTTTGTGGACGTTACTGATGATTCATTGAGAAATGGACGTGTGGTCGTAGGTGGCACTTCTCGTGAAAAGTAAGAAAATAATGGACGCTTCCTCTTGATATTGTAAGAATATAGACGGACCTAAAATGCTGATAATTTACTATTCTTATAGTAGAATCTTGATTAGTTAACTTAATACAGTCTGAACATTTTAATAAATTAAATCTCTATTAAGAAACATGGATTAGAAATTAAGTTCTAACATTTCAAAATCAGTAAGCAAGGGTAATAACAATCAGATAATTGATATTCTGTTTTCCACAGGAGAAAAATCATGCTGAAAATGAGGAAACCCAAGCTGCTGGTACCCGCAAAGTTATCGCCTGTTTTGGGGATACCGATTAGAGTTTCATGACTTAAATTGGGTAAAAATGAGCTCTGAATTAACGCGAATTCATTCCGTTTGTACATGCTATCATGTCGGTCATATTTCCGAATTTCAAAAGCAAGGTTTTCGAAATTTTACACAAAGAGTGTAAACTCCGCGGTTAAGATTTTTCGGAAATCAACGGCCGATATCCTTCCACTGAGTTCTAAATCTTTTGACCATTATAAAGAGGAGTAATAGAGCACCCATGACACGTTGACATTGGATGACAGCCACGAAGTCAGCAGGCGGAGCGCTCTTGGAATTTCGCATCAGTGGGGTTGGTAGTTGGGGCACATTACGCACGCGCTCTCGGAGTGCTCCTTCGCTGCGGCGGCAGGTGCGAATGGGGACGGAGGAGGGACCAGCGGAGGAGGAGGGACGGAGGCCTCGACGCAAGGCAGCTCAAAGAAACGAAACACTACGCTTCAATTTGGGGTGAGATGACACGCTGAAATGAACTGCTTTCAGCCTAGATAATCAAAGAGACAACAGATGAGAGTTTTAAGCGCCTGTACACGATTGATCTCCTGAGTTTACTATTTACTTATTTAGACTAGGAATCACTCACGGAGCTCAGGCTAAATTGCAAGTTAAATCTCTTGTATAAATTGGAAGGACGTCTCTTTAGCAGTTATTTTGAAAATGTACTATTAATGTGATGTGATTATCTATTATCGTACTAGTTACGCGAGATCATGTCAGTAAAATTAGACAGATCAAGTGTAGAACAAATAGATTTTAGACGTAATTTTTTCCATTAACGATAATGGATCAGAATAATGTCGTTCGACCTCGATATGAGGGTGGGGAGAAGTACTTTTGGATGAAAAGTAGGCTGGTGTCATCCCCCGCCACCCACTGAATGGTTTGCTTGCAGGATACCATGTATAGTACATATATACATTCGGGAACAAGAGTATTCGTCCCGCTTTCTCCCTCTCATTTTTCTCCAGATTAAATACTGCTTCGATTGGAGAAGGGCTTCTTTACACGGAAGACATGTGGAGCAACGGACGCGGGGTCTACGATTCCGCTATTAGTGACATCTCGCTCTGGATCGCCGCGGAGTAATTATAAGTCACCATCCAGACATGTAAAGAGGTCGCTCGACATGGTCACCGTCGCACTATATTGTTTTCGCAGTCCGCCTTGCATTTCGCTCCTGGGAGTTAATCGATATTTTCCCTCGGAAAAACCTTTTACTTCGAGACCAAACTGGAAAAGAAACCAAGAACGTCGCTCCAGACGTCTTTATTTCCAAATCAATTTACTCAACACTGCCTTTTGTCGCGGGATCGTCAAAAATCGTTCTCCCGTTTAGATTCACTTCCTTCTGGAAGCACAGGTGACAAGCCTTTAACCAACGCATCCTATATTCCCTACAGGGATTCCGCTCCTTATACCGACAGGTGCTTCCAAAGAATACCTTTTACACCAACTATTACGCTGTTGGTGCGATGCCTGGGGTGTGCGGAGACATCTTCGGAACGTGTCGAACCAGATGCTCTGTAGCCGAGCGCTCTCCGCCACCATCGGCTACCAGACCGCCCGCAGACCACTCGACTACTTGTTTCTCACGTGGCGAGAGAATTGATCCAAATGTACACAGTCTCCAAATGAATATAGATTCCATCATGGACTCCCTCTTCCTTTGCAAGGACGATACCCCACACTATTCCTTGAATTTTACCCATGTCTCACGTGAGCTCCGAAGGGTTTAAAACATTCAAGCGTAATAGACAAACATATGGGAATTGGAATGCGGCTGACCTGTTTTCAACGAATCGAATGTCTAAGCCACATAACTTGAAAAACAAATTGGGTCTAAATAATCAAATCTATTGTTTGCATTGCTGCTTACTTAGAAAAGTTGGTCGTCAAATAAATTAATAAGTAACTAAAATGGTAATAATGAAATTTATTAATATTGTATTCAATGACTGAAACAAAAAATCGACAAAATTGGCGCCCTTTACGAAATTTACTACTTCGATCAAAACAAATTGGTCGAAACAATCGAAATAATTCGATTGGGCGACTTTAGGACGGCGGTAACTCTATGTAGAATTCTACTCTACACCATATAGAAATCTACTAAACCAACTGTTGTCGAAAGGGAACTAAAATTGGAGCAGGTATATTACGTTCTCAATATAATAATCTCCTTATACATAAAGTTAAAACTCACAGTAACCACACAGAAAGATCTGACGAAAGTATTTCAGCTGTTTCGCGCCAGTGGATGACATTCGCACCAAACGGTCGATTTTGCATGCATATCGAGAAGATCGGCATGTGTGATAATGTGGCTGTTTAAGAGAAAATATAATAGATTACTCGAAGAAACTCACATGTTGGGTAGATCCAGGTTTGGTACAAATAGACTTAAATTTCTGTAATACTATTTATTTTCATTAACATGTGTTTTTCCCTCGTTACGAAGAGGCAAATGCGATTGGATCGACTCATAATTGTCTTCTCAAGTGGTTCGAGACTTTCCGCGCGCGCGCGCCAGCAAGCGAGCAAGCAAATTCAGTCTCTTCTCGCCACCTCCGCGGATGGCTGTGTGCATGGCGTCGAAGAGTGCCCTACATTTTAAAGAGGATGCCATTCGCCAATCCCCCCCCTCCGTCCCCTCCGTCCCCCCCACCCTACCCACTACCTCCCTCGCCCCCGAGCAGTCATGTCGGCTGGCGCGCCGCGTGCGAGACCAGCGCGCTCAAGGGGCGGCCTGGGGGGGAGGGGTGCAGGGGGCGGAGATTGAGCTTCCAAGAATGACGAGAAGGGATGGGAAGAATGCGGGAAGGGCCGGAGAGGGGTTGGGGCCCGTGGTAGGGATGGGGGAGGGAGGAAAAGGAGATCTCGGGGCGATGAAACAACCACCGAAGCACCTGCATCGTCACTTCTACGTGCATAGAGGTATGCCATCATGAATCGCGACTATTTGTGGAATCTATAGTTTTGCAAATAAATTCCAATAGTTTAATGAAATGAAATGTATCAATTTTTTGCAAGCTTAAAAAGTTAAAATCTAACAGTTTTCATTCCCTCATCCTTCATTTATAACGCTGTATATCCCTTGATACAGGGACTCATCCTATTTTAAAATTAAAGTAAATATTTAAAGTGAGAAGTATTGGTAAGAAATTAATTAACTGATGCTTTAGTATATTGCGTCGCCACAAGTTAGAACTAGTGGTTCCACACTGACAGGTCGAATTATGCTGGTTAAACTTGGCTCACTGGAATGATTATGAGGACGAAAGATTCACTCCGCAAACTCCAGTGGGCATGTACGTAGCCAATGGATAGTGAGGGAATACAATTCGCCCTTCGATCGCAACGGAAGTGGAGCATCGAATATGGACGAAGAGAGGGAAAATGCACGATTCTAATTCCCTCGGATCACGGGTACATATTTCACTTCGACGAATGCTTCGAGAATGGAAAGGGTTCATTTTTGTGGGGCCGAAGGTGTATAGTTGATATGGAAGGTATGAAGTAACCATAAAACTTTGTAAAACTTTACAAACCTTTTTAAAACTATAAAAAGTTTTGAATCACTTGGAAGTCAGTGACATGACATCACAGCCCCATCTCTTAAAATGGATATCTCAGCCGCCAAGGACAACTATGCAGTGGATCAATTTCACCCAATATTTTTTCCAGGGATGATGGGGTCAATAAGGGATAGATAGGTATGTTACCCATGTTGCGCTAGTCACTGAAATTTAATTATTCATTTAAATAAATAGCGGACATAGAGAGCCTAACGATAACAGGTGGATTATTTATCGCATAGTATTGAAGATATGGATGTCATGAAAAATTCTATTATTTCACCACCTCTTACCTTATTTAAAGGAATTCATGTATTATTAATAAAGGAATACCGTATCATTAATGGAATTATGGAATTAATGGAATATTTCTTAAAAAAAGGATCGAACTCATTGGGAAAGGCTTTACGTTCCCACTAGATTTACCCGAACTTCCACAGCCACGCAAAAACGCCAAAAGAGCGTGTAGCGAAGGCTGTAAAGGGCCCAAGTCCTTTTGTAGTAACGATGTAGATTCAAAAAGATTCGCCATATAATACTTGATTGGTCACCAAAATTCACTCCCTGAAGGAGGAGACGTCAGTGGAGAGTTCTCGAGATTCCGGGGCAGGGGTTCAATTTGTCATTAATTACCGATTTCCCATTTTGAGTCAAAGAGTTAAATTGATATCGCATGTAAATATAAAGAGAAGTCGTGCATGGAAGGGATGAATTCAGGATTGTATTTTTTCCGCTCAAGATGTACAAATAACCACAAGAGTAAGCGAAAATGACATAAGACGTGATAGTGAATAACAAATGCACGTTACGGCTCGAACCGTAGGCAAAGATCAGAAGGTGACAACACCACGCAAGTATAATAGGAGCTGGAATGTCGACGCCACGGAAATATTAATCGCACAGGGGAGGAATGCAACAAGAGATGTGCGAAGGGTTGAAACAAGGCCTTAGAAATCGTCTGAGATGAGAATGTCTCCGGCTGCATCACGGGAGAGGTTGTAGTGAGGCGAGACGTATTCGAGTAAGATGGGATGAATTGCAACTGTAAATTGTTAGGAGAGGGAGAAGCGACAGCCCGACAACCAGAACGTTGCACGTGGCGAATTCCTTATGAAACAAATTTCCTGACAAGCAATCCCTCTGGCGCAGCACTGAGTTCGTTTTCAAAGAATTACAGACCGTAAAAAATCACGGAAGGGAGCAGGATTTTTTAACTGAATAGCTCTCCATACTATTCACTGCATCCCTCAGTAAATAAATGTCCATGGAGGCATGTTGAAGTCAAAATAATAATGGTATTAAAACATATATTTTGCGTTAAAAGGTAACATATTTAAACAAAGTTATCTGTGTAGTCATAATTGCTAACAGATTTTCTATGCTGGTTTCAGGCTTAACTTTGTGGAATTCCTTCATGGTGAGGGTGAAAGAAAGAGAAAAGAAAACTTTGCACTTCCACACACTTTTAATATAGCACGGCCATGGTTTCGATACGGCGCATCATCATTCTCCTGATGATGATGCGCCACATCGAAACCATGGTCGTGTTATATTAAAAGTGTGTGGAATTGCAAAGTTAGATTTTCTGTGTTTTATGTACGAATAGAAAAATAACCAATTATTATTATTAGGTAATCTACCGGTTAAGGTAGATTTTTGGATGGACACAACTATCAAATAAATATTTTGTATTACTAATGCATAAAAAATTTAATCTATGCCAAAAGTATCCTACATAATAAAATACATTTTCCTCTTTTTTTGCGAGAAAACTGCGACAGTTATGTACGCCACAATAAACTTCCACTGACATTTTGCTTACATTTGCGAATAATATATTTGGATCCGTTTAGTAGACTGTATCGAAAGGCATACATCATAGAGCAAGACCATTTTCGGTTTCTGTTCAAAGGTTTGATAATTGTTTTTCACATCACTTATGATTACAAAATGCGTAGGGTGAATGCCAAGAACGAGTTTCTGAAAACATTAAGCGAATTGAAAAGAAAAATATTTACAGAAAATTTGAAAAAAAATCCGAAAGTATTTTGGTTGTACGTCGGAGATTTTCAGGGAAATAATTCAACTGTCAATTCACTCAAAAATGATAAAGGCGAAAGAGTAAACAGCAGTTTGGAAAAGGCTAACTTGTTTAATTCCTTCTATTAAAGCGTCTTCACCAACGTCCCACCGAATGTCCCCGACAGCTTGCCAATTCGTTCCCGCCAACCGATGCCTAAAATTGAAATCTCTTATAACGGAATATATATGGAACGTTGCTGGAAAATATTAAACCTAATAAATCCTCCGTCCCCGAAAAAATAACTGCTCGTATATTTAAGGATCTAGCGTCAAAAATTGCTCCGTATCTATAAATCATATTTAAGGAGTCGCTAGTAGATCACAAGGTTCCAAGAGATTGAAAATCGGCTAATGCAACACCAATATTTAAAAACGGAGACAAGGAGGAAACGAGCAATTACAGACCTATTTCTTTCAAATCCATACCATGCAAAGGTCATAGAACATATAGCGACCAGCTCGATAGTGGGACACCTCGACGGTCAGGTGTTGTCCATGAATAGCCACCACGGTTTCCGGAAGAGTAAATCCTACGAGACACAGCTGGCACTTTTTGTTCGTGATATTCTAGTTAAGGGAGGGACCAATATTTCAGTGGACGCGGTTTTTTTAGATTTAAAAAGGCTTACGATAAAATACCTCAAGGCTGTCTTGCTGGTAATGATGTTGGAAAATGCGTTATTAGCCCCATCGTATTATAGTAAGAGAGATCAAGTCAATTAAATGTGAGAGATTAAGCTCAGAACGGGTTGATTTAAGATGTCATTTTTATCACGAACGTTAAGGGATGAGAATAAAATAACATTTTTCGTACCGCATTAGGAGGAAAAGGTGTTTTGGGTGAAGGGTAATCAGGCGTGTTATCACCCCCTGCCACTCACCCTTGTGGTGGCTCGAATAGAAACTGGCTGCAGAACAGACCGATTAAAGGAATCAGTTTCCGACACACACAATTCTTGATCACAGCAGTAGAAAACATCGCGTACGACAATAACAACTTCCCAAATAATAAACTGAGTGGATCACGAACCATCACCAGTAACTCTAATTAATATTGGTATCTTAGCATCCCCTGCCACACGCCCGCGTCTTGGCTTGCAGGGTAAGTCTTAAATGTACTCATACACCGTCGGGTGTGGCTCAATTCCAACGGATGTTGAGCACTCTTTATGCGCTTGAACCTTAGAATTATTGAGAAATTTAAAACAATAAGATTAATTTCTTTTTTCCTTTTCCCTTTTAACTGCTATTGCAAAAAGGAAATTTCTATAATTGAGAGTGTTGTCTTTTCATGTCGGTGGTTAGCCGTTCAGTCAAAACTCGCTATGGACGAACGGGAAACGTCACACGATTATAGGATAATTCATATTAGGAGAGTCTGTAAGAAAATATATTCATATACAAGACTTGGAAGAACAGGACAAAAAACTTAATCATATTTGAGGATTAAGGGTGTGCGAAGGAATAATTCAGGCCATGTTGACATCCTCATTAAAGTCGAGACCAAGGGGGGAGGTTTAAGAAAAACTTGACTTCCAAGCTGATTGACGTATAGATGGAATACTTTCTTTGCCGAGCACAATTCGTAGTCACGAAGGTAGGAAACATCACGAACGACAATCAAACTATCTCACAATAAAAATCACCAATTGCAATGGCTGTAGACCCAGCACCATCCCCTGCCACACGTATTCGTGGCTTCAGGGTAAGATGTAATCTACCCATTAGAAGAGGCTTCCGTGAAAAATAATTCCAGAAAAATTACAACAGAGTATCGTGGTTTGCTAGGAACTATGCATTGATACAAATTTAAGATCTGCCAAACACTATGCAAAACACCTTACCATAATTTACATTAATAATGTACGTAAAACTTTGAAACAGTATTCCTTCAAATTTCTATAACAACACACATCGCTCTAAATATAAACACGCATTTTTTCAATGAATCGAAGACTACTCAGTTCCAGTACATTTGCAATGGAGATGAATAAATTTGTAAAATATAATAACCTTAATGTAAAATTTACAGTTCTGAATTCGTTTTCCTGGTTTCCCTATTCTTCTCAATTCTTCTTCGAAGTTTCCCCTCATAGTTACATCGGAGCGACCTATTATTTTTTTATGTTTCAAGTTCTTCCTAGTGGCTTTCCAATAAATTTATTTAATGATTATTCCTCAATCTCGAATTGATTATTCGTTGAAACACACTGATCAATGACATTTACTATGGATGATACAATGATAAAAGTTTTGAAACTCTCCTCTAATTGCTCGTAAGCTTAAAACAATTTATCATAAACTATCTAAATCAATAATCTTGTCACCACAAGAGGAAGCGAGTAATGTATATTCACGCTGATGGATAAAATGGAAAAATGGAGCATTTATCGCTGAATTAGAAGGTAGGTACAGCTATCCTGGTTGAATAATGGATTCAATTCAAACGTCAAAATTTCCTCTTTCGAATGAAACTTAACTAGCATCTATATGGCATCTATACTAGCATCTATAAACTTACATAAATATTTTATGTACCGAGTGAATGTGCCTGCCGGTTTTCTGTTTATCCCAAGCATATAATGGAATTAATACTTAATTTTATATTGCACACAATTTCGAGGAGCATCTCATGGCCATATTCTAATCAAACGTCAAATTGATTAAATAGGAGTGTCACGGAGTAAAATTAACATAACCACAAGGATTCATGCGAAAGGTGCCTAATACGGTGACTTGCAACGAACCTTGAATGGCTTCGGAAATCGGAAATGGGAATTTTAGTCGGTGGCATTCCTCTCAACATACGAGAGCTGCGCTGAGTCTGAGTTTCTAAATACGAATGGTTAAATCCACACCGGATTGCGCCTCATCTGATATCGGCGCCTTCTAATGGTTTTGCACATTCTAACGTCAACCTAAATTTTCCTGCCACTTTCTCTTCCTCATTCCTTATCCGTCAATCGGGTTCTGCTTTATTATTCTACACTAGCACCAGTTAGTGTAGAGTATACATCACAATAGAATAACAAAATTCATAGATCAAAAATCTACTAAAACAATGTTTAAGTGGAAGAGAATGCCTAAGTGGATGCTGCGTTTTTAGATTTCAAGAAAACCTTCGACAAGGACACTCACCAGAAATTAATCCACAAAACCAAGATATTTAGACATTAACGTGAAGGTAACTCACTGGATTATTGTTTCCTTATCTAACCGTAAACACGAGTTAGTAGTCAACGGATTGAGTTCATTAGAGGTAGACAATTTCAGGAGAGCCTCAGGGAAGTGTTACAAAGCCCCTACATCATGCACGTTAATGACCTAGGCCAACTCCTTAGCAGAAATCTAAGATTATTTGAGGACGATAACGTGATTTACAGAGAAATAATGGTAACCGGCAGATTACGTACTACTCTCAAACGATTTAGAGCAGATATTGGAGTGGCGTAGAGAATGGGGGTTAGAATTAAATATCAGAAAATATAGAGTACTGAAGTTTCGAAAAAAAAATATATTACGAAATAGTTGGGACTCAGTTGAGACATTCAGAGCTTGGTAAAAAATTGAAACACTGTAGACTTCCACATATAGAATTTATTAAACGACCCGGGTTTCATCGCTGAGCGACAATGTCGCTCAGCGATGAAACCCGGGTCGTTTAATAAATTCTATATGTGGAAGTCTACAGTGTTTCAATTTTTTACCATGAAGCAATTCCACAAAGTTACGCCTGAAACCATTACATTCAGAGCTTGTCAAATACTAGGGTATTACACTGACATCTTTCTTACAACTTTGATTGAGTGCATACATTTGAAGAATAAGCGGGTAAGCCTTAGAGAAGCTAAGTTTCATTACACTGAGTGTAGGAAAATGCAATGAAAAAGTAAGAGAGAGTTACTTGGAACTTCGCTTTAATTTAGCCTCACTTAGGGTGCACTTCAAGCATCTGGGATCCATTGGAGAAAACGATAATTAAAGAATTAGAAAATTTTAAGAGAAAATCCCTAAAGTTTGTTTCAATATATGGCTACAAGAAGCAAAGAAACGCCATAGGTACGAGGCAAGAGGAGTTAGGCTGGGAGCCTCTTGATTCCTAAAGATGGCACCATAGTTATCTTGCGAAACGGAGAGAATTTTCATGGTACAAAATTTTATTGGTATTTTCCACCACCGTGATAAAAAAAAGAAAGATAGGCACTGTCATAAATTAAATAATTCCTTCTTCCCCCGCACGATACAAAAAACAAAATCTAACCAAAAGAGCCCGAAAAAATAAAATTAAATAAATTTCGAAATTTTAATGATTGACCAAGCACAATATTTATTGCATTAATGTGAATGAGAGTGTTTGTGTTTGAGTAACTTGTATTAAATTCAGTAAATAAACTGATATTTCTGAACTTATGGCAGGTGGTTAGGGGTGTTTCCCCGCCGCCACACGCCTTTGCAGTAGCTTGCGGAATATGTAGGTGTCTGCAAGTACCTAGTACGCTGCACTTCAATATTTCAGAAAGTAATATCAACTCTTCAAAATTGTAACAATTTAAAAACTAATCTCTTATCTTCCTTTAAGATATATAAATCCATAGTCAATAATCTTTCTTTCTTTTTCGCAATTTCCACAATTAGGGTCAAAATTAGCTTGCGGTGTATTCACCTCCCGCCACTGACCCTCGTTGTGGCTTGCGGAGTGCTAAAAAATACAAAAAAATACGATCACCTCCCAGTGAGATTCCACAGAACCGAATAAACGTCACTATCTCCTCAAATACAATCGCGGCCTAATTTAAAGTTGTATCTCCATCAATCTTCCTAGCGCATCATATCTTCCTCTCGTCACTCAGTTTTATTCCACCCATCTGAAGTAAAACTAACCTATCTAAAACTTCCAAACGATTCTACATTTTAACCCGGTCGTAGGTTGACCTTAAACCTCCTGATATGAAGTGTTTTTTCATTTTTTTTAAATCCTCGCAGCGTTATAAGAGAAGTATATAAGAAAGAGGAGGGGGCTGACAACAGGGGCAATAGTTGAGCGAACCAGAGGTTAAGAAAAGACTTTAATAAGGTATTAATGAAAGCTTAGATTGGAGGGTTTTGGGGTGCAGTTATGGAGCATGATGAGAAAATGTGAATGCCGAGTGGAGCGAAAAGGAAATAGAAAACTAGTCATGGTAGGGAAGGAGGGGAAGCTTATGAGGAAAATTCGAGCAATGATGAAACAATGAATGCAGGAGAACAGTTGAGAGGCGGGGAGATAGATGTCGAAGCCCACGATGAAATTAGCTGGATTAGTGTGGAAGGAGGAGGAAAATATCCAGCATTTCAAAATAGATGAAGAGGGGGGGAGAAAATTAGTGGAGTGGAATAAATAAATGCTGAAAAACAAAAACATTCCATCTCATGTGAGATGGAATGCTTTTGTTGTCCACCGAGTTGTATGCGGGAATACCTTCGAGGTCCGTCCAAGAGCTCAAATCGGTTGCTTATCCCATATAATATATGCTGCTAGTATATGAGATCCTCACGAAGTTGGACTGACTGCCATATTGGATCGCGTACATCGTAGAGGAGCTATATTTGTAAAACAATGTTATGAGGTTAAATTATAGAATAAATCTCTTGCGTAAACTGTAAGGAGACCTCTTTGGCAGTGATGTTGAAAATGTGTTATTACCCCCATCTCAATACGGTAGGAGAGATGATGTCAATAAAATTAGAAGGATTAAGTGAAGGAGAGATGGATTTACGATGTCATTTTCTCCAAACGAACGATAAGGGATTAAAATAATATTGTCCGACCGCGGTAGGGCCATCTTCGGGTCAAAATTATTCTCGTTTGTAATCACCCCCTGCCACACACCCTAGCGGTGGCTTGTAGGGTGCTAAAATATCTAAAATAATGCTACGCAAGGTTAAAAAAACTGCAGGAGGCTGTTCAAATGATAAAGATAAGTGAAGGGGTTATTTCATTCAGGCTAAACCCCATCATCTACACGCTTCTTGTATTTGAAACCGTGACATAAGCTCGATAACACACTGGATACAATGAGAAAGCTAAACCACTCATGAAGAATCATTGAATGCGAACAAAGAGCGTCAGATTAATGATGGATAGACTGGATTCGGAATCACCAGAAGCACCAAGGTTAAATGCACGACTGAAATCTTTATATAAATACAAATAGTTCCGAGTTTAACGCCGACGCGGAGGGAATAATTTATGCCCCCCCAATACATTGGCAGGGAAGGCCATGCCTGGAAGTTCGGGGAAAATAACGGAGGGATATCAGGAATCCTTTTCTCACAATTGCTGACGACGACTAAAAAAACTACGAACTACCATTCGCAAGACACGAAAGTAAAATTGAACAGAGTTACGCTAAATCATTAATTACTGCAATTACTATTGACTGGTGACCTAACACCCCCTTCCGCACACCCTCGAGGCGGCTTTCAGGGTGGAACGTAGATGCAATATTAATGGAGTACATGACTTGCTTAAGTAATGAATGCACACCAGAACCCTAACCTTCGAGTGTGCAAGTAATTCTGCAGACGACTTTGCGAAAAAGTTTCCGCATAATGGCGAAGCGGAGCGTCGCTACATCCCCACCGAGGGTGGGGGGGAGGGGGCATTCCCTTTTCCCCTGTCGCTGGGTTGCAAACCCGGATCCGACAAGGGCGCCACGGGCGGGGGAAACGGGGCCCGCCGTCCCGACGCCCTTTCACGCGACGCCTCGTGTTTTCGGGGCGGCCGTTAAACGTTATCCTGCAAACGACCGATAGGGTTGTGGCGGGGGGGCGGGGGGGAGGAGGGGTAGAGGAAAGGGGATTGCTCTCTTCCAACGCTCAGCGGAACGGAAAACCGCAGTTTTTCTTAAAATATACCGCCATGTCTCGGTTTATTTCCCGAGGCGCTGCGGTTTCCACGCATTTTTTTTGTTTCGCCCTAATCGTGGGAATACTCCTGTAATTACTCATTATGCCGACGAAGACAGAGCGCACACGTCACGAAATCTTAACTCATGCGTACGTTTAATACACGCCGTGATAAAAGGAGAAAATTGACTTAAATCACTGCTGTTAAACAGACACGGTCTATTTGTACAAGAGTCGGGTGTTAGAAAAAGGGACGCGCTCTAATAATCGAGATATGCCGGACTATGGCTAAAAATAACTTCTGTGATACTCGACACCCAATTTTATTACCTTGTATACTTCAGCGTTTCGGTTCCTAAGTTACGAGATGATTGGCCATGAGTAGCCGAGTGAAAGCATTTTGATTGGGCTAGACGAAGTTCTACAGTCAGGGGTGAAAATTCCGATGGATAGACACAGATTATCACATGGAAGGGCATTTTCGACGGAAAATAGGAATACCTTCCATGATATATGGATAAAGAGGAAAACAAAAACATAAGAAGTCTCGGAGATTGTCCCTTCTAAAATTTTGTCCGCATACATCACCCTAATCCTAATCTAACAAGGTCGAAAAATTATTATAATTAAGGCTGTAAAACACAAGTTTTGGAAACTGAAATGATTTCACATACAGAATTGAAAACAGAATTCCAACACTCTAATGCTACAAAGTTTATTATCACAGATTTTTTTACTTATTGTGCATTCGATTCAGTTTGATTTACCAATAAATTGATACGTTGTTAACGGTCCCTAAGAACTATGCACTATGTGGTGTTACGTGGACCCACTCTTATTTGCCCTTCGGCTATTTGTATCCCATTATCGTATTTCATATTCTTCAGTTCTTCACATTCCCAACCTGACGTCTAACAACCGTACTTTTCCCCTTCCCCCACACCGCACCGCTTGACTAATATTCCTCTCTCTTCTATCACGGAATACAAAATCACACCACACACCTATCAACATTTAATCCACCAACCTCTTCGGCCTTTTTCGAATTTCCTCCAGCAAAGTACTTTCTGATCAAATTTAAAGACCAGTCTTAAGTCTACCTCTAGTCATGCATAACATTTAATATTGCACGAAGAAAAGTTTGGAATGTGAAAGAATGATAAGATTTTCCTTGTAGGAGTAAGAAAAAATGTAGACTGTCAACATCCATGTGCCATATCTAATTACCGGAAAATCCCGAGTTGAATTTGACGCTGTGAGGCCCCTGGAGACTATGACAAATCGTTCGTTGACATCCACAGCGCTTCCTCCTTGCTCTAACTCCCTTTCACCCCGCCACTAATTTTCCTTCTTCAGCTCCTCGTTAATCCCGTTTGAAATAGTTCAGCCCTGTTTTGCTCCGAGTCGTTTATTCCGATTCTCTACCCGCTATTCCGTGCGGGGCATTTTGATCCATACAGAGCCGTCAGATTAATAATATTCCCCTGAGTACTCCCATGAGCTCCCAAGTTATTCAAAATATCTAACCAACCAATATATGTCCAAGCTAACAAAAAATTAGGTTTGATTAGAAGATTACTGAGTAAATGTGATGAAATGATCACAGAGAAATGTTATCTTTCGCTGGCTAGGCCTCATTTAGAATATGCTGCTTGTATTTTGGATCATCACGAATTTGGATTAAATTGCTGCATTGGATTGCTTGCAGCGTAGTGGAGAAAGATTTGTAAAACGTATTCATGATAGACTTTGTAGCACATCCAAAATATTAGAGCAGCTAGGCTGAGAATCACTAGCGGAGCGAAGGCTAAATTGCAGATTGAAGTTCTTGCATAGATTGGAAGGAAGTCTCTTTAGCATTGACATTGAAAGTGTGTTATTACCCCATCGTACTACGGTAGCACAGATCATGTTAATAAAATTAGAGAGATTGTAGAATTAGAGAGTGTAGAAAAGCTACATTTAAGATGTCATTTTTTCCACGAACGATAAGGGATCAAAATAACATTGTCCGACTGCGGTAGGGTCATATTCGGGTCAAAATACTCTGGTGTGTATTCACCCCTTGCCACATACCCTAGCAGTAGCTTTCAGGGTACTAAAATATATATCTATCTATATATAACCTTCACTGACGTAGTCCTGCGTCCTACTCCGAAGTTTTTAGCATTACCATTTCCTCATGATAAATACACTTTTGACACTCTCGCCACCACTTGTTACCTGTCATCACTTGTCTTTTCACTCTTTTTTTTTCGCGATGCGAATTATAAACAATGAGCGAATTAGCTCTTTGGGTCAAATGGATTCGTCATAAAATCCCTCGAATAAGCCACAAAAACATATTTTTCCGTAATCCTTTAACCTTGGAGTAGTTTGCAAACACATCATCCGTTCCAACAGGTGCATTGGCCGTACATTTCCGCCTGAATTTTTAAATATCGCCATTTATTAATCCCTGGACTAAGGGCATCCACACATACAGGGTCGCACCCAAAAGTGGTAAAACTGATTTTCTCTGGCGCAAACGGAGCGGTGGAGGGGGGTCTGCCTGGCAGGATAAAGTGGAGGGGTCAACAGACCGACACCAACCTCAGTCGCCTGCATTGAGGACACCGTTTTTAGTGAAGCAAGTTTTTTGTCCGCGTCGAAAAACAAAATGAATCTGAATTTAGAGAAACGTTATTCCGTGAAGTTTTGTGCGAAACTCGGGAAGACTGCAAATGAGACCCTCGATATGATCAAGCAGGCTTATGAGGACACTGCCTTAAGCCGTTCCACGGTGGCACAAGTTGTATAAAGAGGGTAGGGAGCTCGTTGAAGAGGGCCATCGCTCCGGACGGCCGTCGACGGCAAGAACCGACACGAATATGGACAGTGTGAGGACACCGCTGAACACAGACCGACGCTTAACCAGTGAAGAAATTGCAGACCAGTTGGGTCTGTCTGCATCCAACATCCAACGCATTATTTCACAGGATTTGGCCATGCGTAAGGTGTGCGCCAAGATGGTGCCGAAAATTCGTGCCATGGCGCGCTCGTCGTCAGACAGCTCCTGGCCAATTACGGCGTTGCCACGTTGCCGCACCCGCCCTATTCTCCCGATCTGGCACCACTGGACTTCTTCTTCTTCCTCCGGATGAAAAGACAGATCAAGGGACGACGTTTTGACTCGATAAAGGCCGTTCAAGAGGCTTCGACGAGGGTCATCAACGGCATCCCCAAAGAAATTTTCCAGCGGGCGTACGGGGAATGGGAGCAACGTTATACTAAGTGTGTAGCAGCTCAAGGAGCATACTTTGAAGATTATTAAGTCGATGTAAGTATATCATCAATAAAATTCTTGTAAAAAAATCAGTCTTACCAGTTTTGGTTGCGAACCTGTACGGTCACATTCTCTTTCTATATCTGAACTCAGTGTCAAACGGTTCTTTATGTTATTTTTCTATCTTCCCTGAATCTCTTTCGATGCGAATCCTGTCTTATCTCTTGAAGTGGATATCGTGTTTTTGTCTCCCAATCCCCTGGCAATTCTTCCACCTTCTTATACAACGCGTCACTTTGTTCCTATCTCTGTAATTTCTCCATATCGTCGCGAATATGGTTCCAACGTTTGCTTCATCCTACTGATTTCTCAACCGAGTTTGTTATTTTATTTTCATCGCCATCTTATCCCCAACTCTACCTGTTTCGGTTCCTCCACTTCCTTCCCTTACCAAGTACCACCTCTATTTAGATCCACAATTATTTTTTGTAATTGCCGTTCCAATATTTTTCTCGGCAGCTCTCTTTATTATCTCACCACTTTCAATTTACACATACGATTCCCTTTTACTCGCTCATAGGTTTATGAAGAGTTCCTTGAAACTCTTTCCTTTTTACTCAAATCAAAACTCCCTCTTTAGAATTCCGTTTTATCAGCCTTCACTTCTTTTTAGTTCTTTATATTTTATGTTGCCATCCATAATACAGTAATTATCCATCCAAACTGCAGCTGTCCTAGATAAGTTGTAAGAAATGTTTACTACTAAAGGTGTGCCTAACCATATTACAATCTAATTAGTAACTGAAATTAACTACAGGCACTTTCCTTCTTCCATTTACGTCCGTCATCGTGTTTAATCGGTTGTTACTTCCTATTAAATCACATCCTTTGCAAAATCATTCTGTCGTGTAATACAGTTGTTTTTTGTCTCTAACCACTCCGTTGAGGACGAGTGCCTTTGAAGCTACTATGCTGGGGAACGGAGCTTGGGTGGACAGACCTGAAGACAGAAGAAACCATCCTAGTTTCTGTAAGCTGCGAATATTCAGGTTCTCTGCTAAACAAGTGTCGTTCCGATGGGGATGGAATATGAATTAATATGAATTCAAATAAAAGGAATCAGTAGAAATTGATATTCAGATTTACTCTGAACGATATCGCGCTAAATAATCATCCCTTCCGACGCACTCCTGCGGTGGCATGCAGGGTGCCATGCATAAATGAATGAAAAATATATTAAAATACCTAATTGCAAATACTTCTTCAATTTCTAATACGAATTTCTCCCAGATCATATATACAAAAATTTTATTGATCTCGACTGTTTCAGAGATAAAAATGAATCACGGATCGCAGACCAACCCGCACGAACTAATTTTCTCGAAAGCGTTCGAGATCGTCCGCGAAAATGCGAAAACTAAGAAAGTTTCGCTCTGCAGCCTACCACCCCTTCCTTACGTCGAAGCAGACTTCTCACGACCCTTGGCTTACCCAGCGACACGCATCAAGAGAGAGAGAGACCCATCCTCATGTTTAGAGCACGAGGCCGTAACCACAACGTCTTCCACGAAACAGGATTATCACTTGATAACTTACTGTTACTTGGCTGACGCAAGTCAAACCGCTCTCTGGCAAATCCGTCGCCATTATGCGAGGGGAGAAAAACGTGTGTGAAATGTTGGATAAAAATTATTCAGTTGCCCGCGACCCCGTCGATTTTCACAACCAAATGGCGAGCGTAGTCTTCTTTCTTCAGGATGTGAAACGGATAAGTGATTTGATAAGGACTCGAGAGCTCCGATGCGGAACTAAAACTTTCGTAGAGCATCTAAAAATGTGGTTAAGGCACGAAAAGGTTGTTAGAAGAATCCTTAGCACTCGCGGAGAAAGAGTGACGCAAGTGGAGGTCGGAAATCATTCCCGCCTTCATCTGATAAATCTTCACGAGGATGTGTGGTTGGCAGCGTGCAGAAATCGTGTACCATTCTTATATTAAGGATTAAAGAAATCTCGTCAAGTGATGTATAAACGGAAATCTGACCCTCGAATTCACAGGAAAGCCAAATGGAATCCTCGGAGAGATTTATTTCAACACGTGCCGAGCAGCCATCGAATTAAGTCTTGAGAAGTTTTTTGAGTGGAATATTACACCGAATTCATCAGTATTTCATACCAAGCTTTAAATGTTGACGGATGCTGGAAATTGGTGAATCCCATAAGAGCCAATAATAATTATGATTAAAAGAGGTTAAGAAGACTGTCTCAGGTGTTACTTTGTGGAAGTCTTCCATAGTAAATGAATGAAGACTAACTCTCCAAGTCCAACGGAAATTGTAAAGTTAGTCTTCATTGATTAACTAAAAAAGAGGCTTGGTGAAGTTGTTGATTGAGGTCAACAGTTTAATAATTCTGAATGTTCATTAATTTGATATTTTAGTACCCTGCAAACCACCGCTAGGGTGTGTGGTAGGAGGTTAATACACACCAGACTAATATGAACCCGAATATGACCCTACCGTTGTGGGACAATGTTATTCTGATCCCTTATCGTTCGTGGGAAAAATACATCTTAAAAATATCTGTTCTATAATTAATCTCTCTAATTTTATTGGCATGATCTCTCCTACCATAATACGATGAGAGCGGCTTGGTACTAAATGGTAAATAACCACAGTTTTCGAACCGAGGGTTGGTTCCATACTGAGAGATTATTGAAATTCACACTCGCTGGAGGACAGGTCCCAGTTTCTTCCTTCACTTCCTACGTCTACGGTTTCCTACGACTACGGCACTCGGGAAATGGCACCGTTCGGATTACTCAGAACATCCCGGGTGCTTCACCAAGGATGGGAACCCCGGCAGGCTGCCGACATATATTTGTCCTCAGACTACGGAATTACAGCTTAAGAAGGAGAAAAACCGCGAATCTGAAATATTTTTCCTGTTCTCGTACTTTTGTCACCCAAAGCCTACTTCATCCACTTCTCTTCCCTCTTTTGAATATCTCCCATCACCCTAGTCAGTAACACCACCCTGCTCGCGAAGTGCTTCTGACGAAACGCAATTCTCTCTTAATCGCAATTCCGATCTTTTCACTCTCGTATAAAACACTTCCTAAAAAGGCGTGTTCTGCCTGCATCTATGTATACCCTCCAACTTCAATTCATATCTTAGCAACATATGTTGGAGAAATAAACATTCGTTTACTCGCTCGTTCATTTTGTCTTCTCTTATCACAACAATCTCCTTCCTTTCGATACAAGTTCCACGTTCCCCGACGTTCCCACGTTCCATTGTCCTTCTGTCAGCTGGATTGGCAAAGCGATTCCTAGACCACGCCCTATCGAGGTCCCCTACGTCGAATCCGCAAGCCTGCGAACGTTTTACCCGCCAGGCGTCAACGACGCCTCGATCGCCGCGTCGCGCCGGCGACCGAGGACCGGGTCGCTCTCGATCCGAGCGCCCAGCGCCACTCCTCTCGCCGCCCCATCGCCTTGGCCCGCCCCATTCGCCGGAGGACGGGCGGGGCCTCCCTCCTCCTCACTTCTCCCTCTCGCAACACGGCAGCGGCGGTGGACCACACCGACCGCCGATTGCCCGGCAACCCCGAGACGCCAATCGCTGCCGACGATGTCTCTTAATGCTGCTCCAGGGTCCCGTTTCTTCGGAGCGCGAAGACCTCACGGCTACAGGTACCCTGCAAGCCACTGCTAGGATGTGTGGCAGGGGTTGGATACACACCAGACTAATTTGGACCCGAATATGACCCTACCACTGTCGGACAATGTTATTCTGATCCCTTATCGTTCGTGGAAAAGGTGAAGTCTTAAATCTATCTACACTTAAATCTATCTCTATACACACACATCTGTTTTACACTAAATCTCTCTAATATCCAAAGTGGAAGGGCTTTGCGTATTTTCATTTAATGAGTGAATCATTTGTTCAATTATTGAAAATCATCAATATTCTCAATGCTTACTTGAGTTTATTTTAATTTTGCTAATATAAGCGATAAGAAATGATAGTTTGGAAGGATTATTCATGATTAGCCTCTCAAGTTCAACCGGTAATTGATAGCACAGAAATCGAACAGTTGGGAGTCCGTTAATTGGGGCTTCGAAATTTTACTTCAGTACTGCGGTGATGATTTCAATATTTTCAATCTAGTAACCGTGACCTACGATACAGAACTCGGCCAATTATGCGATCAAGAACTCCGTTTAGGTTCCAAATAGACGTATTAGTCGTAGCCTCATACCTTGTATTTGATCGAAATGAGAACGTGATCGATAGAACTTGGAAGGTGAATCGTTTCACACGCACATTATGTACTACAGTTAGTATTCCTGTGGCGGTAGCGACGGGGTGTGTGGCAGGGTGTGAATACACACCAGACTATAATTTTGACCGGAATATGACCCTAACACGGCCGGACAATGTTATTCTGATCCCTTATCGTTCGAGGACGTTATCGTTATTCGGAAGACCCATTACTTTATTATATTATTATCATCCCCTAAGTAATCATTTGCCTTACTCTCTATCCTTTTGTTGATGATCCTGAGAATAACTTTAGCTGCGTGGGGTATCAAACTTATTGTTCTGTAATCCTCACATGACGAAGCCTTTGCCTTTTTTGGAATAGGAACTAACACCGATCTCACAAAATCTTCCGGCCAGATTCCTTTCTCATAGATACTACGAATCAGTCCATATATGGCCTTCTTCCCACCTTTCCCTAACCATTTCAACATTTCTACAGGGATATTGTCCACCCCCACAGCCTTATTTGCTTTCATCTGCTTTAATGCCGGATGAAGTTTTCTCGGGTCTTCCACCGGGTCAGGGGTTCCATGTTGGCCGACGTTTCGATGCCCGACTCGTGCATCGTCCTCAGGGTTGAACAACCCAACAACATCTCCATCAACCCTGAGGACGATGCACGAGTCGGGCATCGAAACGTCGGCCAACATGGAACCCCTGACCCGGTGGAAGACCCGAGAAAACTTCATCCAGCAAATACGCCGGGAAAGCACCAGATCTTACTTCCTTTAATGCCCTTTCTATTTCATCGTCGAGTATGCCTGGACCTAAGCTATCTTCTTCTACGTCATGTTCCTTTTCTATGTCTAACCTTGTCGGCCTAAGTTCTTTACCATACAGTTTTTCTATATATTCCTTCCATCTCTCTTGGATTTTTCCTGGTTCAACTATTATCTTACCCCGTTTATCTTTAACTGTTAGCACAGATCCTGCCTTCTTACTTCCCGACAATAACTTAACCTTGCTGTATAGAGCACCAATTTCACCCTTCTTCTGTAAACTTTCCATATCCTCGCATTGCGTTTTCCACCATTCTTCTTTTGCTTTAATTGTGGCCCTTCTCAATTTATTGTTTAACTCTTTGTACTTCATTTTGCCTAACTCTGTGTTTACATTTTGAATTTTTGAATTAGTGATATCGTGTATAAAAAGACCCAATCAAGTTTTCCAAAAAATGTCTGAAGGTCACCCGAACTTGCAGGGTATTGTCTATGAAACCCTTGAAGGAATGCATGCATAACTAATCGACGCCGTGCTCCTTACCCTTTCAACCATTCACTTTCTATGTAAAGTTCTGTGTAACATAATTTGGTATTTTTACTTTTTTGATGGAAGGCATCTGCGATGGGGTCACAAGTTTGTATCCACTAAGACATTCGATGTGAGCAGTGCAACATGGAGGGTATTCTACGGATTAAACATACCTTTCGGAGAGCAACTATCACATCTAGGCCACATGACCTCATCGAGTCCACTTAAAAACTCCAGTAAACTAAGAAGGTCTCTTTAGCAGTGATGGCGGAAATTTATTAGTATCGCCATCGTACTACGTATGGTAGAAGAGATCATGCTAATAAAAGTAGAGATATTATGTTTAGAACGGATAGATTTAAGATGCATTTTTTTCCATGAACGATAGGAGATCATAACAATATTATTCGACCGCGGTAGGGTCATGTTCGCGTAAAATTATTCTGGTGTGTATTCACACCCTGGCGGTGGCTTGCAGGGTATAAATAAATACTTCCCTTCGATCCCATTCCCCAAGTTTCCCCTTTGTTTTCCCAATTTGTTCTCCTCTCATTTGCGACTTTTGGCATATCATTCATGGAGGCCGGATAGGAGAAAGAGGGTGTTGATGTTTAGGACACTAACCTTCGATTATATCACTTGTTGGTTCACATTAAGTGCTCGGAAAATGGTCGGAAGAGGAAGATAATTTGTGTAACGACAACTTTGTTTTTCTGCATTATCAACCGAATTCTAACAACCACGCTTCGTGGTTTCTACATTGGACCTGCCATAAACCCGAACATACTGCGACGGAATAATTGCGGTGATCAAACTGGAGGTTGGTTAGATGAGCCGAGGGTAGAACTCACCTAGTAGCCAGCCCGACGGCGAGTGAGATTCACACATCAGGGTGGGGGAGCCAGTTCCTTTCCCTGTGCCACCAATAGTTTCCCAATAAGATCTGGTACCCGAAAAATTACTCAGCGTGGTTGATGCTTAGGGTGCCCAGGGGCAACCCTGGGCCTCCGGTCAGTAGTCCAACTCTCCACTCGCTGGACTACCACGTCCCCGAGGGAATTACCAGTATCAGCATCAGAGCTGGTACCTCCTTTTTACTACATCCCGGTTCTTTTAAATTAAAAGGGATTTATTATTGTCTTTGGTGCCGGGAGGTAACTTGGGTTACCTGTGCCCTTATAAAAGTCATGCATTATCCTCCCTCTGGCTTTTACTTATCTGAAGAGGTTCCGAATGACATCGTTTGCTTAGTAATACCTCATCTGTTCTTCTCAAAATGGTAGATTGTCCGGCTATGGAACAGGAGGACCCCGGGTTCAAATCCAGGAGACGCCACTGGACTTTCCCAGCTTCAGTGTGTTCTCTGGGAAAGACCTTGACAGACATTCTTCCTGGAGAAACCGCGGGTCTCACACGGAGAGCAACTCCGTCCTCCCCCCCTCCCCTCTGCCAGGAATGTGCGAAATTCACACGCCGCGCCGCAGGGCTTAGCGCGAGGTGAGATCTCCCCTCGCCTGTCTTACCGACCTTCGGCTTCATTGATTGCCGTGAGGCGGCGGAGGTACATTCCCGTCTCGAATACAGCGGAACTACTCGGAAACCAAAGGTAACACTCATATCCACTAATGGTCCTAAAACATAGATCGCATATTCCAACTGGTGAGATGATACCTCTTCTTCACGCTTTCGTCGCAAATTACCACATCCCGTCGAATGAACCCAAGCTTCTTAAGATGAGCTCGCATTTTCTTCGGTGCGAATCCGATTCAAGGTGGTAGGTGTGAATGAGTGAATGTGAGCTTCACTCGTACTTAATACTGTTTATTTTGCGTGTAGTGTCGTTTTGCAATTTATTTAACTTTAACGATGTAAGTACTGCAGGTCATGTGTTCAATTTCATTCATTCTTCATGGCCATTCGAAAAAGCTGCTGTTAAAGTGCATGCACATTTTGGAAAAGCACATTGCTCCGCAAGTCTGTGGCCGGCACACGTCGACGTTTTCCATTTTTATCCTCATCTTTCATCGTCCTTTAATGATGCGACTAATGTATCATTGTTAGGCGTGCTTGCATTAAATGTATACTAAAAAATTGCAGTAGAATAATATATTTTCACCTTCAAGACCTGATTTTACAGGAAAGGAGTTTACCTACACCTAAAGCTAGGGTTCACAGATGTGCCAAAGTTGAATTTAGAAGTCCTTGATTGTCTACGGTCCTCCGCAGACGAGGTCCTCTGAAGCACGGTGTTATAGGGTACTACAATAAGAAATAAGGGCCAGAAATAGATCGAAACGCAAGGCCACAGGTTAAGCAAGTGATTAAGGACAGGTAATTACAACACGTAAGAATGTGGAAATTGACCCCGAACCATCGTCGTAAATGTCAGGTGCCAGAGCAGAAATGGTGTGAACATCGTTGGCACCATTTGGTGCACTAGTCAAATTTTGTGCACTCATCACACAGAAAATATTCTCAAAAACCGCAAGCGAATACGGCAACCCAATTAAAATCATACCTGGAATTTATTCTAGGCCATTTTGTGCAAGAGATACTCGGTGCTTGGGAACCTGGATAGGTTCAAAGTCACTGCCTGTTGAATCGAGGATCGTGAGGTCAAAGTTCAGTCCGAGGCATAGGTTACGCACTACCTGATCGTGTCCTTCATTATTTTAATAATTTTTAACCCAAACTCTTGAAGGAATTCGAGGTAATTTCATTAATGCGAACTGCCATTTTTTGCAGTACAACTTAAGAACCATTTGCTCAAGCTTTTGAAACAATGCGTAATTACAACTGAAAAGCTTAAAAAATCGGTTAATCAATGCTAAAAAATATACCAACATTATTAATAAAACAAAGGTTATGCGATTTTCCAGAAAGAAAAAGGCTAAGCTAAACATTAAAATAGGAGGGGAAAAAATAGAGCAGGTAGAACAGTTTACGAATCTCGGAATTGTTTTGGACCAACACGGTCAAAGTGGCAGGGACATAAGGAGAAGAATTGCGCTAGGCAAAGAGGCTTTCTCAAGGTGGAGGGAGTTGATGACGGGGACATTGAGTAGGGATGTTAAGACAAAACTCGTAAAAACTCTGATATGGAGCGAAGCTATGTACGGCGCGGAAACGTGGTCGCTGAAGCAGGAGGATAGACGTAGATTGGAGGCTTTTGAAATGTGGGTGTGGAGAATAATGGAGAAGGTGAAATGGACCGAAAGGAAAACAAATGAGGAAGTACTGGAGATGGTGGGTGAGGAGAGGGGTTTGTTGAGAGAAATCCTCTGGAGGCAGGAAAAATGGATGAAAGGCGTATTGAGCGGTAGTGGAATGTTGAAGAGGGTAATAGAGGGGAGAATGTTGGGCAAGCGAGGAAAGGGCAGAAACAGGATAAGGATGTTGGACGGGATGAAGGGAGGAAAGAAGTACACAGAGATGAAGAGGGACCTGATGTAGAGTAGGTTGCTGGATTTGGTTTTGTTTGGAGTTACAGAATGTTTATTTGATAGTTGTGTCCATCCAAAAAACCCAACCTTTGCCGGTAGATAGCCTAATAATAATAATGCATATCATATGCAACTGAAATTTTTATAAAAATATTTCTGCGAAAATATATACATGAGCAATAAGTGGTACAATGGTAGAGAGACTTGAAACGTGCTCTGCAATTACTGGATTTAGGCGACCCCTTCACTTTCGATCGAAGCTTATAATTCGCAAGAGAGGCATTGTTTAGTACTTCTCTCACAATTTCTGAGTTGTAACGGTCGACTGCTTGGCAATAAATCTGAGGGATATATTCAATATGAGAGAGAGAACATCAAATTGCCGAGATTCGTGCCATTTGGTGACGAGTATCAGGTCGGTCTCTTTTTAATTTTCTGAAGGAACGCACAAAGGCAGCAGGAGAGAGAGAGAGAGTCTATCCGAAGGAGACAGCGCTGAATCCACCGAATCGCTTAGCAAAGATTGACCGATAAAATACGAACAATGCCAGCAGCAGGGAAAAGAACGTTCGGGGCGAAAAGCAGTGCTGCTCAACTACATTCGCCTGATGACGATGAAATGAATCGATCGAGTGCCTTAGGAAGATGTCCTTCTGAGGGTGCGTGAAGGGTGAGAGCCCTAAGAGAGACCCTGACAAAACTATTTGCATGTATTCTTAGGCAACGTATTTTCCAGGACGCCGTTCTGGAGGGGAAGGCAAGAACCAAACGCATTGGAAGGTAAAGACATGATTAAATTGCGGAAAATGCAATGCCGCAAGACGTCAGCGCAAGGAACGAAGGAGGAATGTAGAGATTGGCCAGAGAATAAGATAACTTGAAGGACTGCTACTTACTGACCACCGGAATAATAACCTTCAACGAACAAATAAAATACATTAGCGATACAATGCACCGCGACAGTACAATTGTAATACCAGAACAATATATTTAGCGCACTAGCAACCTTGGCAACATGAAACTTTAA
Organism: Hetaerina titia; assembly: GCA_037158775.1. Taxonomy (NCBI): domain Eukaryota; kingdom Metazoa; phylum Arthropoda; class Insecta; order Odonata; family Calopterygidae; genus Hetaerina; species Hetaerina titia. The sequence goes on along the minus strand of CM073769.1, from coordinate 5,124,087 downwards.
TTTGCTTAAAATTCCATTACTGCTTGTCAGGTGATTAATAATAATCTCTTTAATACAGTTTTTTAACAGTAAATGCATAGCAATTACGTAAGTTGAAATTTCAATGACGTCATACGCGACGTAAAGTAGCTCATGAATAATACATACTTAAAAAAAATTTCGAAATCTTCCCACGAAATCTGGAAGCGAGTGCATAAAATAATGTTACATTAAACCCAGGTTCTTCATTCCACGAAAGAACGGAAAATTCCGCTTATCTCCCATAAATCGGGCCGGGATTTTAAATTGCTCCAGTAAAAATTGCTTTATTGGTACCAATCTAGGAATGCATACGATATAAATTTTAATGGATCATAATTCAGAGATCTGATAAACGGAAATCGTAACTGCCTCTCGAATAAAATAAGGAAAAGCCATCTTTGTAAACATGAAAGGTACGTAAAGATACTCGTACCGATTTTTATTTTTTATTATGTTTATTATTTATTTATTATGTTTATGTTAATCCAAGAAAATAAATGGCGAGGAGTTTAATTACTACATTCCGCCAGTGCGGCCTTCTTCCGCAATCACTTAAACCGAAATAAATAATTATATTGGTTTTATCTCAAATGAAATTTTCATCAATTCCCCACATCTTTCCTCACTGTTGCACTTTTTAAAAAAGGACAAGTGAGAAATGGCGTGGGAAATTAATGAAATACACGATCAACTCTTCTCTTATGTTTGAACATTTAGAGAAAAGTCACTTTACTTTATTGGAAAAAATAGTATTTTGATTAGAATATTCACAATGAAAACAACCCCTCTCTTCTATCACAATAAAGTTTCGAAATATAATTTAGCATAATTTGGATATAACATTTGAAAAAGACTTTGGATGAGTTTAATTTAATTCGTGCAAGATAATTATTTCTGCTGCAAATATAATTCACCGCCACCTTAATGCATCCTATTCGCACTCACATTTAAGATCACGTCATATTCTGTAGACTGCAGGTGCTAGGTACCAGAAGTAACCTTAATTATGTGATCGCGAGTGAAAACGATATGTTCGTGATAGTAATCACAGATGCCGATAATGCCTTTTGATTAACATTTTACCAAGTTTAAATACGATTTAACGCTGTTTTTTTACTTTAATAAACACAATTTGGTGTAACAGCACCGACTGTCAAATCCAACTCACTGAATTACAAAAACAAATGTATCTGAAATAAAATTTGAGGAGATATCCTCTAATTTCTTAATCCTTTCATTTCGCCCCAAGCACATCGCGAGATATTTTAAGATTCAAAGAAAAAGACGAACGAAGGCACTGGTTTAAGAAACTCCACACCTATTCTCAGAACACAAAACAAGACAAATTTTGCAATTCCGCAAGTTCCACGAAGTATACACGTAACTACTACACAAACTCCATCACCGACGACCAGAACCGTCCGGGGTCGCAGCGGATCGCCCTTCGTCGGTTTTTCGTCCCTAGGGATCGAACCCGGGTCCCCCACGATTGGTGGAGAGAAGGAGAGAGCGGCCGACAGCCGAAAAGATGGGCACATTGTCGCAGGAAGGAGCGACGACGCGCGGGACCCTCCGGTGCCCGCAGAGATAACGCCCCGTCGACCCTGGGACACTTCCATCTTCGTCGGGTGAACAATGGCGGTGACTCGTGCGGCGAGGAGCGGTGAAGATGCACTCTCGGCCGTCGAGATGCCGCGAAAGGCATGATGGGGGAATGAAAAACGTCTCGAGGGACGGTGCCGAGGGGGGCGTTGCAGGCGGCGCACGGGGCGTGGCGCCGCCGGCGGGTGCGGGCGGTCGTCACCGCCGGGCCAAGGGATCGCCCTTCGAGGTCCACGACGGTGACCCAGGGGATTCTGGGCGGTGTTTCGCTCCAATCATCTGCACCAAGCTTATACCCTACAACCCACGGCTGGAGTGCGTGGCAGGGGGCGATTCGAAAACAAAACTGACAGAGACTAACACTGTCCTCTTCGCAATCTGTTAGCCAAATGGAAACTATTTCACCGATAAGAAGCTTTAAAAAATTATATAATTCCCTAATTGTAAAAAAACAAGGGCTGTTTCGATGCTGAAGCATCATCATCAAGTGATTGTAACCCTAGGGTTCATTCCATTAAATAGTGTGAAATACTGCGGAACACTTTTAATGCTTTCTTATCACTCGACTCCACTAAGTTACCGCGCCTAGCATCAATTTAACTATTTCACTGGTTAATTTTAAATGAGGGGAATAAGAGTAAAGAGTAACGTTTTTAACAAAGAGATTTTACACACCAAATGATTTGGATTTCCAATTTTGATTCTAACGTATTCATCCGGGCAAAATATTGTAATGTTACAGTGCTTCCTCTAAGTTGGCAAATATTCCAAATTTATGTGTACCAAACAGTACACACAAAAATAATTTGAATATATATTACTTGTCCTCTAAAATGTCACTAATTTTGTGGGTGAACACTAATCAGTTGATGAATCCACAATAACTCCAATACTTCAATCACACGAACTTAGAAAATTACGCTGCAGCCTTATGGCACTGGAAAAAAAAAAACTTACGTGCGTTAGGTAGGATCTCTTTGTGAAATATTCGGGATTAAATTATTTAAGTGTCCAGCGTTGTAGTTCGGTCTCAATTACAGATGAATTCGCAAAATTGACCTATGCAAGATAGGGGAAGAGGGAGTTTTGAAAGGAATTATACATTTAGGAATTATAAAGGGGAATGGAAATTATAATTATAAAAGGAAAGGCGAAGGAAATTATTTGGGAGCAATTCGAATACGGAAAATTTGGAAGCAAAAGACACAAAGAGGTATTTTTCAGCGTTGAAGACTGTGACAGAGGAGGGGATGTTTCGTGTTAGGCGAGACATCGAAGTGCAACAATACTTCAGTCCCTAGGTCCATCAGAAGTACACGTTGACCGTTAGACTAGTGCCGATAATAAGAGTAACAGACTCCGTTTCAGATGGAAAGTGAACTGACGGAGCGCAATGGATAGGGTGGAGGGACATAATTTCACAATCCACATTTCCTTGTAGCCCTCGCTTCGCCATCGCCACTGCCAACACCACATGGAGCAGTAAATCGAAAATGGTGGTCGAAGCCGCAACCTGCTCAATTAGAGTCAAAGTGAAATGCAGACAAATCTCGCAGTTTTCATTGAATGGGTTAGAAAGAGGATCAATTGCGTGCACCATCGCTCCAAGTGTCCGCGAAGAGCTCAATAATATTAAAGTGAGGCATTCCCAGTGAAGCGACACTTTCCCATTTGATTTTATTTCAAATACACCGAGGCCAGGTTTTAATATGTCTCGTTTAAACTTAAAGTTTAAATTTAATCACCGATTACAGCTAAATGTTAGTTTAATGACTGCTTGTTAAGTTGAAAACGGACCGTTAAACATGCTCAATAACTGACGGACGTTTTTGCTATGATTACAATGTTTGCATTCGCTAATGAGCAATCATTTTTTAATATAATCGAATTTGTCGGTAATTTACAACTAAAGCTAACGTTCACATAAAATATACAATGGATTCAACGAGACATTATAAAAGCTAAGCTCGAGTGACGTAGCTCACGACTGATTTAGATGACTGTTCACTTCATATTTTACACTTCCTTCTCATATCTGAAATGCATGTCTCCGAATTTGAAAAACGCGGAAATATTACATAATTCTAAAAGAGGATTACATTGTCCATCCAATGATGAATTCTAAATTCATGAGTTAGCAGGAATTTCAATTTTCGTTTCTACATTTTGAGTCAGCGAATCTCTGATTTTATGCATCTTTGCGCTGTGCAGTTTTACATAGTTGAGTACAGGACTTATTTCATTTCGCAGACGTTTCTGTTGATTTCATTGATTTTATGAGGTTGTATTAGGACATGGTCATGTACCTAGTCCAATGAGTTCAATAATAAAAAACCGCAGGGCAAATAATTTCACCAATAGGGCTTTAATTGAAAGGTAAACATTTTTATGCTGTTCACAGAGTGACGCTTAAATGCGACATGCGCCGTTAATTTTCAATTTGGCTTGATGGAAACAAGCGTTCAAAACTGGAAAAATTTTAAAACAAATAAATACGTACCTGCATCGCAAAACTAGATAAGATAAGAGTACTTGCCAAAATGACCTTCGCAGTATGGAGATGAGACTTTTTAAAACGTAAATCGAATTCGTCATGGACGTTGAGTACTTTGCATTAAATTATGCATAATTCTCGCGGAAATCGATTTGTTCCTTCAGACGCATGAACATCCCCATACTTAGTTCAGTTACGGCGAGTTGAGCACACAAGTATAAAAAAGAAGGCATAAACCTTCCGAGGCGAGCGGGCTTATCGTCATCATGAACATAAAAAGGGCTGTATGTCCGTCCATCTGTGGCAGCCGTAAATCACCAACAACTTAAGATAACGCCTTCAAAATCAAGCACCAGCCTCGGATTGATATCGTTTGGGTTCTGGGACCGACAAATAATTCATACACGCTCCAAGGAGTTTCACTTCGGGGAATAATCTTCATTTTCCAGATTATACCGCGTAAAAAAACCACGCACTTTTCAAAACACGAAAACTTTCGATGAGTGAGTGAGTGAGCTCTCTTCTATCGAATGTTAAAATTAGAAAGATTTGACCTTCGCCCTTCGAACTCCCTCTTCCACTGAAGAGCGAAACAATGCGAGTCCACTTTCTCATTCTAGCTATGCTATCCCTCACATGCATAGCGCAATCGTTCACATTTAAGAAGAGCGCTTTATTCACAATTTCGCATCGTAGAGAGAATATACTCATTAAAATCCGGAGAGGGGTGACTCAAACCAGAACTATGGAACTAACAAGGAAAACATCGTCGGCAAGGTTACTCCACGCATCACATTCACCTGCATGTGCATGATGAACCTATGCATGTGTACCTAACACCCCCTGCCAGACACCGGGGGCTCGCAGAGTATATGGCAGTGTTGACGCAGGCTAGACGAACAGCCGTTGCTCCTCTCGTGGATGTCTCCATTTCACACGCACGATGAATCTGTACTATGCGGTTCGCACTATACGTATTTTCTGTTTCCTCCAGATCCCATTGCAAACATTTCCTATGCTTGAACCTCTTATATCATTTTTACTTATTCTTTGAGAATACTTCTGTCATTAAAGTTTTAAATGTATCACGGATTCATCTCAATTAAAATACATTCTTATTGGCACCCTGTGTGTCGAGCAGAGTTTTATTTTTTTAAGTTTGCTCCACTTGGACGTTGAATAACAGCACATCTTACATAGATACCAGAAACACAGCAATTCTAAGGTTAATATTTTTTTATGAGATTGGTTTCGCCACTATGTGGCATCATCAGGAAGACGCCACATTGCAGTGAAACCATGGTGGTCAATAAATACTAACTGTGGAATTGTTGTGTTTCTGTTATCAGCCAAATGGAGAAATCCCCCTGAGTAACGGCTATGTCCGATCAATCCATAGAATTTTTTAATTATTGGGCATTCCAAGATAGTTTGCTTTCAATTCTTCCTTAATAGATGCAGTCAGTATGGGATTCTACGGATGGACCCATCCTACTGATAGATGAATAGACAACGATTTATCTTCCGTTTAAATATTGGTTAAAATATGAAGAAACACCAAAATGTTTCTTAAAAATCCATGATCTTACAGATTACCACAATAGTTTTCATCAAAAATAGTCATATCCCTTACCATGAAACCAGTTGGGATGTCAGTCCTTTAAGTCCCAGCAATATCGAATTTCTCATCGTGAAGGGGACAATGACAGCCAGAGACATACTTGTATATGTTTTGCAATAGTTGATACTTTTAGATTAAAAGCGCTATCTTGATTATTAGCTGCCAAAGAACCATTGTACACTCATGTATTTAAATAAGCCCAACGGTGCATGCTACTGGAATAACTTTTTGGTTAAATGAGAAAAAAATTATAGAAAGGACATTAAAGCTTTCAATCAATTAATATTTCCTTCGCAGAAACTTCCATAACAGCATTGAGTCAAGTATAATAATTAGTAATCAATAGCGCTCTATATTATTGATTACACTCTATATGATGTTAAACTACATAATACCACTGAAAAGAGCATTTACACTCCTCTAACCTCACGCGGCCGTTACCAAAGCATCTAGGAAGTCTGATAAAAACTTTCTGGGGTTGAAAAAATCTAGCCTGTCGAAGAGGGCGGGGAGCGAGTTACAGAATTCTGCTCTTGGATTGAAGCTGTTACTCTCGTAGAATACGCATAAGTTAGTTCCACTGAATTTTCCAGCTGCAATTCCAAATAGAACGTTGCCGATCAGTTAGAGGACACTTCGCTCACTTCCGTCAAAAGTTGAGTCGTAGTGCCTCCATCCATTTTATCGGACTGATTAAGCACGATTTGCCATCGATGAATGAACACCCACGCAAAGCACGTCGGTCTTAAAGGTAAAATAAAGCTAATATTGATCCTGGTGGTGGACGGCGGCGGTGAAACGGAGTGAAAGGCGAACGGATTCCCCGCCTAATGGAAGCGGTGCAAATTCAACTTCAACCACCAGTTAATCCAGCAGAAGTGTGAACTAACTGAGGATGAGCCTGCTAAGAAAACGTTCCCTGTCAAGGCGTGAGTCAACGCAAATAGGAATAGGAGAGAATTTTTAATTGCCCGGAAGAAGCCTCTCATATTCGCGTGCCAATATCGTATTCGATGCTGCATAGGAGAGGGCAAAATGAATCACAGTTTCAGTGAGAGATTTAAGAAAGCAAACGACGTGCGAAATTGAACAATTTTCCTCCCTCATCGCTGATTGAAGCAGTGATATGACCCGATTCAAACTTCCCTTTGCCGTCCAAAATTATAAAAAATGAGCCAATACCAGAAAAAACCAAGTTCCGTAGCCTCATATGCCCAGTGACGTTAAAAGAGTTGGGGGATTAAATTAATCAGGGGAACCAAATACATACATACACACACACAGACATATATATATATATAATCTTCTTTATTAGGTAATCTACCGGTTAAGGTAGGCTTTTGGATGGACACAACTATCAAATAAACATTTTGTAACTCCAAACAAAACCCAATCCAGCAACCTAATCTACATCAGGTCCCTCTTCATCTCTGTGTACTTTTTTCCTCCCTTCATCCCGTCCAACATCCCTATCCTGTTCCTGCCCTTTCCTCGCTTGCCCAACATTCTCCTCTCTATTACCTTCTTCAACATCCCACTACCGCTCAATACGCCTTTTATCCAGTTTTCCTGCCTCCATAGGATTTCTCTCAACGAACCCCTCTCCTCAACCACCATCTCCAGTACTTCCTCATTTGTTCTCTTTTTGGTCCACTTCACCTTCTCCATTCTTCTCCACACCCACGTAGAGAATAGGAACAGTACGTTTCATGGCACACATAGCCAGATGAGCCGAATTGGCCAAATACACATTCAAATACGAAATCCCGCCATACAGCGAACAAATATTCATTCACACATAGAAATATTTTTACATTTGTGATCTGCTCAAATCCGCCTTCCCCGCCTGTCCTGTTTTCGTGTTTTATGTGTTTTTTTTATCCCCTTTCCTTCTTTCTATTTCTATGTGTGAATGAATATTCGTTCGCCGTATGGCGGAATTTCGTATTTGAATGAATGTATCCATATATATATATATATATATATATATATATATATATATATATATATATATATATATATATATATATATATATATATATATATATATATATATATATATATAATGATTCTGATGACGACGGCCGTGCCGTCGAAACGTAAATATCCAATGTAAGTGTCCTTCTTTTATGTTTCTATGTGTGTGGTGTTTTTTGTGTTAGTGTTTGTGTGTTTATATATATATATATATATATATATATATATATATATATATATATATATATATATATATATATACAACATAAAAATATACATATAATTTTTATATATTTATATATATTGAGAAATACACATAAATACAAATATATACACATATAAATGCATATATATAAACATATAAAAAATATACATATATATATATATATATATATATATAGATAAAAATACATAAAAATACGCACCTAGGGGGTTACACATACAAGTCGTACAAACAAAAGAATGTATTTGGAGACAATAATCGCCAATTGCGTACACTCCAAGGTACCAGCAATAGAATCCAGTGCACTTGAAGTACCTACGGCAATCACCTGCTTAACCAATGCCCGTGCGCTCCTCCTGATGGCCCTAATGTACTGATTGAGTTATTTCAAACGAACGCAACGAGAATCGCTCACAACGGATCACGTTTTTCAGTGCATATGGGGATGTTCTTCACTTCTTAGTTTTACAAGACACTAAATAGTTGCCCGTTCCATAACAAATCCTTTTGAACGAACAGAAATCATCACACTATCAACGGACAGCCTGCGTTGGGAGACCCTGGAAGCACAAAGATTACCTACACGACTAAAACGTTTACAACAGTGCAAATAATTTGAATTTGATTAATCTATGTAGCATTTATCCGAAAACAGAACTTTTTGACCTTCGCATCAGACTAGTAGCAATGGGGAACCTCCATCCGGAAAATAATGGAATACTCGTCCATTAGACATATTGGATGAATTATTATAGCCTTAATAATAAGAAACATATATTGTGCATCATATTTTTAATATATTCTGTATTGAATATAGCCGTTATAGTGATTTTTAATCACATAAAAATCCACCATTTAACACAAATCTTCTCTAACCAAACCAAAAGATCAGTAAAATTAATTATATTTATTAATATCCTAAGGAGGATTACCCGAATTTCTAGGATTCCTACCGAAATGCATAATTATTCAAAATATAAATGCCCAAGAAACAATAGACACAGTCACAATCGCCCATGCCCTAGGCGGAGGAAAACACAACTAGGCTGGAATTGAATCCAATCGCCGCCACCGCCATCTGTAATAAACGCAGACAAGTGGGGAGTAATAGTCAACCCCGCATCGGATTTGGGGAAGATGGAGACCGACCGGAAGTAAAAGACGTTAAAGAAGCATTGACCACCGTCGACAAGATCGACGCGCGGAAATCTCTTTCTCTCCCGTGACCACAAAATGCAGAGACCAGCTCTAAGGATAAATCAAACTTTCCGAAAATCAATCCCAATAATCATCAACTGCCCTAATGACCGCCGCACGACGCCTTGAATCTACATTCGCCTCAGATTGGCCTTGCAATTACTCATCTTAGATCTGGGAATTTATAAAAATACAGGATTACTTAAAAAATAACACATTTGCCTTTTGGGGCATTCCATCTGATTTTGGAAAAAAACTTCAAATAAGCAATTTGCACATTCGGGTTGTTTGAACCAACCAACGAACGTTCGTCTCCTCCGTGTGGCGCTCGTTGGTCGCCATTTCTAAAGATCAGGTGCGCACCATCTCGGATCGAAAGATGTGAGAAATGAACCGGCAACGTTCGAATCCCTCGCTCCTCCCGTGGGGCAATCCACGAACAATTCCAACAATACACGAGTGCCCAGTGCTGGTACGAAGAAATGTGTCCTCGCAAATGGTATCCGCGCATTCGCTGCATGTGCCACCGCGGAGAGTATTTAAAACCACTTTCATGAATAAGATGATACAAAAAAAGAACTATTAACTGCTTAAATGTTTACGATCCCAGTTCACCATGGATTGGATTAATAATTTTTTCCCAGGCCGGGCAGTTGGCGAAGGATAATAGTTTTAACGAAAACCAGTCTCTGAGACCTTATGATGCAAGTGTTTTTTTATTGCATTTGGATGAATCCGTTCAAGAAATGATTAGATACAGAGCATAAAGACCGCTGGTTGGAAAGCAATAAAAATGAAAATGCTATACGATAAAACAGCTAAATGGCCTGGTTCTGAGTACACTTCATATCCCTGGTAATGAAGAGTTCTCTCGTGAGACACATTAGTTTTCTCTCCGACTAAATATGGAAGCTCGTGCCTTACGCAAACTTTCAATTGCTACCCTTCGGTTGACTACATCTAATAAGGAACTTGATGGAGAGTTTCGCATATAAGGCTACATTCAATGGTAAAACCTAATTATTTAACTAAGATGTGACTTAGGTTTACATTGATTAAACGCATTAATTTCATCCAATCAGTATACGTTTCTATTCCTATTTGCTGACCTATAAACCTTCGATTGCTTGCTCGAATATTTGTTTTGAAGCCACTGTGTTTGCGGTAGTTAAATTGAAACGAATTTTTCATTAATTACCGTTAATTATCCACCATCTATTTGGCTTCCACTTGAGCTGTTAACGAGGGTATATTTTTTGGCCACTCGTGGCACTAGAGTACGAGTCACTAAACATTCCGACGCGATTGAAAATCTTTCGAATTCATTCTCGCTCGTGATTGGGAAACTTAAACGACTTAAGATTCCAAAGATGAGCATCAACCATTTTTTTACGTTATTCCCTTAAGACGCTTGGAGAACGTGGATGCCAATATGCATCCACTTTCCATTCCACAATATCCATCTCCACTTTAAGTTGCATTTCGTAAATTAATTGTTCACGCAGAGCTCTTAGGTTTTGCGTAAACCAGCCTTGAAGCCCTTTCATAAGTCGCTTGCATCATCATTTGTCATTCTGCAACATTCTGCAACCTGGAGGATAGGCGAAGGTCAAGTTCACCATTGCCTAAATGTAACGACCGCAGCGAGTGAACGTCGAGGAAAAGGGGATCCTTTCCTCTCCAAGACAGGCCTAACACACAGAAAATCGAACATCATAGCTTTAGTATCATCTAGTGGGTAGAACAGATTTAACACCTGGATTTCAACCCGTATCCTCAGGCTAAGGATCAAACCATCTACTCACTATGCCACCCGGCCGTCGTTCCAGAAAAGATCGATATATATATATATATATGTGATGTTACCGGGAAAAATGGATGAAAGTGGTAGTGGAATGTTGAAGAAGGTAATAGAGGGGAGAATGTTGGGCAAGCGAGGAAAGGGCAGGAACAGGATAGGGATGTTGGATCGGATGAAGGGATAACATACAATATATTGTTCAAATCAATCAAAGCATTTAAGATACGTATTTACATAAAGCATCCTAAATGAGGTTAACAATGTTAATATCATCCAAAAATACGGATAACCTCCGAGTCAAATGAAACTTACCGTAAATAGAGCTCTCAAATCAGTCCAGGTCGTGAATTCAAAAACATTTTCTCATCATTGAAGATAGAAAGCCTCATTTGCCCACATTATTTCGTGCTAAACAGTGATTGTGACAAGGAATTATTTTGAATTAGCGTCCTCGATAGTCCGTCGTGAAATTCCATTAAGCAATGGTTTACATCGAAATGGTCTGCGAGTACAATATTGGAATAACTATGAAAGAATGAATTAATGGAATGCTTTTGGAAAAGTGGGCCCCTCGATTGCGTCTGTGGTAAATCAACCCTTTTATCGAAACTGCTCGAGTCGAACGGTGGGTACAGCCATAAAGGGACAGGGGAAGAAAGAAGCATCTCCTTCGATTCAAACGGCAAGTGGAGTTGCGAAGAAAGCCGAATGGAATCAATCGAGAGTTTTTCATTCTTGGCTACAAATAATGTGATCCTCTGGCCTTTTAACACAGAGCACCTCGCGGAAATTCATCAGTCTTCAACAGCGAGCGATTAGATGGAGAGTTTCCAACTGCTTTCCCTGAAACAAAAATATTGATCCATTATGTTAGTAATTATGATGTGAATATTGATCCATTATGTTGGTGACCTTTTTTTAATGACCGACACCACGCTCCGGTCTAATCTTCATCTGTAGTTTTCAGTAGCTTTTATGACATGTGCGACTTTATTTACCCTGATTCTTATTCGTGTAAGATATTTTTAAAAAGTCTCAACAAAGTAGCTGCACGGATACGCACAGGCAAATTCACTCAAAATTAGATTTAAAAAAGTGCGTACAACAAGAGAGCTGGTTGATGTATGTAGGCATTTAGTTTTGAGTTTTCTTCTACTAGTTGATCAGGGCATTGTTTTATGTTTTGATCTATCTGATAATACTAGGGCAGTTAATTCAAATGCGAGTATTAAGTATCGTATGTCAACGTTCAAAACGCTCCGAGATTGAACAAGAAAATTAAAAAAAAACTTATTGAGGATAGGCGCTCGGTGAATCTCAGCGGGTGAGGGGTAAGGCGCAATCGCGGGGGCAATGAGGTCAATTTTCTGCCTGGAGGTCAAAAACTCACGCAGTAGTAAGCAAGAAAACTTTTCTCAAAAGCTCTCTATAACCTTGAACTCCAATCAAAAATCCTTGGATCTGAATCCGTAGATTCTTGTCCAGTATTGATCATTACAAAAATTCTGTAAGAGTAAATTCCTAATTACGACTGCTTGCTTGATTGTTTACCCATGCCGATTTAGCCAAGGAGCATTTCAGAGAATCCAACCATTTCCTACCGGGGATGGCTAAGCGTCGATGAAACTCTGGAAATCTGTCCAAGATGCTCCGGATAATACTTAGATACGAGTAGAAGAGCGAGTTTTCGAGACGAGATGGAATCTTGACCCAGCAAAGCATTTGAGCGAACACGATCGAAGTGATATCGACGGAACGAACGCCGTTTCTCTATTCGGAAAACAACAGATACCCTGCTATCCGCAACGAGGGTGTGTGGTCACTAGCCACCATGGTAATTGGTGATGGTAGTTTATGCCGCTTTATTTTCCTCCCATTGAGCCAATGGACTGTGTGAATAAAAATGGATCCATTACACAAGTCCGCTCGCCAATCAGCTGCCCTAAATCCTCGCCGTCTCGCAAAATAATTTAATACGCTATAAGTGTTCCTTCTGTGTCAGCTTCATATCCGATTTGTATTCATCTAATAGGTTAAAGTCGCGCATGAGAATATCGTGTTTTAAAAGTCTACCATCGAAGGCAATTCAATAACTAATAATGCCCCGTTTTCTTCAACGTGGTGGAACATCTACATGACATCTTTTTTATTCCGTTTATCTCCGACATTAGGTCCTTCAGCACGGGATACTAAAAGCTAGACGGATATTCAAGATCGGGCCTCACCGAAAATGCGAGGCAAAGCCTTTCCTTAACTTTTCCACTCGAACACTTCCTCAGCAGTCTTGAATAACCCCGAGTTCGCGGACAGATTTAAGATGTCATTTTTTCCACGAACGATAAGGTATCAGAATAACATCGTCTGATCGCGGTCATATTCGGGTCAAAATTAGTCTGCTGTGTATTCACCCCTACCACACACCCTAGCGGTGCTTGGAGGGTACTTAAATAAGAAATAAGACTTTCTTGAAACCATCCCCACGGATGTTCCTGTCGAACCACCGCGGATCGAAATCTGAGCACATGAGGCCACGACGCCCGGAGGCGACTGCTTCTCACCGGGAACTCGATTACGATCGGGAAGCTGTGACCTGACGCCTCTCATGGCCGACGCTCGAATAATAATCCCCCGGGTTGGGGGAGCGTCGACCGCGAGGGTGGCGTGGCCGCCGGCGAGCATCGGCGCGCGGTGCGGGGTGAGTCGTGGAGCGCCGGACGAAGCGGCTCCGCGCGCCCGCCTCGCCTCCCCGCGACTCCCGGCGGCGGGAGGAGCGACCGCCGGCACCTCGGCAGAGGTCCAGCCCACATGCTGCCCTCCCCGTCGACCGATTTCGACGGAAGCCTCCGCCAACGTTTGGCCTCAAGGGTAGACGTCGTGAGAGGGAGAGGGACGCGGCGGTGAATTGTGAGTTCGATGAGTACTTCGTTGCGCGAGGCGGGAAGGGAGGCACATAACATTCTCATCATTAATTCATTGAATGTGTCAGGAGCCTGATTGTATGAAGAGCAGACGAAAATCCAATCCGGAACGAGCCGAGGTGTGGAGGGAGGTTGCTGGAGCATCAAAAGCATTTGAGTTCAATCATGCTGATGCAAAGCATTTAAAAATATAAAGGATGGACAATTTAAAAAGAAATACAAATTTTTAGTCCGAATGGCAACAGCAGAATATAGATATTTACATCAAAGTATTTTTTTCTTTTCAGCCCATGATGGCGTAGCTCCACTAAGTGAGATTCCAATATCTCGAATTTAACTAGAGAAGTTGTTAAAAATCGATCGCATCGAGATCTATTAATTTAATAACACATGCTACACATAGGCTGCGATTTAATTTGCAGAAATATTTACCAATTCCATCACAAAATCTGGAACCCGTTTGTTAATGCCGATCTGAATGCTTAGAAACAGCGCCACCAGCGCCAATTCAACACGCACGCGTAACCGAAATGCACTCCCTCCTGATCGCTCGCATCCCTTCGAGTCCTTCCTCACCATTGCCCTCGACCAGGGATTGACGAAGCCCAGAAAAATAAAAAGAAATCAAATCGCAAACTGTTTCCACTATTTCACCGCCAATGAAATTTCTGGCCGCTTTCCAAGGGCATCTTTGAGTCATCAGCACGCACATGATTTCAAGTTTTCCGAGGATCAACATTGCATTATTGGGATCAATATTGCATATCAGAGGACGTCGGCGCATTTGCGAAATAAATGGGGCACCCCGATTCATCAGTTTAATTCAGAAAGAGAAATTCCCTGTGCAAAGTTTTCGCCCGAAGAACAAAAATAACAGGTGAAACGTTGTTTACATAGTTGGTTCTCCTGTCAGATATAACTTTGATGATGCAAGAAAAACTTGTTGAAGAAGTAATTTAAAATAGATCTTATTTAAGTTAACGAAATTTACCGGTAAATTTAGGCAAATTTGATATAAATCACCTCTCATGCTCCGATTCTCATATTTGTTACCATTCGATGAAGAATAAATGTATTTTAACACATACCCATGAACCCGCCTTCTCACTGGATGATATCGCGATACGGCCCCTTTGCACTCTGCAACTGGATTTGAGCTGTGCAGGGCACAAGAACGATATCATTCGTCTCCATGAAATTCAAAGCTTCGCAATTTCAGGGTCGGATCCTGCAGAGGCCGCAGTGGTCAGTGGGATGGGGTTGGGAGAGGGTGCAAGGAATTTTTTTTAAGAGGGGGAGGGATGAAGTAGGGTATGAGAGAGACGGCAAGTCGCGCAGTGCTTTTAACTTCCCTTCAGGAGAGCCTTCCGTTGGCACCGCGTCGCATCCAATCACATAAAGGACACCCGTTTTCCATAAAACAGGTTGATAAATTAGCGGCGGTCTCAAATTTCTCAAAATCCGATGCGGAAAACCAGGGATGTAAAAAATAATCCCGAAGATGACAACTTTTACCACGGCAATAGGTTTAAAGAAACAAATAACTGGGAAATCACGCGCATTTTTTTTTACCTCCCATGTAACGGCTCGCCGATTTGGCCGATGATCCTCCGACAATTAATGTGAAAGCATGATAAAAGATGACAAGAAAAATAATAGGCTTTCCGCCTGTAAAGGATGCGGCGGTCCCACACGCAACGTGGCCCGATGTGCGAGCAGCCGCGGTAACTCACTCCCCCGAGAAGCATGGAGCACCGGCACATTGTGCACTGGCGCTTACGGAAAGGTTTTCGTCGCGTAATATCTTGAGGCTATTACTGCTGTGCTTCGACCCCTTTCCTGCACTCTATCAGAATCCAGTATCATGTACCATCCTAATTATTGTAATCCTTTACAACAAAACATGTCCATAGAGCTCAATCAGGTAGGGTTTAAACCATGCGGAGAAAGAACTGGAAGGGTGCTTACGATCACATTGTCGGGTTTCAAGTGGAGGAGGTGATACTACATACGTATGTGAATGAACACTCGCCTAATCAGGGGTTGTTTTACCCAGAATCGGTTCTCAGTTTTGCATCGTTCTTGTAAACTGGAAGGCTGTCCATAAGACTGACCGCAAACAGTACCTATCATCCTCGTTTACCCTACTCTTGATGAAAAGAATATTGTGCCGATTATGGGACGGGACCTGAATCAGTGACGAGAGAAGCAATTTCCATCAGTGAAATTCTGAAATCCGCCATAATTATCTAAATCTAATCTAGTAATTTCTATCCAGCGGTGGGATTTGGCCCCGATCATGAACAATATTTGCGGATAAAAGATTTCCCGTCAAAATGACAGCATAATCAAGAGCAAGTAATCAATAATTCAACATCATGCATAATCGATTAAGATTTTTTGAGAATTCCAGAAAAATTCGATAAGCATTAAAAAGGTTTTTCCCCATGATGAAATCTGATGGTATTAAATAAAGGAATATAATTTTTTTTCGTTCCTAGATCCTTGCTTCCACCGTCACAGTTTATCATCCATCTTCCCTTACGTTTCGCACGTCACAACTCAATAAGGAGTTGAAATGTGGATCGTCGACCTTCGAAAACTTAATAATGTCTCATCATGATTTGCATTTCGCTGAAATAACGGTGTTATAGCTTTCAATAGATTTCCAGTAATGGTTCCAAAATTCTTGATAAAAACTTTTTATTGCTACGCGTTTTGTTAAATCGAAAATGTCAAGCGAATATACGTATTTTATTATTCGCTTGTGTAACCCTATCTTATGCGGATTCATTCACGAACAAAGCACAACTCTACCTTTTGCTAATGAAGGAAAATGGTGAGATTGTTTCAACGAATGCCCAAAGTCACTAGGAAGGCAGGCTTTCGCTCTGAGAAACCGCACCTGGCCTTTCATTTGCCATCGTTTCTCTGTTATCTATAATATCTCTCCTGGATTTAATTTTAAAATAAGAAATTATTGATCTTCACGACGTAACTCGACGCGAGAGGGCAAAGAGAGGACTGACCGCGTGTCGGCCGGTGAGGTTTCGCCGCTCTTCATCGACCGCAGTTCGCAACCAGGTGACCTGAAATGGAGAGCTATATGCATATGAGCCTTGGAAAGAGGATTATTGTTCTTCTTTATTGCCTTATGTTTATGATAACCCAACAACCCCCGAGGTCTCGATAAACCATCTGCTAACCTTTGTACCAGGGGTCGAGTAACCACAGTTTACAAGCCGTGCAAGCCACGAACCTTCGCCGAAAAATTATCTAATTACACCCCAATGCCATAATGCGCAAACCGAAAGCTTTCGCAGGAACAAAACTGCAATTTATTTTATTCCTAAAAATTTATCTCCATTTGCAAAAATTCCTGCTGGCGAAAAATTCACTACTGCAGAAATGTAATCGATCACCATCATCCCACGGTGTTCTTCGCCACCCAGCCAACGGCCGCCCGAATGAATTTTGCCGCGGCTGAGTTTACTCCCTGGCAAGACCGGCGCCTATCATGGATGCACCTCCACGTGAGGAGCCTGAAAGCATCCTAAATGGAAGGGAAGGTAGGGCATCCGGGGCATTGCGAGGAGCCGGTGGGCAGGCGAAACTAAGTCCGATAGCCCGAAGTTATTTTGATAGGCGAAAATAGTGGCACCCGACCATGGGTTTAACACCATCACTAATCAACCTCAAAACTAATTTAAAACCACCATAATCTCATATTTTCTGCCTGGTAACTAGACGCACTTAATGCCTCTCAATAACTCGGAGAAAAAGCAAAGGTATTTGAAGCATATAAAGAACGGGCCCGAAAGCACGACGGAGGATGGTAATGTTCGTTTGGCAGAGAGACAATTAGTGGGGCTGATTGGATATGAATGATGTACGGGATGTAATTATGGTAGGAGATCCACGAGTTGGTATTAGCCCCAAGTTAAAATCCGGTGACTTCCGTTATTGAGCGGTAAGCAGATGCCGACGCCGGGTTTCTCTCTACCCTCCTTCCAATTCCCTGAACTCCCTATTTTACCCAATAGCCCACCTATCCCTAATGACACACACGTCCTCGGTTATCGCTCGCCTCCCGCCTAATAATTACTGCCGCTAAGAAAGTACAACTGGGAACAAACGGTGGCAGGGCAAGCAAGAATGACGACGTTTCCGTCTCTTTTAGAGGTGGTCATGGAAGTGGAGGGAACGACCAAATCCTTCACTCCACGGAATCGGACCTCGCCCATAGCACTAAATCGATCTCAGGCAGTTCAAAGTGAGTTTCCATGCAAGCGATGGATTTTATGGTAATAATACAACAACAATGGGATAAAGAATGAAAAAGCACACAAACTTTACTCAGATATATAATGAACAACGACTACATGCAGTGAATAGGGTGGGTCGCGATAGTCCAGGGGTAGAGCGTTGGACTACTGACCGGAGGGCCCGGATTCGATTCCCGGGCAAGTCTCTCTGGGCACTCTCAGCTCCACCCAAGCTATGTGATTTTTTGGGTACTAGATCTTCCTGGAAAACCATAACCAGCGGCACGGGGACAGGAACTGGCCTCCCTACCCTGATGTGTGAATTTCACACGTCGTATAGTGCTCAGTAGTAGGGCAATTCTACCATCACCTACAAAACCGACCTTCGGGTTGATTACTGTATTTAACGTCTTTTTATATAGGGAATAGGGTGACTTGCAGAACGTTACGTAAGGTTCAGATTTTCTTTTCGCATTAATGAAATCAAATAATTGTGTCGCAATAGCTAATATAAACTAAGCATTCCTTCGATTATGTCATTTTAGACGCTGATAATGAAATATCTCACTTTGAACACACGATGCTGAAACCAGAGTCGATTTATTTTAAATGTTAGGGCGAAAACCAACGGGTGCCCAGATCAAGTGCAGCCTATCCTGAAGAAGGCCTCAGAGAAGTCTTAAATGTGTCCTTTTACGTGTTTTTATGTATATTTTTGTGTTCTAATCTGTAGACCAAGGGTTACATATATACACACACATATATACAAGCATACAAACATATACACACATATATATGTGCGTGAGTGAGTACATTTTATGCATGTCTCAAAAAATAAATCAATCTTATTTGCATAGATTTTTCATTCAAACTGAAATGACCTCTTGTGTCTTAAGTCTGATAAATTTTGGGGATATTTGGATCTGAAGGTGTATACAAATCGACGTGAGTGCTCATGTCTGTCTGCGAAGATGGGCCCTGAAGTTTTCTAACTCACCGAGGAGGCAACCGAACAGATTTTGATACTTTAATGCATGACTAGAGGTGAACAAAAATGCATTACACTGGCGTATTACTCCATCCCAGTTACAGGTATGTTAAAGTGAGAAAAATAAACATTCTAATGTGCAGGTTCACTTAATTTGCCGGTATGGGGAATACGATCGACGGTTATCCAACACGCCGCGGGTTCGATTCGTCATTGTTTTTTCTCGGTTTCACCCACAATCAATTAAACTCAATTATGAACATAAGTAATGTAATTAAGGACTTGCAGTGTTTCTCTAATGGGTTACTTGATCGCCAATCTTCAATTATTGTTACACGAGTATGATTGACAATAAATCACAACAGCCAATCAGTGTAATCGCTTCTTGGCTCAATGGGATTTTTTGTAGCCATAAATTTGACAAATTGTTCTCGGAATGATATGCATTCGTTTAAAGCAAAGCAATGTTGAAATCATTATTTCAAGCAATTCAGCCGTGATACTGACAGAATTGATACGTTTCCTCATCATCTCCTTCGGATTTAAAGATAAATAAAAAGAGGAGTTTCAGGCATGCTATTTTAAAGATAAAGTTAAATACTTTTCTCCCCAAGCACATTTCGCGACCATAAATATTTTAAACACGCAAATAATTACAAAAGAAAATCTTTGCTGTCGTCAACTGCGCTCGTCCACACACTTCACGCTTAGTCACAATTGAACATCTGAGGGCGGGTGTCCTTAGGCCTTCTGCTGGGAGTCCTTGTCATCTGTCGAATAATGTGAAGGAATCGTAAACATAATTGAATAGTATTGTATTCGGTGGAACGGGGACTGATGGAGACAAAAACGACATACGAGTGTATGTGCTTCCGGTAGTGCTACGTGTGTGTGCTTCTTCACGTGACTACGCACGACCGGCAGCGCATTTTAAAAACCCAAACGAACATTTCTCGGACTGGCAAAATCGAGAAACCCCGTTCTCAGCTGTTTCCCCTCCGTTTGGACACCCGTGGGTTCGTAGCCTGCAGGGCAAACTACTCGCGCCTGGAGAGTTCGTTCCGTCGTGGAGAGGAAGCGCGTTCCAGCGACGAGCACTGGTTGGAGTACGAGGTCGCATTGGCAACGAGACAGATGACGGATGCAATTGCGACGGTTAATTTGCCAAGAGCAAAACCCCGACGGCAAAAACAGGACGCATTTGGGAACTTTGACACCAGAATTAATGGTCATCTCCCAGTTCTGGGAGTTTCTCAAAGAGCCCATCGACATCATCTCTAGACCTCACAATAATCAATCTCGAGGATGGTTTCAAAGTTTTAGGCCACAGCCCACCCCGTAGCAGACCCCGCGCTTCAAGCAATTTGCACTTTCGAGGATCAGGAGCTAATTCCTTGTTCAATGTCTCCTGACGTTTCCCAGAAAGATACGACAACCGATAAATCACGAAACGAATGAAATAAAAGGGTTACCGGTATCACCCGGATTCGAATCCGGGTCAGTAGTGAAGAGTGTTCCAGACACCAGGCTTTCAAGAGTGAACCTTACCATCAGTGGACCCTGATCCTAGGATTGGAGAATCGGTTTGACTACCCATTCTATTCACCAATTGGCTACCCATTTCATTCACGTCTATGCATTTCTTCTTTCAATCTCGGTTCAATCCAGAAGCGAATTTCGACGCGGGGAACCCTTAAGAGGGACCCACCCCGTCGAAGGAGGGAAGGAGGCCATTTAACGCCGACTTCAAGAGCGGTCGATCGCTGACTTGTCTCGCATTTGCGTCCACTCTCCTCGAAGGACAAAATACTTGAAGGGTGCCAGGGTGGGGTCATGGTTGCGCGCTTCCAGGGTTCTTCTTCCGGCACACGTATCACTCGTGGGGGGGGGGGGAGAGGAGAGAGGGATGGGGAGGGGTTCAGGGGAGGGGAGGGACTCACCCAATGCATCCCGCGGTGGCGGAGCGGAGCCTCCTGTTCGGCGCACACGCCCATCAGACACGCGCGGGGCCCCTCAGGGGACACGGCGGCCCCCCCCGCGCCAAACTCCACAACACTCGGCCAGCCCCGCCCTCCCGCCCCCGGCCCCAGGGGTCGCTCCCCCGCCGCCGGTAGCCGCTTCTCCGCCTCCTCCCGCCCGACGCCGCCGCTGCCCCCTTCTCGCCGCCGCCGCCGCCGCTTGGGAGAGGCGTCCACCGCCGGCGCCCGGGCGGTCGCGCTGGCGGCCGTCCGTTTCACCACTCACTCGAATCACTCTCACCACCCCGGCGACTCGATCGGATCGCGGCCCGCCCTGCACCCGCGGCACTCCTCCCTATCAGCGGCGACCCTTCGTTGCCGGCGGGGCGCTATTGGGGAGGCATACAGAAGTCCTCGGACCACGACGGAGAGAGCCGGCGGGCAATCCTCGGGGATACTGGGCGAATTCCCGGCTCTTTCCTTCGGTGTTGACCCTTTGGTCCCCTCTGTGGCGGTCGACGCCTCGGAGGGCCTGCCCACCGGCGGGTGGGCCGTCGGTAGGGATTGATGAGGTGAGCAACGAGAAAAATAAAATAGAGAGTTTCGACGACCGCGGAGGGGCCAATGGAGGTAGGAACCGGGCGGGAGGCCAGAGGGACACTGAGCGACCGAGAGACAGAGAGAGAGAGAGAGTGAGAGGGGGGTGAGGGGGGAGGGTGTCGGAGGGGAGGCTCGCGGAGATGGAAGGGGCGGAGGGAGGGGGAGACGGTGGCGCGGCTAGCGGCGATTGCCCGAAACACGTCCGGTCGGCCCTCGTCGCCGCCCCGGGGGCGTTGAGGGGGGGCGGGCCGCAAGTGCGCATGCGCACGGCATAGTCAAATGACGCGCGGCACGTTTATGCTTGGTTCCCTCCACGCATCAACATCTAGGGTTGACGTGATAGTCCACCGCGATGGTGCGTGGCAGTATGCTACATAAAATATTCTATTTCAATACACATGTAGACATGAAGAGAGACCTGATGTAGAGTAAGTTGCTGGATTGGGTTTCGTTTGGAGTTACAAAATATTAATCTGATAGTTGTGTCCATCCAAAAACCTACTCTAACCGGTAGATTATGTAATAAATAAATACATGCACGTATGTTGAATCTGACGTCGCAGGGAGTTACTGTTGCCAAAATTTCCTGGAATATGTTATTTCGTTTTTCAACACATTTCCCTGGGACAAACCGGAACGTTTTACACGGTGCATTTATTGGGTTTCCCTTGTCGAAGAAAAACGGTGATTTCGTTTTACATATCCAGAACGATATAAAAAAATGATACACAGGATACTCAACCCTAAGGGAAAGGTTCGGTACGTGATTGCAGAGCTCACTCAGTACTATGCCCGAGATGGTGTGAAATCCACACATTAGTAGGGCAATAAGGGTAACCAGTTCCTTCCCTGTGGTTTCGGTAAAAGTTTCGTAGGAAGAAATAATATCCGAAAAATCACACAGTTGACGCGGAGCTGGGGGTGCTTGGAGAGCCTGCCCCGGGAATCGAACCCGGGCCCTGGACCACCATGAGCCGTGAACAGAATGTAACAAACACATATATTTACCTTCATGCGTATGTCGGATGTCTGGAGGATAGGTGGAGGGAAAGGGCGATTCTCCGTGATCGCATATTTTGGAATAACCTATAAGAATATGGAGAACGCAATTGTTTTCAACCTGTTCGAGATTGGGCGGGATATTTGGGATTTTGGAGTAGAGATGTGGGTAAAATGTTTAAAAAAATAATTGTAGATAATATTTGCTTTTAATTTACCTCAAAGTCGATAACGAATTCAAAACACCAATATGCGTAAATATAGAAAATATTTCAAGTAGTTGTTATTCCATCTCAAGGCGAAACGATATACCTTAAGCAAAGGCATGCATATAATTATGTTTGTTTGATTATTATGACTGAGACCTTGATTATTAAATCCCGAGCTCAATTCAAAACAAACAATTTTGTATTTTGCCATTTCAATCCAGTTTCAATCTACTCGTGGATGCTTCGTTGAATACTTTGTTACAATTAGAAAAACGTTTAAACAAATAAATAAAATATTACATCTTTATAAATAGCTTTTACCATATTTACACGCTGATTTTCCGCGCACTTTATGGCCGAGTGTACTCTTAAAGCATTTCCATGTGGGCGATTGGATCGCATTCGTAGAAGCACACCTGTGTGCTCTTTTATCCTCAAAAATTAACCTTCTTCTCTATTGGGCTGCCTTTTCGGCGATTACAACTCAAGATATGATATTTCTCATAACTTACCGGCGATAACTTTATCCTCACTCTGCCTGATACCCATTGTATTGCCCAGCAGTGTTTCTTCGCAATTAACACATTTCTGATGAAGTCAAACTGGATAGACATTTGTGTGTGATATTTTCTTGATATAAATACTGGTAGTATTGCGCGAAAAAACGTTTCAACTGCCTGCTTGTACATTCCCAAAACCGCATTCGTAACAAACGTCCAAAGAAAGATACCTGTAGAGGCTCTCCATTAATGGATAGCACTTGTAGTTCAGATGGCGCATCCGTTTTCGCCAACTAGTCACACATGTGGTGGATGAAGGGAGTGATTTTGCAAAACTTTCAACAAATTAAAACATTCGGCTAAACAACGGCCACTCTTTCCAAATACACACTCGTCCATTGCGTTACAAATTTGCTTGAAATCAGACGTCCCTGGGTTATGGAGATTCATGAACATTGGGGAATTGCGATGAGAAACGGAAAGAGCGATAATGCTTCTCAGTTTTCAGGCCTCCACTAGATTATGCAGTTAATATCTGGGGAGCCACATGACTCAGGTTCAATAACAAAGTTTGATCGCGTTCAGCGAAGGGGAGCGAGATTTGACAAGCAAGTGTATGGCAAATACAGCAATGTGACGAAATTGTTGAAAGATTAGGTGTGGTGCCCGCCCAAAGAACGAAGATTAATAATTTAGACTGGATCTCTGAAGTAAATTTGAAAGCGATCAGTTTTCCGAAGACGTTCATCACATTTTTAAATTTTCAAATTACCATGGAACACATAAGATAGGGAGATAAGACAAAAAGGCTTATAATTCCTTTTTTTCTGAAAATCATTAGAGAAAACAACAACTGCGACTCGCATTAACTAGGATAGAGTTATCATTTTGTAGTGTGCGTTGCGTATGCATGCGTGTGTGTATATATTTTAATTTATTAATTTATGCGTTTGCATCTGTGTGTGTGTCTATGCACCATCCATGTACTATGAGTACATATTTTTATTTTTTACATATATATTTTTCTTTCGTGTGGACAGCTCCTACCAACTATGTGAGCCAACACAATTAAAATTAAAAATTAACTTTAAAATGAAAGACAACAAATTATTTTTGAGTCTTCACCGAAGTGTTTGCTAAAATAGCAGAGGCTAATTTTAACAATAAATAGTTCACTCTGGCTGCATGATTTTTACTAGAAATGGTGGTGGTACCATGTCCATTCCTTTTGAGCCCGATAAGTGGTTACTATTTGATAGCATGCCAAAATGTTTTTTTGTAGTTGTGCCTCATGCCTGGTGTGTGATTTTGTCATATGCTGTGGATACCTGGCGTTAATACACCCCCTGCCACACACCTCCCCGGTGGATCACAGGCTATTATGCATATGTAGATGAGAATACAGCAATATTGGATCAAATGAGGTGAGTAAGACGAATAGCTCACCGGACGCCATTACGAAAGTCCTCGGTTCGAACTCCCACCGCGGAGCACGAAGGTCAACCAACCTTGATTGCGGCGCTCCGAAATCGAAGCACATGAAGCAATGCCGGCCGTTGAGTTTGATCGGCGGTTGCATTGTTTTATCCAATATAAAGCAATCGCCGTTCTAAATAAATAAATAAACAGACATTAAAGAAACTAACGTGAAAGGGATTCTGTATTTTAACTGAAATAAAACGGAATTAAGTTACTTTGAAAACAAATTCAGTATTTATTGTAATTCATTATTTATTTTTACTTTAATTTTTGCGTTAAATATTCACAAAACTTATACCCATTCTCATTTGAACGAAAACAATGCGGAATATAGTAGGCAGCCAATTGTTTACGTGACTCGATGAGTATATCACGTTACATTCACATTTAGAGAAAGAGATTTCGGATTTCCTTTTTAAACGAACATTCCGAGAAGCAACTCTTTTGCGTCCAACAACGGCCATTGTATCATTCAAATTGAAGGTGCGTGTGGCGCCAAGGGAAATTGCTCCATCCCTTCTAATGTCAATGTCTACATCGACCTCGTCGAAACAAGATTTTCTACCAGCACACCCTGAAACCCTTACTTTGCCTGGGACCTTTGCACAAAAAAAAACCTTCAGACATAAATACGAGTACACCCGAGAAATATCTCATTAATGGAAATACGACACTCTCCACTTACACCACCTACTTTCGTGGCACGAAACCATTAAAGGTTATTCTGAGAAATTTTTTTTTCATCCTCTCCAGCAACAAAACCTACTTTCCGAATGCTCCTTGTCACATTTAAAGGTCCTGAAAATTTTCCTAATACTCTGAAGAACACAAGGCTCCTTTGTAAATCCACTCATATTCCCTAAATCCCTCCGACTCCATGCAACTACACCAGATGCAAAACCTGATCCATTCTCGTTGCAATTTTCCTTCCACCACAGCACCCTCTAAATTATCTCCCATCCTTCCCGGCATCTTCCAGAACCTCCAAAATGTCATTCCCCTATGTATCCCCTATGATGTAAACTCTGCCCATCGTTTTATTTCGGCCGATGAAGCAATTCCCTCGACAATAGAATTAACAATCACCGAGGATTCTGCCACTCAATCTTCTCGTCCGCCTCCCTCCCTGTTCCCAAACACGCCGCTGCCCACAATAAACTGTTCAGTATTGTTGCAATATAACCATTATTTTCTCCCACCCGTCGACCCTTGAGGGCAATGGAGTGGGCTTGTGTATGGCTATTTTAATACTTCCAATCAACCGGTCCAAACATTTCCCATTAGCTAAAACTTTCCTCTCCTTAATGACAAATTACCTATAATGCAACCCCCTTTGTTTGCCCTTACCCCTTCTCCAATGTTCCCTATTCTCCTTCCCCTTAATCTTCCCTTTCAGTTATTCTTCATACTATAAAAAAGGTGACAGGGACCATCGAAATATTAAGTTATCAAGTGAGTATTTTCTTATGATCATACTTATCTATATTTTGTTTACACATACAGGTATACACAGAGACTTCCGTGGAACTCACGGACAACAAAGGAATGGATTGAAATTCACCATATTTTAATTATTACTATTAGATATTCTACCGGGTAAGCTAGGATTTTGATGGACTCACACAACGTTAAAGCGACAATTCCCTTTTCTCTTTAAACAAAAGGCAAACTGACAACCAACGCTTCAATAAACCACTTTCCAGCTGTGTGTACTTCCTGCCCCCTTCATTCCGCCCTAGGAGTCCACCCTATTCCTATCCGTTACTCGTTTCTCTAAAATGTTCCTCTCTATCACAATTTTCAACATCCCATTGCCAAGCTAAACACCCTGATTCCATATTTCCTGCCTCCTTTGGATATCTCTCAACCATCCTCTGTCCTCGCCCACCATTACTAGCACTTCCTTGTCTGTTTTCCTTCCGGTCCATTTCACCTTCGCCATCCTTCTCCACACGCACATTTCTAAAGCTTCCAATCTATTTCTGTCCCCCTGTTCCAGTGATCATGCTTCCGTGCCGTACATAACTACGCTCCACATCAAAGTTTTTACGAGCCCTTTTTTAACACCCTTATTCAACGGCAATTGTCATAAATTTCCAAAATTCAAATCTTATATGGCAGTGATAGTTTTCGACGATCTATGATCACCATTCCAGGAGCGATGTTTAATTTTCACAACCGTAAGAGCAGTGCCTGGAGCTCCGGTTCCGCATTCGAGGTAGTAGTTTGAGGGGGGCAACCGACATCCAAGGCCATTAGGGATGAAAGGGAAAGGAGGAAGGGTGGAGAGAAACCCGGTGTTGACATTAGCCCATTCTTATCGAAAGGCGCCAAGGGGTCCGCAGTTTACCGTCCCATCCGACGGACGGCGTACTAAATCAAAGTGCTCTCCACAAAGCACCTCAAGTAGGGATCGGGATACAAATGAAAAAAATCTGCCGCCTACGGTACTCGAACACGAGCTCTCTGAGTGGGAGGCCAGTACGTTAACCACCTCACCATTGCGACCAAGTAAGTTCATCTTCACCATTGGGGTGGTAATTTGGTAGGGATAGGACGCTCAGGCAATGGAGGAACGGCGAAGCGAAACCCGGTGTCGGAATTATTTGTAGAATAACGAAAGGCGCCAAGGGGTCACACAATTATAACGTCCAATCCGACGGACGGCGGACTCCACTTGAAGAGCTGTCTCCAGATATGGTACCATAAGCAGTAGACGGGATACTTCCGTAAAAAAACCTGTTACCTCGGGACTCGATCCCGGGTCCCTCTCTGCTTGAGAAGGAAGGCTAAGTTTTAAGAATAAGAGGAATTGGCTTCATCTTCTCCACACATGAGGGGTATGTAAATTACTCCTATGACAGTGGGAGGAATATATGACGGATATAATTCCCATGTTTCGGCTTCCATACTAAAATCACATTCAATCGAACTTTACATTTGCTCGAAAAGCTTGCACCCACTCGAATTCCGATTCGATTAATCACCATAGCGACTGGAAATCTCCCAAGGTTGCGCCGGATAGGGATGGTGAAAGGGAGAGGAGGTATTTATTTATTTGACAAAGATAGTAATTTCTGACTTCTTGCCAACTTAATGCAGACAATTGGATATGAAAATGCAGTGACGAATGCAACCCACAACCTGAGGAGCATAAATCATGAGCTCACATTTTAAGTTCTCAAAGCGGAACAGCGATGTGAGGACTCGGCGGAATTCCAGAAGCAAGCGGACGGAAGGAGGCGCACTAAATATGTACGAGTAGGTGGGTGAAGGAAAGGTCAGACTGCAGCAAAGGTAAAATCTACACCGTTCAAATGGAATAAGACATGACAGTAATCGATGTGACCCAAAGATATGAAGGGAAGAATACGTTGACGAGTTTTATAAATTGGACCCCTCAGCTAGGAAAGTGGAAGGGCATGTGACGAAGACGAGGGTCGATGGCTAACGTGAAATAAAAAGGTGCTACTGGAACTGAATACAAGCTACATTGTAGTAATAGCTAATATTCCTGCAGAAATACCAAAGACTATAAGAAGAAATGTTGTTAAGAGATTTTTTGGACTTACACTTGGAACTTGTGAGGTAGGAATTTGGACCGAAGACTTTGGATAAATTTAAAATCCGTAGTCCACGGTAGAGTGTTGGACTACTGACCGTAGGGTCCGGTTTCGACTCCCTTCGGGTAAGCCTATCTGAACA
Source organism: Hetaerina titia (assembly GCA_037158775.1). NCBI lineage: Eukaryota > Metazoa > Arthropoda > Insecta > Odonata > Calopterygidae > Hetaerina > Hetaerina titia. Next base: position 5,095,530 of record CM073769.1, on the reverse strand, counting down.
CCCTCAGTTTCACACGAGCTGCGGTTTTTTATCCCTAAAAAGAGTACAGCGGAATTATATGAAGACTATAAGAAAATATTCTTAATTTTACATTCAGCGAACGTAGTTTTGGGAACCATAATATCAAAGGACACACAATAGAGTCGGCAAATACTTAGGCGTTACTAAGACGTTACCGAAGTAAATAGTTACCGTTACTGTGACCGTAGTAAATAGCTACCGTTGCTAAGACATGTGGCAGGGGCAACTATTCTACCTCTACTCTAGTACTATTACAAAAACATGGCAGTCCGTGATCCTACAAAAAGGTACGTGGAAGGGAGGCGACCGGACGCCATTAATGTAATGTCTGTTATACAAATTATTAATATTTTACTGTTAATAATTACTGCACTGACTATATTAAGAAGACGCCAACTCTAAAAAATTACATCTTTCTGGCAACCCCGGAGGCCTTGGGTTCGCTTCTCGCCTAGGTGGGGTTTTCCCCGCCTAGGGATTGGGTGTCTGTAATTGTCTTTGCTTTTATTCTCAAGTTTAAAAATCCGATGTAAAGTCCAAATAATGGCTGTTTTCAGATTAATGATAAATAAATAAAAATGAATAAAGTCATGGAAAGGGGTGGGATGACTTGCGATTATAATCGGGAAACCGAACATTAAATTGCTGAGAGGCCTAAAGAGATCATCGGGACCAAAAACGGAGACGAGAGCGCAAGTTGATCTTTTCCAGTCTGCAGCCGTAGAGAGCAGACCATAAAACGGCGAACGGAGGAAGGGCAAAGGATTCGGGACGCCGCAGTCTGGTGGGAAGCAGGAGGAGAGAGGCGAGGGACGTGCGCTCCGATAAGGTTTGTGGGGAAGTGGAGGAAGGGAGGGAGGAAGGGTCGGCGATAAGGGCGCCGGAGATAACACCCTCGGGGGTCGCCCACAGGGTCACCGTCGAGTGTCAGCACTGCCTCGGTCACGGTGAACGGGAGTGAATGTTTATCCAGCGAACCGAGTGAACATCGATGAGCCGACAGTCCGCTTCGAATCCATCGTCCGAGGGGAAATCAGAGGAGCAGCACCGGTTGGTCATTCGATGGACTCGTATTTTCAACTCCGCGTGAAGATATGAAACGGGGTCGAGTCGGCTCCCTCGCGTCAGCTACGAATGGGCTCCCGGATTTCCCAAATGGGTTTTCCATGGCCCAAGGATCGGGAACGCTCACAAAATCTTCAGCTTCCACTTCATCTACATCTACATAAATACCCCGCGATCCACCGAAAAGATGTGTGGCAGGGGTGTGTACGTACCAAGGGGGGTGGGTAAGGCATAAGGGGGAGGAAGCGTGGTTGAATGGCTTAGAAAAGGGAAAAACACTGTTTTAAAAACCAAGGAAAGAAACGCAAATCCACGCAAATGCTAGCAATAAACTTAGTTCCAAAGACGCGCTAATTTAACCCTATGTAGAAGTTATTTTGCGTGCGAAAGAGGCGGAAATAACAATGAAACACAACCACTTATACGCTAGACCTCCGCTATACCAAAACAGGCCATGCCGAAATGGAAAGTAGGAAGGGGTAAACCATGTCAATCCATGGCCATGCAACTCATGGCCTGAAATCGATATTTATGAAATAAGTCTTTTGTCAAACAGATAACTTTTCCTTTTTAGAAATACGGTCCATTCAAAGATAGAAGATTTTTTTATGAATCTCTCCGAAAAAGTGGGAATCAGGAGAGATTCTTAGTAAAGAATTAATGAAAAAACATAGGTTAGTGACTGAAAAAACTGGTGTATGCTGAAAATATTCTAAAATATAATTGATATTTTGAATTAATAATTATTGAAAAACAGTGATAATATGTGTATATATACATATAAGAATGTCTGTACAATTATATATATATATATATATATATATATATATATATATATATATATATATATATATATATATATATGTGTGCCGGTCGCGGTGGTCTAGCGGGTAGAGCGTTCGACTGCTGACCAGAGGGTCCCGGGTTCGATTCCCGGGCAAGGCTCTGGGCACCTGCAGCTCCACCCAAGCTAGTTGATTTTTCGGGTACCAGATCTTCCTGGGAAACCATAACCGGCACAGGGAAAGGAACTGGCCCCCCTACCCTGATGTGTGAATATTCACACGCCGTCGGGCTTGGTACATGGGTGAGCTCTACCATCACCTACTAAACCGACCTTCGGGTTGATTACTGTGTTTATGGTTTATATATATGTGTGTGTATACATGTATATACATTTGTATATGTGTCTGTATTCGATATCTCGTATATGCGTGGAGAAGGTGAAGTGGAACGAAAGGAAAACAAATGAGGAAGTACTAGAGATGGTGGGTGAAATCCTATGGAGGCAGGAAAAATGGATGAAGGGCGTATTGAGCGGCAGTGGTATGTTGAAGACGGTAATAGAGGGTAGAATGTTAGGCAAACGAGGAAGGGGCAGGAGCAGGATAGGGATGTTGGACGGGATGAAGGGAGGAAAGAAGTACACAGAGATGAAGAGGGACCTGATGTAGATTAGATTGCTGGATTGGGTTTTGTTTGGAGTTACAGAATGTTTATTTGATAGTTGTGTCCATCCAAAAACCTACTTTAACCGGTAGATTACCTTATAATAATATGTACGTGGGTGGTCTGAAAAGTTTCCGACTCAGAAAATTTCAGAAATAATGTCTTGTACCTTTGTTAGGTCGAAAACTTTTCAGACCACCAATTTTTTATGTGTATAAAAACAAATATTATATAAAAAACGTGGATCGCGGTAGTCCAAGAGGTAGAGCGTTGGACTACTGACCGGAGGGTCCTGGGTTCTATTCCCGGGCAAGGCACTCTGGACACCTGCAGCACTACGCAAGCTAGTTGATTTTTCGGGTACCAGATCTTCCTGGGAAACCATTATCGGCACAGGGAAAGGAGCTGGCCCCCCTACCCTGATGTATGAATATTCACACGCTGTCAGGCTTGGTACATGGGTGAGCTCACCTACTAAACCGACCTTCGGGTTGATTAGTGCTTATGTTTTTTTTTATTTATAAATCGGAATAATATATAGAAAGGAATGGCAAACGGGGATGGAATTACATCTGCATCTACGTTTGTATAAATATCCTGCGAGCCACCAAAAAAGGTGTGTGGCAGGGGGTGTAGCACCAGGAGGAAAGGGTAAGGGATGAGAGGGTTGGGGTTTATTCAAACAGGTAGGGGAAGGGGGGGAACCTGCAAAAAAAATTATATATATATATATATATATATATATATGTATGTATATATATATATCCACTCGCAGTTCCTAACCTGTACTTAAATACTAATTAGAATGAACTGACTCCTGGGGAATTTCGACTAGAGCATTCTTGTCTCTTATCGTTCTAGGAAAGAATGACATCTTAAACCAGTCAGTCTGGCAGTCTATCTCTCTAATCTTACATTCGTGATCCCTCCGACCGTAATACGTTGGGGTTCGTATTATATTCTTGATGTCATTGGAAAAGGGCCCATCTTTAAATATTTTCAATAAGTTTAATCTATATTATAAACGCCGCTGTGTAAGAGAATCCCAAACTAAATTGTCTAGCAAAGTGGATACGTTGCTGCGTTGGTCATAACAATGTTTGACAAATCCAGCCCCCCTCCGCTGAACTCGATCTAATTCTGAAATCAAATTTATGTTATGAGGATCCCATATGCTGGCAGCATGCTCCAGATGGGACCTGACCAAGGCAAGGAAACATCGTTCCTTCACTTTTTCGTCACATTTGCCTAGCACTCTTTTCACAAATCTCAATTTTTTATTAGCACGACCGCATATTTCTCGAATGTATTTTCCCCAGGACAGATCGTGAGTAACTGTTACACCCAAGTATTTAAAGGAATCTACCCTCGCAATTTTGGTTTGTTTCACTTTGTAACTATAAGGGAGGGAATAACTCTTTTCCCAAAAATGTATTACTATACATTTGTTTAATTCAATTCCAATTGCCATGTATCGCACCAATTTTGAATTGCATCTAGGTCGTTGGCTAAAACGACTCTGTCTTCGTGACTTCGAATGTCCCCATAAATTACTGCATCATCGGCGAAAAGACGGAGTTTGCTATTAACTACGGCACTGAGGTAATTTATGTAAATAAGGAAAAGGAGGGGACCTATGACACTTCCTTGTGGTACACCCGACTTGCCCTTGACAGTATCGGATGATACACCGTCCAGGACGACTGTTTGGACACGATCGCTTAAAAATTGTTTAATCCAGTTAGTAATACTTTCGTGTATTCCATAGGTTTCCAATTTCGCCAGTCATTTGCAATGAGGGACTTTATCGAAAGCTTTCTTAAAATCTAGGAATATAGCAACAACTGGAATATTACTTTCACCGGAGTTCAATACATCATGTACAAAAAGTGCGAGTTGAGTTTCGCAGGATCTACCCTTACGGAAGCCGTGTTGGTTATTAATTAATAAATCCTGGCTATCGAGGTGCCTCATTATGGAACTAACAATGATGTATTGTAGAATGTTACAGGAAATGGAAGTCAGCGATATTGGCCTATAATTACTGGGGTCCTCCCTGTCTCCGTTTTTAAATATGGGTGTTACCGAAGCTACCTTCCAGCCGTTTGGCACGCTTTCTTTTGCTAATGATATCTTAAATATTATATCAAGATAAGGGGCAATTCCAACCGGCAGTTCTTTATACACGAGCACCGGTATCTCATCAGGTCCCGGAGATTTGTTGGGGTCTATGTTTTTAAGGAGTAATTCTATTCCGCGGGTGGAAATATTGATTGCTTACATTGATTGCTGAAATGTTTTCGTAAGGTTCTCGGGTATATTCTGTGAGCATATGTTGAAAACACTCTGGAAGAATGAGTTTAATATGTTGCTTTATCTAAACTACTCGTTACTTTATCCCCCTTTTCGGTATTCAATGATTTTACGGTGGACTTTTTTCCCTGCACTTCCCTGACGTAGGACCAAAACATCTTTGGGTTATCGTTCAAATGTTCACCTAATTTTTTCCTTTTGAATTCCGCTAGCGCCTTCCGGAAGGCCTTCTTGGCAGTGGACCTCGATACTTTGTAGTTCTGTATGGTTTCGTTGATTTTATCAGGGGAGGAATCTTTAACTGCTTTTTTCATTCTGGCATGGCACACCCTTTGCCGCTTTAGAGATTTCCGTACTTTAGAGTTGTACCATCGGGGTTCCTTATTCTGTTTTATATATTTACTAGGCATAAATCTCTGTATTGCTGAACAAGTTATCGCAAGAACATTATTCCAAGTGTCCTCGACACTACTAGTTTTGCTTAATTCGTCAAATATAAAAAAGGAACGTTTTAATTCAAATATTAAGCTCTTTTAGTCAGCGTTATTGAACAATAAAACCTTTCTCTTAGGTTTGTTAACTTTATCTACGCTTGGAGAAAATTTATCGTTTACAGCCCTGTGATCACTGATTCCGTCAACAACTTCTATTTTTAAGACCTTTTCGGGTATATTTGTGGCTAACAGATCAAGAATGTTCTTTCCCCTTGTTGGTGAAGTGACTAATTGATGTAGGGAATTCGAGGTGAACGTAAATAAGAGGGACTCGCCTAAATCCTTGTCTTTACCTCCATTTATAAAACTGTACGAATCCCAATCTACTGTGGGAACATTAAAATCGCCACCGATACTAAGGCTATGCTCATTTTTGTGGGATGTAAAGCTTTGTATCTGTCTTTCTAGATCTGTTATTGAGTTAATGCTAGCGTGGGGTGGTCTATAATACGCACAGATATATATTCTTTTCGCTCTGGGTGTTTTCACTGAGCACCAAACACTTAAATTAATTCAATTAGGAGACAAGGATATTATGGAAGTCATATTTAGTTCAATTTCGATACACATACCATCATTCCATTCAGGCAACATTGCAAATATTCGCTTGCAAAAAGATTAATACGCTACTGTCGGGAAATCTGAGCGGACTTTGTTGATATGAGGCCTGTCCTCTCATCGTGTCGGGTACCCCTAAATCGCTCCGGGGTTCAGTATACTGCCGTGGCATCACGGTGTGTAGGGCGTAGGTTACACGAACACGTTTCAAGGGTTTAGCATAGTTGGAAGGCAAGAGCGCAGGTCATATATTGGGAGAAATAAAGTAGAATCCAGAGCTTTTTGTCACTTGAGATCAGGTTACGCCTCACAGATCCCAAAAATATCAGAACAAATAAAATCTTGCTTTAATGCAACATACAACCCACGTAAGTTTAATAAAATTGGTTCCCATAAAACCGTAAAAGACAAAGTGATTGGCGAAAAAAAAATTATAACATTAAATTGCCGCAGCATTGGAAACAAAATATCGGATATTGATCAAATCTTCGTAAGTACAAACGCAGGCATAGTAGTTGGAACGGAGAGTTGGCTCACGGGAGATCGCCCACACGAGGCCACAGCATACTTCATATATTCGCGACTTCTACGACCGAAATCGTAACAAACATTGAAATAATGGACGGAATTAGTGACTATAAGGCAATTTTTGTAGAGTTAAAAACTAAATTCGTGAAAATTAACAAAGAAAAGCGTAAAATATACCTATTCAACAAGGCGAATTTTAACAGACTACGAGTATATTTGAAAAAAGAATTGCCAGACTACAAGACAAAAACACTGACCACCGATACAGAGAACAGCTGAGTTATTTTTTAAATATTTTGCGAGAAGGAATGAAGACGTACATCCCATCCAAACTTAAATGAGACAATAGGGAACCTAGATGGCACAACGGGGAAGTAAGATCGGCATTAAGGAGGCAAAGAAGGCTACAGTCAAATTTTAAAAAGTGACGATATTGTTTATGTGAATACATCAAAACAGAAACTTAAAGAATGTCGTAGTAAAACAAAAAGTATCATGCGCACAGCCCTACGCTCTTTTAAATCTAAAGTGCTAAGCGAATATCTCGAGGACAATCCAGTCATTCTGGTCCTATGTTAGGGAAATACAGGGTAAACGTCCAACAGTACATTCTTTGGAGATGGAAAACGGAGAACTTATTACAGGCAGCGTGAAAAAAGCAAACATTTTAAATAAGTTTTTCAAGAGCGTCTACAATAAAGACACAAACCCACCAAACGATCCTCCACACCCATCCGGGGAACGCATGAGTGACATAACACTGACCAAGAATAGAATAGAACATCTACTATGTAGTATCAAACCAAACAAATCACCTGGTCCGGAAGAAATACCTGCTAGAATATTCAAGGAATTAGTCGAAGACATTGCCCCGTTTTTAGAAATTGTTTTCCTAAAATCGATAGAAGATGGCTCAGTTCCTCGTGATTGGAAGCTAGCCCATATAACTCCCATTTATAAAGGCGGAGATAGGGATGAACCAACCAATTACCGACCCATTTCTTTGACATCGATCTCTTGTAAAATATTACAACACATTATTGTCAGTAACATAATGAGGTTTTTTGACAGTAGGAAAATACTAAGCCACAACAAGCACGGTTTTAGGAAGAGCAGATCTTGCGAAACGCAATTAGGTCTTTTCATTCACGATATACTTTGATCGGGAGAAAAAAACACACAAATCGATTCCTAGATTTCAAAAAAGCCTTCGATAAAGTCCCACACAATAAATTGTTACACAAACTTAGATGCTATGGAATCAATGAGAAAATTGTTAATTGGATTAGAGACTTCTTGTCAAATCGCAAACAAATAGTAGTCATCGATGGGTTGCGCTCAAAGGAAAGAGATGTAGCTACGGGCGTCCCCCAGGGAAGTGTAGTGGGGCCTCTTCTCTTCTTAATATACATAAATGACTTAAGCGCACACGTTAGCAGTCATCTCAGGTTATTTGCTGATGACACGGTGGTATACAGGGGAATAAGGTGCCAGCTAGATTGCGAGCTACTCTCTAGAGACTTAGACACATTCTGGGATTTGTGCACGAAATGGGGATTAATACTTAATACAGACAAATGCGCAGTTTTGAAATTTTGGAACAAAGGAAGCGGCGAACAGGACATAAACTACGAAATAGAGGGTTCAGTACTAACTACGGCCAAACAAGTAAAATATTTGGGGGTAGTTCTAACACCACGCCTTTCATGGGGAGCACATATCAGGGCAATATGCGGATCCGCTTTAAAGAAACTGGGCTTCATTAAACGGGAGGTGGGGAAATGTAATTTATTTATTAGGGAATCTACCGGTTAAGGTAGGTTTGGATGGACACAACTATCAAACAAAACCCAATCCAGCAACCTACTCTACATCAGGTCACTCTTCATCTCTGTGGGAAATGTAATGAGAAAGTTAAGGAGAGGTATTATTTTGCTCTAGTTAGACCACATTTGGAATATGCCGCAAGTATCTGGGATCATTGGGAGAAAATCTGGCAAAAAGAACTAGATAAAGTCCAGAGAAAATCCGCCAGATTTGTGAAAAATATATATGACAAGAACACAAGTGCAACAGGTCTCTTAGGGTGTTTAGGCTGGGAGTCCCTTGAAATACGAACGGAACAAGCAAGACTTAAACTTTTAGAAAGATTCAGAACCAGCAGGTTTAACGATGACACAAAAGGAATAATAATGGCCCCACACTACTTAGGTAGATCAGACCACAAAGATAAAATAAGGGAGATAGATTCCAATACAATAAAAAAATTCATGGGAGATATCGATTTTTTTGACAGGCCATATATCGCTTATTTACCGTGCGATTCTCTTCATTTAAACTTTGTTTTAAGGATCTTTTTAAGAACTTAAGAGCATTCAAATACACATTCTTCCCCATAACAATCAGAAATCATAATAGTAAGAATCCGAAGTCCATTTAGAAATATTAAAAACATTTAAGTTACACGTCGGAACAAAATTAAAAATTCAAAGATTGTGCACGTGTATGTTTGTTGGTAGTTTGTGGGTTTGCATGTGTGTGAAAGGGTTGGGGCGAAAGGGTTCTTGCATCAATGTTTGGTTTGTGGGTTATAAATTTGTGGCTTCTGCATGCAATTTTTTTTTCTAAATTACGGGTGGTGCCCTAACACCCCCCGTCACACGCCCTTGCGGTGGCTTGCGGGATATTATCTAGATGTAGATGAACTGCTAATTTCTAGCTTCTTTTTATCTCACAAAATTCTCACGATATCATTCTACGGTCTAATTCAATGCCAATAATCAAGTCTTCACGAGAATATTTGCAACGAAAAACGAATAGTTTTATGGATGACAGTGGAGGCCTAATCGGAGTGTATGAACTTGGACTCAAGAACTCAAAAGGAAAATCTACTGCATGAGCGAGAGGTATACTCTACATCTACATAGTCTCCTACAAGACATCGCTAAGGTGTGTAGCAGGGGGATTTTCAGCATGCAACATTCAAATTGTTGCAACATATTTTTGTGTAATAATTCGAATATCATGCATCTTGATTACATGTACATTCATTATGGTGTCTAAGGGAAAGTACCTCTCAAAGCATATGAGAGGGGATCTTAGTAACACAAAGGACAACAAATAAGGTTAGCTGATGAGAACATTCTTGAAATGAAATAGGAAAAACGTTTCACCCCCTCTGAGCGGGGTCGGATACAATTATTATGATCCCTAATCGTTCGCGTAGGGAAAGTTATATCTGAAATCATTCTGTTCATTCTTCATTATATTTACATGATTTCTCATGCCGTATTACGAAGGGGTCCATGCCTATAGAATACATGTATTATTATCCACAGCCGTTGATAGTCGTTCTCACCAGCCGAAAGTACGTTTCCGTCCTCCGAGAGAAACATTGGCATAGTCCTGAGCTAATTACATGATTAGTACTTTCCACCATAAAAAATCATAGCCCATATCTTCTTCAGTTTTTCTCTTTTAGGATTGCAAATAGGAGTATTTCCTTTCGTACTCGTTCGTGAGTGGTCAACTAATCCCATCGGAGAGTCGTGTAGTAGATGAGGGTACTGGCATGTTCGCTCGATACTTGTGCTCGAAGGGAAAGGACATTAGCAAGGATTAAGGACCAAAGAAGTTCGAGTCCAAAGGGCTAGCAGGGCTGGCCATCGGTCGAATGCCTCCCTTTTCGGGGACGGCCTGGATCGCGGAGGTGGGAAAGTTTTATTTGTCAGAATTTCCGAAAATGACATCCTGAATTAAAATAGAAGCAAAATGTTGACCTTAAATGTCATACGAGCGATGTCTCAGCGATCGCCCTGGCCCTATTTCTCCGGTCAAAATTACTCCAAATGATATTTAAGAAATCTTTCGCCACTTAACACAAAACTTGAACATAAAAACGTAATATTTGACGCAATCCAACGCGGCCATATTTGGCTTACAGACAGACTTAGATGGTTCAGCTTACACTGAATTTTTCCCTCTGAACTTATCCGGAACATTTCGAAGAAGCTTGCCGTAATGTTTACCAATATTAGCACATTACAACTGGCGCTAATGATTTTCGCTGAGCGTTGTGCAACTTGGCGCGATTAATCAGCACATTGATAAGCAGGATTCACTCCCGAGAAATCAGCAACCGTAGTCAGCATCATGCATGCGTATATTTGGATATCTCCAAATGCTTATCAATAGTCATATGCTTTGCATATTCATTCTCGGATAGCTCAACAATTTAGAAAGTGATGATATAAAATCGCTATATAAGTGTCCGCTTTAATTTATCAAAATAAAATACCTGACTGGTTCCGAAGTTTTCTAATCATTATCGGGTATTTTTTATAATGAGGCGTGATTACGTTAAAATAATTTAACCGGTTACGTCCTTTTAACAAATGAGTGCCGACATTTTCAAAATGTTTATTTGATCATCATGAGCGGATCCCTTCGAGTCACAGTGTCTACAATTGATCCAATGTAGACATTGTTCACCTTTATCTCTTGTGATGGTTTATTAGACAAGTATATACTTTTAGAATCAAAAACTTTTCGAATAAAAGTCGTTATTTTTGGCTTGACTCTGTGAAACTTACCCATTAGGGGAAAAATGCAGCTTTGTTAATTCCGTTTAATGTTTAACATTAAGATTTTTGACTAGTGATATTAATATTTTATTTAGCATTGACAGACGACCCCAATCACGCACGCTGCAGTGTAATAGACAGTACAATTATGAAAAATCTATTACTCAAAGTAATCATACGAATCATTGACAATCAAGACACTCTTCACTGTTCTACTCTTAGAGTGGATCGAGTTAAACCTGTTAGTGCTTGCGACAGTTCCTCACGGCTAAACTCGACTTTCTTGTGAAAGAGGGGTAATTTGGCGCACTTTTGAGGCATCATTCCGGCCGCAAAACTCCACTGTCGCTCTCCTCTGGGGGACGCTCTCCCCCGGGTGCACGCGCGGTCGGACCCCCGCAGCAGCCGTGGCCGCGACGACGCAAAAGATGGTGACCACGACGGAGCAAGGCGGCGGACATCCGGGATTTTCTCGCGTAACCCGGGACGTGTGTCCATTTAAAACCTAGAACCCCGCGGGGGGGGCGGGAGAGGTCCCCACCCGGGGGCGGAGGGGGGCGGAGTGGTGGCCGCTGATGTTTTTTCCCCGTGATTTCTCGACTTCCTGGCTCGCGTTTACCTGAGGAGCCCTCTCCTCGCAGCGGGGCGTAGAGATGCCATCGGAAGGAGGGCCCCTTGGGGTCACAGGGGGAGGGGGCGGTCGGCGGGCTGGAGTGGACTCCGTCCGTGCACCAGGATGGCGAGAGAGACCACAAATGAGTTTGTCAACCCCTCCCCCCACCCTTCGCCCCCTCACCCCGCGGTCTCCACCACCCTTCCCCGCCCTCCCCTCCGCTCCCGAGGCGTCCGCAGGGCCGGGGGGATTGCATTTCTCCTCGGGGGCGAATTTTAAGCCCGGAGAGGGAGGAAGAGATGGGCTCCAGACAAACTTCTCGAAGAGGTCTCCACTCAGCTCATCCCTCTTTTCTCTCTCTCTTTGTCTCTCTCTCTCTCTCGTCGAGAGCCAGGTTTTTCTTTGAATGGCGCGCGAGGAATGCGCCTTCCCCGGGAGGAAGAAAATTCGTTTCATTTAGAATGTCTTTTGTCCCTTTTTCAACGCGCGAGACTTTTAATCTTGAAGCTGAAGTAGGATTTTGTTTAATGATGACGAAGAGGCCATGTCACATTTTCTGTGGTTTAATACATCTCTTTTGGTATATGCCTTTGCTTTGAGTTCATTTTTTACCCTGGCTTTCATTTACTAGTACTCGAAAATATTGGAACCCAAGCGACATATGGAACCTATGATTTTCGGTTTCTACACGTGTACGCTAATCGTAAAAAGCGCTTATTTGCCGAGGACGCAATGGTCTGCAGTGCTATCGGTAGTCCTGAGGACTGTAAAGCAACTTTGGTACGAGCCTTGAGAATTAGAATTGAACTTTAAAAAAGTGTTAAGTGATAAATTTTCGGAAAATTAATTATTTATTAGTCTTACTTATAGTTACTTCTCCAAAAAAAGCTCTGAGATAGAAAAGGAGACTTACAGGGTTCGTCCTGAAAATAAGTGTCTTGGCAAATAAGTCTTTTTTGACAAAAGGGGAGTCGTCCACTACGAATTTGTACCTGAACGGCAAACTGTAAATGCTGTATTTTACGTCCAAGTGCTCGACAGGCTTCGAAAACGAGTCGCCCGCGTCCGGCCAGCGATCAAAAACATCTGGCGGATGCGTCACGACAATGCGCCGTCTCACACCGCGCTTGTCGTGTCGGACTTCTGGGCCAAGCACGGCGTGGCAACGCTGCCGCACCCGCCCTACAGCCCGGACTTGGCACCACCGGACTTTTTGCTGTTCCCGAAGATAAAGAGGGGTTTGAAAGGAACGCGATACGGGACTTTGGACGCCGTCAAAGAGGCCGTGACGACGTGCCTTCGAGAGGTTCCCGAAGATGCCTTCGCGGGAGCGTTCCAGGAATGGGAACGCCGCTGGAACAAGTGTATCGACTCACAAGGGTCCTATTTTGAGGAATATTAGCTTAATATATGTAAAAGTGTAATAAATTTTTTTTCCTGAGCTCAGTACACTTATTTTCCGGACGAACCCTGTATATCTACATAAATAAGCATACAGATATATAATAATATTAGCGTTTAATTATTACTGACTGACTCGTTTATTATTTTACCTCGATTGACTGTCGAGGTACTATAATACACTTAGACTGCAGGGTCCATCTACATCTGCATGATGCCATTCAAGATCTCGTCAAGGCGCGTAGCAGGTGGTGCAGCCTCACCATACCTGTACACAAACTGGAGGGACAATTTTCGGGCACGCGGTCTTTGAAAGTAGTTGTTACAAAAATCTCGGTCATATAAACCAGTAAGAAATCACGAGTATCAAGTTCACATTGGAAACGGCATCTACGGTATGGGCGCGAAAAAGCGAAGAAAACATTCTAATAAACTGGATAGAAGACAAATGAAGAAGTGCCCGGCATGGTAGGGAAAGAGAGAAGGTCGTTGAGAGACATTCCAAGGAGACAGAAAAAGACGTAAGCAGGAGATTTTAAGAGGCTCTGGATGCCTGCGAAAAATGAGGTATTTTGAGCGACGTAGACGGGTGTAGGAAAATTGTGAACCTGAAGCATGTTTCATGTTTATTTTATATGTACAAGCAAATTTTATATTTAGTCTTACGGAAGAGTAAGTTTATATATCATAATGCCAAGCAAAGCTTTATAGGTGTTACATTCCCAAGGAAACTAAGGCTTTAAGTAATACTTAATCTGCGTCCTTCAAAAAATGTCCGCTTCAGTTTCATATCCACAAGTACAGTTGCAAAATACACCGCAAGCTGACGAAAGGACGTGTGGCGGGCGGTGTTAGGTCACCAGCCATGCATTCACCATTAAAGTCATGACGCCTCTACACGAATATCAGTTTGATGATGCACTCAAACAAAGTTGATCACACGAAAGTATGTACTTACATGCAACAATATTCAATAACAGGATATATATATATATATATATATGCATATATAAATCATATGGGAGCCATGTTACAAAGATGGATCTATTTAAATTGCATTCAGGGATATACACTACCAATAGTAATTATCCTCTTCGCGCCTGCGTACTTTTCTATTCTGATCTCTAATTGTACGCGGAAAAAACACCTTTTAAATCTATCCGTTTAATTATCTACCTCCCTGATTTTTGGCACGTGATATTATCTATCGCAGTACTTCGGAGCCTGTAATATATCTTCAACATCCTCGGATAAGTGAGCTGCCTCAAATTTACACAGTAAATTTAACCTGTATTTCAGCTTAGGGTCAACTAATGGCTTCCATCCTAATTGTATTAATAGTGTTTTGACATTGCTACCTTATTCATAACAATTTTTCATAGACCTAACTGCTCCATGTACTTGCCATTCGATCTAGTTCCCTGAGTAACCCTACCTCTTGGGGATCCTATACACCTGCAGCGTATCGGTCTTGGGACCTAACTAACGTAATAAAATGAAACTCCTTAACCCTTTCATTAATTTTTCCAAGTATCCTTTTTATAAATCCTAACTTTTTACATGCTATTTCGCAGATTTCACGAATTTGTTTTACCCATGTCCTTGAGTATCGTTACACCCAAATATTCTACGTTTGTTATGTAGGTTTCCTGAATGTTGTATTTTTTTGTAGTTTTCGGGTGAAATAATCCTGCTCCAAAAATTCCACGAGACACCAAACGAAACACATTTATTCAAATCTAATTCGAGTATATCATCGACATAAAATCCCGATCCGCGTCACCTCTGTGCGCTGGCGACTTGATGTTGATTCCAGAACTTCCTGGAAATTCCACGCGACCCATCCCTTTTTTCCACGAACTCAAGGGAATTCTCCCCGAAACGCCCCGAGTGCTTGCATATCTTCCGTGGGCTTCCTCTGGTCTCCCTTCCGTTGCGACACCTCAGCAGTCGCCATACCCACCCCCCTTTTTCTCTTGGCTCACCCCCTCGCCACCCCCAACCCCCCAGGGAGTCTCCGCGGACAGTGTCGCGCACCCTCTCTCTTCTCTCCCCCACAACCCCCTGGGGTTTAGAAAGCGAAGAAAAAGACCGACCCCTTCCCGGGCATCCCCTCTCTGCCTGCGCCACCCCTTCCTGCCTACTTTACCCTTTCCTTTGGTTTAGACCTTCAGTTAAGACGTTTCCGCTCCGTTGAAAAGACGTACATCAGCCCGAGAAAGACGCGCGTTCGGCACTCAAGTGGAGCCATAGTCCTTGATGGCCTCCGCAATCGTCGAATAAAAGAAGTAGCGGAACTACAATGAGCAGCGAGTAAATTCTGGAAATGTAGTTCCTGTAGAGTTCCCTTGGCAATAGGCACATTGAACGCCATTGAAAATTAAGAAATCTGAAATGTCTGGGAGATATTAGGTCCTTTTACTATGATGATATGTTATCGACTCTAATCTGCCAGTTATCCTTGTGTCGATGCAAATAAATTTTCGAAAGGAAATGAATACTTTTCTGTTGAATGATTCCGTCTTTGTAGATCTACGTAATCTTAGTAAGAAGATGGAATATAAACTGAGGTTAGATGAAGTAATGACAATATAATGGGCTGCTTATCAGTGCAAAATGAAAAGTACTTTTTCCCTCCTGGCGCGGTCGCTCGCAGTTATTCTGACCCCTTATCGTCAGTGGGAAAAATGGGATCTTAAATCAGTCAGTTTTACATAAATATGGATGGAAGGGCCAAAAATCGGTTATCACGACTCTTCCGAGCCGAGGCATCTGCGAATCCCAATGTTAAATCCCTCTCACACATTAATCTCCCCCGTTAGCCAGCGCCCCCCCCCCCCCGCTGTTTCTTGGATTCAAGCGGGGCCGCGTTTGCAAGCGCATTGCTCGGCAAGATTCGTTCTCGGAATTCGAATTTTGCCCTCTGTAAACGCGGCCGTTCTCATATGCCTTGAACTCATTTGCGACGCCATTTTTTTGGAATCGGGAGGGGAGAATTTTGTTACAGACGGTTAGTTCCCGTTGCTTCCGCGAAGAGGCTCGGCGCTGTAAAGTAAGTGGCGAGGGAAGAACAAATAAGAATAGCAACTGAAAACAGTGGGGTGTTTGTAGCTAGGCATTCAGCATCGCCGGGGCCCAATTTTCGGTCCACACTGCGTCCGCAATATGTTTAATAAAGTGTAATAAGGAATATCTGTAAAAATAAAATTTTAAAAACTTACGCATGCAGCCCTCGTGTACAATGAATGGAGGACGACCTGCGTGTCCCTATGACCCCTAGAGCTGCAATAGCGGGAGCACTATTGCTCCTAGTAGAGTTATCCTTCCTAAATAGGTCAATGTAATGAGAAAGTTAAAGAGAGGTGTTATTTTGCTCTAGTTAGACCACATTTGGAATATGCCGCAAGTATCTGGGATCATTGGGAGAAAATCTGGCAAAAAGAACTAGATAAAATCCAGAGAAAATCCGACAGGTTCGTGAAAAATATATATGACAAGAACACAAGTGTAACAGGTCTCTTAGGGGATTTAGGCTGGGAACCCCTTGAAATACGAAGAGAACAAGCGAGACTTAGACTTTTGGAAAGATTCAGAAGCAGCAAGTTTAACGATGACACAAAAGGAATTATAATGGCCCCACACTACTTGGGTAGATCAGACCACAAAGATAAAATAAGGGAGATAGATTCCAATTCAGATGGATTCAAATACTCATTCTTCACCAGAACAATCAGAAATAACAATAGTAAGAATCCGAAGTCTATTTAGAAATATTAAAAACATTCAAGTTACAAGTCGGAACGAAATTATTAATTCAAAGATTGTGCACGTGTGTGTTTGTTGGTAGTTTGTGGGTTTGCATGTGTGTGAAAGGGTTGGGGCGAAAGGGTTCGTGCATGAATGTTTAACATGCTTGGTTTGTGGAGTATAAATTTGTGGCTTCCGCATGCGGTTTTTTTTCTAAATTACGGGTGGTGTCCTAACACCCCCCCGCCACACGACCTTGCGGCGGCTTGCGGGGTATTGAGTAGATGTAGTTATAGATAGGGTAATGAGTAGGATTCAGACGAATGGTAGTCTGCGGACATTTCCCAATGAGGCAGCTAACAAAGGCGTCTGAACCCAGTGGGGCGGCCATTTTAGTGATGATGTTGCTATAAAAACAATATTGAGTATGGGAAGGAGAAACCAAACCAATCAATTAACCCACGAAAAAGTTATGTATAGAATTATAAGAATGGGTCCTGGCAAACTACGGGACTCGGCCCGCTCGTCTACATATTGCACCCGGCAACGGAAGAGGCAAGGCTCCCGTGGTCGTCAGCTCACGAAATACTCCCACAGTCGAGCAGTCGGCGGAAGAAAAGATCTCACAGAAGAGGCGCGCCACCGTGTGAACACGGAATTAGAATGTTGGGATGATGCTGAGAACAGGAAAGTTGGAAAACATCAAGCGAGATACGGGCAAAGGAAATACGAAAATATATTAGTCCTCGTGAAAAATGGAAACATAGTGGAGATTATTAAAGCGAGAGGTGGGGGTGACGGAGAGTCTATGTGGGGTAGCCACGACATGAATAGAAAAGTGATGAGTTGGGTAATGAATGAGGAACAGGTTAAATGACAATATTATCAGCAGAAATCAATATAAAAAGATCCTGTCAATTTAGAGGTAATCCAGGTGCACATACCGCCAAGTAGTCATAGGGAGGAAGAAATGCATAATGTATACGACGCGTAGGGCGGAATAATTATAAATGTACTTGGAAGGAAAAACTAGATAGTATTGGAATGCGGTGGTAGTCGAAGAGAGAGAGAGACGGGAGTGATGTGAGGAGAGTCTGGCGTAGGAGAAAGGAATGACCACGGAGAGAAAACAATAGTTTTGCAGGAGAAATGGCTGACGCCTGGTTAAACATCGCAGTAAACCTAGACACACATGAAAATGGCAGGAGATACTGGAAGATATCATTTAGAGTAGATTATAGTTAAGAAAAATAAATAGAAATAGTGGGATCAACTCAAAACGTTTCGCGGAAGCAGATGCGGATTTGGATCAGGTTTTAGAGCTCATAATTGTAATGTTAAATTTAAGAAAAGTAGGAATAGAAAGAGTATAAGAAAATGTAATGTATAAAATTTTACTGGGACAGAAATAAGGAGAGCGATGAGGCAGTTTTTAAAATACTGTGCGAGGATATGGGTAGGGGTGGAGTTGAAAAGGTATGTCATTACCTCAAAAAAAATAAAAGAAACGGAGAATAGGGTATTGGAATAGGTAAATATAAAAATTGTTGAGAAGTAATGGATTACAGAGGAAATGATAAGGAAAATGAATGAGCAAAGGTAATGGAAGAAAGTAAACACAGAATCAGAGAAAAGAAAGAACAAAGAGTTAAACAATAAACTGAAGCGAGAAGGAAGAGTGCAAGGATATGGTGAGTTTACCTAAGTGTCAGGATATTAAAAATTTGATTCCATTTACAATATTAGAGATGCCGCGGGTAAAATATTAAATGAACATGAAGAGGTTTTGACAAGGCGGAAACAACACACACACACATATATATATAGTCATATCTTATCTTCCGAGGAAGACGGAGTTCGAGTCCGTCGAAATTATCAAGATATTATTGTGAGTGTTCTTTTTATGTGTTCTCGTGCTGTGTGTTACTGTCTTAGTTTTTTATTCAACACTTCCGTGTTACTTCGAAGAAATCATATATATATATATATATATATATATATATATATATATATATATATATATATAAAGAGAGAGAAACTATATTATGTATAGGCCAGATATTTTGGATACACAAGGAGATATGATGTCGAAATGATAGTTTATGACCATGAACACTTGATTGCGAGATAGAAGAGGCATTAACGGAAATGAAATCGAAGAAAACTGTAGGAGTATATAACATCCCTGTAGAACTACTCAACAGCTTAGGGATGCGTGGAGGAAGAGTTTTTTGTGGGTTCATTTTTATCATTTATGAGGGAGAACTTTGGCCGGAAGACTTGGCTGGATAAAGTTAGATAGCCCACCAGCAAATGCATACTTAGGCAAAGAGCAATTTGGGTTTAGAAAGGTGAAATGCGTATATTATAGCAATAATGAGGTCACCAGAATAAATAAATGTAGAATATGACCAGTACTTAGTATTTGTATCCTTCGTAAAATTTGATAAGGCGTTCGACAGAGCAATCAAGGGAAAATTAATGAACATTTTACAGAAGATAGTAGAAGACTGGTAGGTTATACATCTTGTCTGGAACCTGTACATGCCTCATCTGGCACAGGAGCTGGCAGGGAATGGAGAATCCGGACGGGTAGCCATAGGTAGGCGGGTAAGACAGGAATATCCATTATCACTTGTTCTTTTCTATACATCGTGTATGCGGAGGGAATGGGAATTTCTGGAGTCAAAGTAGGTGGGGAACTCGTCATATTGGTTAGGTTTGCGCATGGTCAAACGCTAATTAGTCAGACAGCCAAAAGGGATAAAATTATTACCTAACATATTGTAGACTCGTTGTAATGGGAATGGGATGAAAATTCACCATAATGAAACGAAGGTAATTATATTCTCAAGCAGTTCGAAGGCAAAAATAAGCATTTAAGTTGGGGAAAGTAAACTAGAGCAGGTTGGGCAGTTTAGCTATTTAGAAAATATTTGGATGAGAGTTGGCACAGTAAAACGGGTATTAAGAAAATAATGCATGAGGTAGAGAAGCGTTTTCAAAAAGTGGGCGTTGATAGCATAAACCTTAACAAAAGATGTGAAAAAATACACGTGGAACATTTAATATTTATTTTTTAATGTCTTGGAAATTTGATCAAAGAGGCACGTGAACAACCGTAGATTTGAGGCTTTTGCGTTGTGGGTATGGAGAAGGGAGAGAATAAAATGGACATAGGATAAAATGGATAGAAATCAAGGAAAGCGGGACAAGTGGATACAGGAGACACTGGCAGCAAATGGGATCCCGCAGACGGTAAGAGAGGGTATAATGATGGGGAAAACGACAGAGAGGGAGGAAAGGAATATATATTTTGGATGGAATTAAGAGAGATAGCCTGCAGAGCTAGAGAATGAGTTATCTTAATACAAAGTTGAAGGGCATTTTGGGTCATGTTAGTTAGGGTTTATGAGTATAGTACTGGGTAATCTCAGGGTCTATCAAAAACCTACCATAATTCGGTAGATTGCTACTAATTATAAACACCTACAGACTCGGAGGGTAAATGATAAAATTGGCGGTGGACATTAAATAGCTCGGAACTAACATTGGGAACACTTGAGAAGTTCAAAAAATCCTAGGTGGAGGAAAACCCAACCAGGCAGGAATCGAACCCACGACTTTTGAGTTGGCGGATGAGGACCCCACAGCAACCGGAGCCAGCTAAGTTGTTGTGGTTCATTTTTATTCCGTCCTTTTTTGTATATCCGAGGACTTTTATAGTGTGTGAAAATGACGTGTTTGGCAGCAGGTTTTTTGCCATCACTACTATGGATTGGCATATATTTTCGAAAATTTTCAGTGAATGTTTTTTTAACTCTTTTCCTAACCCTTTAAACACCCTTCCTCTCTCTTTTTATCCCTTACCCAATCCACGTGGTGCTTGCCCCCTGCCACATACCTTTTCGGTGGATCGCGAGGTATTATGTAGACGAAGAATTATGACGCAAGTGGATGTTACCTCAGACGAGACCCGAACCGGATGTCCGGCTGGTAAAGGCGGCACTCCAGTAGCCCATCCTCCTACCGAATCGCATGGCTTGCTCAGGAAGAGCAAGCACATGGAGATATTGTGTGGGGTGACCCGTGCGTCGAGGAATTTCTTTTTCATCGACCGCAAGGACGAGGCCTTTCTTAGTCGAGCGGACGGACGGAAGGAAGGAAGGACGGAAGGTAGTGGCGATGGAAAAAGAAAGCCCTTTTTCACTTTCTGTCTTCTCAAAGAGGAGGAGATTTTTTCTCCTGACTTCGCATTTTTGCAAAATTTTTGCTTGTCTTTTTAGCATTGGGAACCATTTTCTTGTTCTTTTCACTGTATTTCTCCTTTTCGTTTTTTTCTTTTTCAATGGGTATTTAGTTACAGTCATTATTAGTAGTGGCATGAAAGAAGTATTAATTGTTAATCTTACTTAGAAATTAATTTTTCGAATTTATAAACTTAGAATATTATTATACGTCGAAAATTATTCGAATATTTTCAGAGTTATTTTACGAAATTGTTTTTCACTATTTGTAAGTGATAATTCTTAAAAATAATATGTAGAGCATATTCTTATTCAGTAAATAATTAATTATTACATCTTACGCTTAATATAAATGTAAATGTTTAAATAATTTTTATTCTGTGAATAAAATATTGAAATGTTTTACAATATTTCGTTGTTTTTAAGTGTAATGAGTCCATCGATTTCTGAATTCTATCTTACACGTACACAATAAAGAAACAATACAACTGAATGAGAGAGTACTAACATTTAGATTTTTTTAATAATTCAAAGAAAGTGTGACACACCCACTGTTTAAAACGTGAAAGTGACAAAGTTTGTATTTTCTTAATTACCGCAGCCTTTATTATCTCTCCGAATATGATTCTGCATCTCCCCACTAAAATTAAAATGATTCGCCTCCTTGGCTTATTGTCATAATTAAACCACCTAGTTGAATAATAATATTATATTACTGATTAATGAAAATGAAATCATTATTGTTAATTTGCCGGTAAGGGTAGATTTTTCATAGGCACACAACGGTAGGTCGATACATTCCCTTGGCCATCCTACGAAAAACAACCAGAATTCCGGCACTACAGTAAGCCCCTCTTCAACTGCGTACGCTTCACTCCTCCATTCCATCCAACATGCGCCTCCTATTCTTACCTGTGCCTCCTTTGCATAACGTTCTCCTCTCTATGCATCACAATCGTCAACATCCCATCGATAACCAAATACTTTGTATTTATCGTTCCTGCCTCATTTGGATTTCTCCCATAAATCCCCTCTCCACCCCGTAGCATTCCTAATAACTCCTCGTTCGTTTTTTTCTCGGCCCACTTCACCTCCTCCATCCTTCTCCACACCCAAATTTTAAAAGCCTCCAATCTACGCCTATCATCCTGCTTCAGTGACCACATTTCCGCGCCGTACAAAACCACGCTCTAAGTGATCGTTGACGAGCCTTTTCTTAACGTCCTTACTCGAAGCCCCTGTCAATTTCCTCCTTGTGAAAGCTTCTTCGTCTAACGCAAATACTCGTCTTACGTCCCTACTACTTTGACCATTTTGGTCCGAAACACTTCCGCTCCGCGTAAATTGTTCCGTTTACTCTAGTTTATGATATCCTATTTTAATATTGAAATGAAACGTTTCCGTTTTAGAAAACCGCATCATCTTTGTTTTGTTCAAATTTATTCCATCCAAGTACCCATCGCACTGATTTTTCAATAAAACCGAACAATTTAAATCTCATTTTCTCGCGAACTAGAACGGATGAGAGTGGCGGTGCTGGGAAATAAAATTATTTTATGTAGCCCATTTTGTGGTGATTATTTTATCATTCTTACAATTAGCTCATCTCACGTGCACTGAGAATTACTTTACGCTTAGATATATTAGTGAATGTAGACGACAAAATTATTTTCATAATATTAATTATTTGAACAATTATTTTGGAAATGATAATTTGAATGTGTGGTTAGACGACTGGTACCATGGAATCATTCCACTGCAGCACATTCTATAAGTGGATTGCTTGGTTGACTGTAACTAGTCTCCATTAAACGATTTGCAGGATTGTGTGATTAAAAAGTAATAAAAAGGTGTAACTTTTCTTTAGTCAAGCCACAATTAGAATATGCGGTAAGTACTTGGGTTCGATGAGGGAAATCTTTGATTCAGGATTTGGATAAGGTTCGGAGTAAATCCATGAGATTTGAGGGAAATTGTTGTGAGGAGCTAGTAAGTGTAACGCATATGCTGTAGGGTTTGGACTGGGGTCCTCTTGATTCTCGACGAGAGCAGTCAAGACAACGCTCAGTCAGAAAGACACGGGACACCTGAGTTTTCTAACTATGCACCGAGGATCACATATTTCAGCACCAAATTATAAGGGTAGATTTTACCACCGAGGTGAAAGAAAGAGCTTAAGTGTTTCTGTACATGGCTAATGCGTAAAAATTATATTAAAACGCATGTATGAACTAATATTTCTGCAAGCATAACTAGCGCTCTAATCCCCACCGCCACACGTCCTTGTGACGACTTACGATGTAATGTGGAGACTATAGTACGGTAGCGATTTTTCTCTGTATTGCCCAAATTTTGCCCAACGACAATTGCTGTGCCAGTAAAGAATTTTATCTTTCCACTTACAGCGTGACTGTAGGTACTTTGCTTGGTCCGACAGTGCGTGTAGCACGTCACACCTTTTAGCTAACTTTGAACACTACCACTAAAACGGAAATCTTTTTAAGGGTAAGGCACTTTCAAAAACGTTATAGGCGTCAGTCATTTCTCAAGCAGCACTTACCAAAAGGTTACGTTTAGATAGATCAGGACTCGGATAAGGGATCGTTGGTAAAGAGTTCAGGCAAGCACTGGGTAACAGAATGATACCGTGGCAAGAAAAACCCTTGGAATGAGAACGGTGCATCGCGGACGAAACAAAAACATGGAAGATATTCGACCCAATCCGAAGGAGCATGCTCGCCCACCGCCGCTCTCCGGCCACGCGGTCAGCCACCCCTTTCGGGAGTGTGTGCGTGTGGGTGGGGGGGTGGGGAAGAAAGGGGAAGAGAGAGAGAAAGAGAGCCACCCCAGCCAACGGCCCGCTGGAGCGATAAAAATCGCCTTTTTAAGGTCCTCGGTTACGAGGGGAGAAGGGAGGGAGTGGGAACAAGGGTGGAGGGGGTGGGAGAAGGGCGGCAGCAGTGGCGGGGGAGAATGGGAGCGACGGGGAACGGAGAGCCAGGGGGTGGGCGGGAGGCAGGGTTGAGGCGTCGAAACGACTTTATTTGGTCGAAAGTGAAGTCCGTGGCAAAGGGAGAGAGAGAGAGGAATGGACGCAGTGGGAAGAATGAGGGGACCCTCCTCGCATTCTGGTCGGGAGGCGCGGGGGATAAGCACGTACCCTGCCTAAACGCGTCGAGGGTCTAAACCCTGCTGCTACCTGAAGTTAGCTTGCTCAGCCTCAGAAAACGCTGGTCATAAACGGGTTCCTTGTCGGTTTGATTTCGGAACCATGATGGGGGAGCGAAGATCATTTGTAAAAAGATATTAAGATAACTTTGCGGTGTGATGACTATAATACTGTAGAATTACGATGGGAATCGGGTCAGAGAATTAAAGATAGGTTCTTTCGTAAATATCAGTATTTTTTTAAGATAATAAATAAAAACACATCGCCAGCCCTACGATAACATGATGAGTTGGCTTATAAATATATGTATTAAATAACAGAGATAAGACTGAAGCGAAGAAATTTTAACTGTAATTTCCCTCGCAAACTTGGAGAGTGCACGAGTTTTAGAGATTTTATCGATCCCTACATGTCATCCAAAATATATTTATTTAAAGACGAGCATTTGATGAATGGGTCACTTTTTCATGATGTATGTGGTCGAGTTTTTTGTATATGAACTAATGTGTAATGAAGTGTTTGTATGAATTAATAGTTGTGGATGTATGGGTGGTACCCTTTAGCCACCATTCCTCGGATTGTAGTGAAATTGATTGTCTTTTTCGTGAAAGTTGTAAATTAATTAGACCTAAAAGCGGGACATTTTGCATAGCTAACATTGAAAGGCCGCATTATTGAATTTATTTATTTTACATTAGTCCGAAAACAGCACTTCGACTTTTATGTCGGACTTTAATAATTGCATACACCCTAGGTAGAGGAAAAACCACCAAGGCGGGAATCCAACCCGCGACCTCCGGGTGAGCAGACAAGGACGTTGCCCTGCTGCTACCGGGGCGGTAAATAATAATTACCTCGGTTGTGCTTCATTGTTGCGATTTTATCCGTTCATACTCTTCCATTCAGCTTTGTAGAAACTATTTAGTATTTCTGTGATGTTTCATTAAACCAGCATATTATAATGTATCACATATAATAGCATATTATAGCATGCTACTTATCAGGAGAGGCATATTTGCAAGTTCATAAAGGTACGACGAAATTGGGCAGCACGATTCGGGAGTAAATTGATTAAACGGCCTCGAATTGTGCGATGCTCAAAGGAACTATAATGCGCAGGGAATTAGGAGTTAATAGCTTTTACAAATGACGTGCAAATTAATGACAAACATAATTCATTATTTTTGGGGAATAATAGGGTTTGCATCCCAGAGAGTACATATGCGTATGCACATGCAAAGGGTTGGGGGGAAAGGGTTTTTGTATGAATGTTTACCATGTTTGGTTTGTGGGCTATAAATTTGTGGCTTCTGCATGCGGTTTTTTTTTCTAAGTTACGGGTGGTTCCCCAACACCCCCCGCCACACGCCCTTGCGGCAGCTTGCGGGGTATTGAGTAGAGTAGATGAAATAGGAAGAAAGGAATTACAAAATGACATACAAGGCAATAACATTCATTATTTTACTCTTGTTAGAGTCCCTGAAGACGTGGATTAGAAAGCTAATTTCGTGGATTGATTAATGCTCTCAATGCAACTTCACCTACGCTCCTCTCTCTATATATATACGCTACTCTCTCTCTCTCTCTCTCTATATGTATATATATATATATATATATATATATATATATATATATGTGTGTGTGTGTATATATATGTATATATATATATATATATATTTTTTTTTTTCGTATAACTTTTGGACGGCACAATAGAACACAGAATAAAACAGATAACACGTAAAAGAACACTCACATTGTAGATTATTTGAGCTTTCGGCCTACTCCGAGGCCTTCTTCAGGTCAGACAGACAGACAGAAATATATATATGCCATAGCATATGTATTTTGCGTGTTAAAGTGACTTTTATTTATAAATAAATAAATAAATATATATTTATTTATTTATTTATAAATAGCTGATTTCTTCGAAGTAACACGGAAGTGTTGAATAAAAAACTTAGACAGTAACACACAGCACGAGAACACATAAAAAGAACACTCACAATAATATCTTGATAATTTCGACGGACTCGTACTCCGTCTTCTTCGGAAGACGGAGTCATATCTTATCTTCCGAAGAAGACGGAGTTCGAGTCCGTCGAAATCATCAAGATATTATTGTGAGTGTTCTTTTTATGTGTTCTCGTGCTGTGTGTTACTGTCAAAATATATTTATAAATATATATATTTATATAAAGAAATATATATACAGGGTTCGTCCGGAAGATAAGTGTACTGATTTTTTCCTGCCGCTCCAGGCGCGCCCAGCATCGCTCTGACGGGCTGCGATTGGAGAGGGGTATGTTGGCAAGCGACGCTGAAAAAGGCAGTCGGCTCTGAGCTGTGGTGTAGTGAGGAGCTCTGTTAACGCGAACCTCCACGGTCGACCCACGTCACGGAACGCGATGCCGAAGTTTTTGGAGCAGCGTTATTCCATCAAGGTAAAGCTTGGGAAATCGTCTACCGAAACTGTCAGTATGATTCACCAGGCTTACGGGGAGTCAGCCATGTCCAGAAACGTGATCTTTCGGGGGCACAAGATGTTCGTGGAGGGCAGAGAAGAAGTCGACGACGAACCACGGCCCGGACGCCCTTCAACGACACTCACCGACGAAAAGTGAAAAAACTCAACTGCTCAAAAACCGCCTTCCCCACATGTCCTGTGTTCGCCTTTTATGTGTTTTCCTATCCCCTTTCCTTATACCTATTTCTATGTTTGAATGAATATTTGTGCGCCGTATGGCGGGATTTTCAAGTTGTATATATATATATTCAAGTTGTATATATATTATATATATATATATATATATATAATATTATTATATATATAATATAAAATTAATATATATATTAAACTTAATATATATATATATAAATGTATATAGAAAAATATTTTATGTATATATATATATATATATGTAAAATATAGAAACATAAATATACACACACACACAGAGGCACACATGTTAGGTCATACACAAAGACTTGTGCATATGCATGACATTCTTAATGATAAATTGATTTGCTTGGCCAATTTATCTGATTCTGGTATTTAAGTTAACTTGTTTCGTTTTTGATCTTTGAGTTTGCTTTTGTTATTTCTGCGTGTATCGCATGAGAGAGGACCGAGTATTCGAATCTGTAGAAGTGTCGGTCTCTCTTATGCTATTCCGGTGGCGGAATCAACCATTATAATTTGGAGTCAAAATTATTCCCTCTGTGTTGCTAGGAATGAAAGGTGCCCTTACCTTTACAAATGAATGAGGAAAGGGGAAGAGAAAGGAGAGAGAGGAATTCTCAAAGTAGCATTACCTTGTAAAACAAATTAATCGTAGATAAAGTGAAAGAGTAGGGAACAGTGAGGATGAAGATGGTATTAGCCTCCATTTATTCCTAAAGCAGAATTTAATGACGAATCAGAGGGTTTTTGAGTAAATAAGATTCCATGAGTTGATGGTATCACACGGGAGCTAGAAAAAAATTGCTGGAGAAACGGCTCCCTAAGCTATGAAAACTAATCCATGTCATATACTGAGAGGGGAAGATATCGGTGGACTTCCGGAATAACATTCCCAGATGAAATTAAAGAAAAAGAGGAGATAAATGTGCACATGTTCCGGTCATCAACTTGACGACAAATGGCGTCGAATTTCTACCACGAGAGAATGGAATTCACAGCAGTAGAATTCTTAGGTGAACGCCAGTTTGGGAATGGGAAAAACAGGGAAAAGAAGGAAAACAATTCAGACGCTTGAATACGGATTAAAAAATGCTGCGTGATTGCCTAGAGAGAAGAGCGTTCGATAATTGACAGGAGAGACCCGGGTTTAAATCCCAGTCTCTGGACAACTCCATGTAAAAAACAAACAAAGAGGTTCGATTTTATGGCCGATTGATCTTTGCGGAAAACGGAACTGTCGCCTCCGGAAGGGGCCCTGTCCCCTGGGCACTGAAAGTGCCCGTGAATTTCACGCGGCACGGAGGTTATTTCGCGATAATCTCCTTCTCCACAAATCAAAACTGCAACGTATTCGGCTACCACGCGGTGATGGTGGAAATTAAGACAAAGGGGAAAAGATAAAGCTTTCAACGTATTCCTGTGTTATTAGGTAGCATAATGCAGCAATGACTGTAACAGGATGTTAGCCATTTTGATTTAAATGGGACCAACACAATAAAGTGATTCATCTCTATAAAGATACCATGGGTGAGCACTTTCACTCGTGGCGTTCGATGGTTTCAACTCGTCTTTCGTGAGGGCGATAAAATCGAAAAATGTGGTGCGGAGGTGAGAGAGAACGGACGAAGAGTAGTCTTGCGTCCCGGCGGCGGCGGAGGAAACATAACTGTTATTCAGAAAAAGGAAGGCGATGGTAGAGTACATTTCATAAGTGTCCAAAATGAAAACTGGAAACGAAATTTGGATCTCAAACACACACCTGGGAGGGTAAACCATAAAAGAATGAAAGAATATTCGTGTTTCAGTTCGCCAGCGAAAAAAGGAAGCGGGCAAGCGTGAATACAGTTGAACCAAAAATGAACGCTCTCAGTATTAAAACAATAGTTGAGCTCCAAATTTAGAGAATATGTCACTGGCACAAATGTGAGCTGAACTCTTTTTTCAACGCATGGGGGCAAGTACGCAGTGGCAGTGAACGTGGGATTGGCTTGACGCAGCTCTCTACCCAGTGCTCATCCTATGAGACAACAGCATTCTAGTCCACATATCCATTATTGGTTCTCCACGTCAACTTATCCATCCTTGAATGCCTTCATTAGCGCTCATTCATTGAGCCTCGCAATGTGTGCAATGAAAAGAATTATCCATTCTTCATTCCAGAGTTCAATCAAACATCTCCCAAAGAAATTCCAGGAGATACCGCGACAGTGAACTATAATGATTCTCTAATGCGAAGTTTACGACTCGTACTTCTACTACTAACAGTACTCGATTTCACTACTATTATTAAATGTGTTGATTTATCATGAACCACATCATTTGAATTATATATATATATATATATATATATATATATATATATACATATTTAAACTCAAAAATCACGCCATGCGGCGAACAAATATTATTTTCGCACATAGAAATAGACATATAATGAAAGGGGATAGGAAAACACATGTGTTGGTCTTTTATGTGTTTTCCTATCCCCTTTCCTTGTATGTCTATTTCTATGTGCGAAAATAATATATATATATATATATATATATACATATATATATCGATGATGCGGAAGTACTCACAAGAGCAATATAACTTTTGGACGGCACAATATAACACAGAATAAAACAGATAACACGTAAAAGGACATTCACACTGTAGATGATTTGAGCTTTCGGCCTACTCCGAGGCCTTCTTCAGGTCAGACTCCGACCTGAAAATATTGTCGCGATTTCAACGTTATGCATGTTACACAATCTAAGGTCGGAGTTCATGGAATTGAAACGTTTTCATGTGGTTGAAATTATACTTGTGTAGCTGCAGAAAATTAACCGGAGTTTCCTTTCAGCATTCGAGTCTCCTTCGGGACACACCATGTTTAAACAATTGAAGTGAAACTTGGACTTTTATATTATTTCTCTGTCAAATTCTGCGAATTCTGTTAATACTGCCTTGCTCTTGGATTAATCCTCCTTCAGGACACACCATGTTTAAACAATTGAAGTGAAACTTAGACTTTTATATTATTTCTCTGTCAAATTCTGCGAATTCTGTTAATACTGACTTGTTATTGGATTAATCTCCACTCTCTATCGTCAACACCATTCGCATGCAGGATTGAAATCATTGAGTAATCTGATCTTCATCTCAAGCATGCAGAGGCGTGGTAGTTCAGTGCTTGGACCGCTGGGCTCATGACCAATGGATGATTTGTCGAGTACCAGGTCTTACTAGGTAGCCGAGGCGGCGCAGGGAAAGGAACTAACCAAAGTGCAATAGTGTGTGACTTTCTCACTCCCTCGGTTTCAGTTTAAGGTAAACCCTGACCTAAAATGTTAAGCCAACCCCCGGGTTCAATATTCAAGTTTCACACATACATGACATTTATTTTAATTTCTTAACATTATATCTGGCTGAAACATTTTCTAATAGTTTTTCGGAAAACGTAATTTTGAAATTATCACCAACCAATTACAAAAGTTGGGATATTTCTGATCGCAGAGGAACATGACATGGCCAATGAATTTATTATGCCTACGACTTGTACGTACCTATAAATATTGAGCACATGAGACACCCGAGCACAGTATGAGACACTCGAATGTCACTGTTCAGCCCAAGCCCGAGTGATGGAGCAGGTAATCGTGACACTGATTTTCGATTGTGTCATCTGGTGATCAGCAATCCCTCTCAGCTATTCGTTCCTCCACAGATTCTTCTTTAGAGTTTATTCAATTCATACTGAATAACTTATGTTTTAAGCATGATGGATTGAAATCGGGGTAATTTCATTAATCGTTAAACAATGATGGGGATAATCCTCCTCCTTTACAGGTCAAATACTTTCCCAGCAAAACACGATGCAACGTTTTCTATTCGAATAGCAAAATCCTTATTGAAATGAAATTGATGGAAAAAATGCCTGGCATTTATATTATTATCTATGTGTAAACCAAGATTGTCTGCCGTTGGATTTGGAGAAGCACAAACAGCAAATAATTATTACACGGTTAACATCACGATGCAATGGACAATATTTTAGGAAGACAGGTATTCCTCTTATTGATATGGATTCACGCTGCACAGTGCATGCGATAGGCACTTACATAAAAAATCCAACACGATAGTTACACGACAAAAGATGAAAATTCCAATGCTGATTCAAATAATGAGATATTTAAAGCAAAAGCACATGGATATTATGAAACTAATTTTTGCAAGGTGTATTCAAACAGTTGACAAGAACAATCTAGAGATAAATCAATATTAGAATAACCCTATACCTACCATGCAATACAAGCAGCAATGCTTCTTAATCCCACCGCGCCAATCTAATCAAAGTC
Organism: Hetaerina titia; assembly: GCA_037158775.1. Classification (NCBI taxonomy): domain Eukaryota; kingdom Metazoa; phylum Arthropoda; class Insecta; order Odonata; family Calopterygidae; genus Hetaerina; species Hetaerina titia. Next base: position 5,064,322 of record CM073769.1, on the reverse strand, counting down.
TAGTTTGTAACGCGGATATAGTTGAAACTATTAGTTCTCCAATTAAGAAAATAGATAAATAATAGGATTCTGGTTTCAAAATCCTAGTCATACTAAAATTATAGCCAGCCGTATCCATTTCTAAATTTCTGTAAAAAGCTCTTCATTTATTAAGGGCAGGTTCTCAGTATTATATGATTCCTGCCAAGCATCTCGTTACATACAAGAACAGATGCGGAACTAGGTGTCTACGAGTTTCTCCTCACCAATCGCAATTTCTAATCACGCTTATCTAGATGCACTCCCTGCAAGGGGGAAAACTCTTGGATAAAAGCGAAACTGTCTCACTCTTACCCTTTTTTCATTTCCATAAAAAGACGAAACGGCAAGCGCAAGTTAAGTGAAAAAGCAACTAAGGTAAACAAAGTGAGGGAGAGATGGGCAGTGTGCGTCCAGCCATGCATAACTTCCACCTCCCCCACCCTCCCAGCCTCTCGCCACTTTTGATGGGCAACGGTTTTATCATCTCGCCGGTCGGGAGAGGTAACAGGAACTCTCCTATAAAAAATGGTAGCGTTGAAGCAAAAGCAGCAATAAGCAAGTCGGTAAGCGGAGATACACATGTTCACGTGGATCGGGGAGGTTGACGAAGTGGGCGGGGATGGAATGCGAAGGGGGTGCTTCCAGGGGGTGAGAGATAGAGAGAGAGGACCGGGGTTGCGCAGCGCGCAATAAAGAAATGGATCCGATTACGAAATGTTAGCTCAAGGGATAATATTCCGCCCGGAATGGAATATCTCGCCTCGCCCTCGCCCCGAAAGTTTTTCCACGTGGAAACGAGTCGGCCGGGAGGGGGATGTCGGGGCCGGCCGCCCCGGGCGGGCGTCGAGATGAATGGAGGCGGGCGCGACCCCCCCGAGGGGGTGGCAGTCCCGGGGGACTGCGGCGGCCTGGAGTGGGAGGACGGGGAGGGGTGGGTGAGACCCCCGTTTGACGCGTGTACCGAGAATGATGGTGGGGTAACCCCTTTCCCAAAACCCCACTCCTCTGGACCAACTCTGATTAACGAACAACCCCACCAAGCATCATATTCTACAACCGTCAAATAAGAAGTAAACCCTCCCCCATAGTTTATGCATATAGTGAGTGCTCTGTCTACCATCTATACTGCTCTGCAAATAGAACGACAGCTCTTCAATTTCTTCATCATCACCTCTGCTAACTTCTGGGATTCGACGCCAAAAGACGGAGCGCCGCTGGAGGTAAATGACTAGTGAGGTAAGCCGTCGGATTCCTAAAACGGGGAGAATTTTCGCAGCCACCGAGTCCGGGCATCGCGACCTGCTGGCTGGGGCCGCATGAGATCCAGCTGTAGTCCGGGTCATATCGAATGTCGTGGTAAAAGGTTCATAGTCATTGATGGTCCGATCAAGAAGAAAAAGACAATTCCCAAGACAAAATTGGGAAAATGAAATCTAAAGAAAATAGATAGTTTGCGAAACGACGTACTTTCCTTTTGATTTGATTTGTCTTTATTTTTAAGACATTCATGCTGTCGCAAGTCAACTAGTTTGACATGAATAATATTTCCACCTGAAAGAGGAAATCTGTAATTCATCTCAACGAAAAACGTAACATATGAAGTATTTTTCTGTACTAAAAATAGGATGAAATCCAGCATTATTTTAATTAAATACTTTTTTTCTAGGGGAAAAATTTAATAGAGAGATATTTTGGAATTACGAGCACTATTCACGATTAAAGTCGCCAGATCTTATGAGATAACGTTTTATTTCCATATCCAGAATAGCAGTAAAGCGTTATGTCAGAACTATAAGACAAGTCACATGCAGTTTTGAGAATCATAAACATTACACAATAAACCAAAGAGGAAGAACAGAGTGGATTTAGTAGTGAGAAGGGAACACTTGACGCCTTTGCAGTAATTAGAAAAGTATTAGAAAGGAGCATGGAATATAATCATGATGTCTCGGTGTGATCCGCGGGTTTTGAGAGTGTGTTTTTCCTTATACACGTAAAACGATGAAAGTACGTATTCCGTAAATACGAATGAGTGCACTATAGATTATGTAGGTTATTCGGAATCTGATCATGAATGAGACGGCACTATCAGGAGTGGCTGATGGAGAATATGGACTGGCAGTGATAGACAGAGTTGTCCGTTATCGCCGGCACTTATGTACATGCTGCGAAAATGTCATGAGCACCATGATGAGAGGGCTTGAGCTTGGGATGGAAGTGGGTAGAGAGATGCAGTCAGTTAGGCTGACAGATGGTAAAGAAGACAGCAAATTTATACCAGTTATTGCTGAGGACTTTACAGGAGCATTGTGATAAATATGTGATGTAGAATAATCACAGGATAACGAAAGTAATGAGATTTTCCAGGAGTAAGAAAGCTAATTAACACATGGAAGTAGGTGGAAATAAACAAGAGTAGAGGAATATTGAATTTATTTAGGCAATATTTTGGAGAAAAATGGGCATAGTACGGGTTTACTCTGGAGAAATAGTTCAGAGCTGTTAATGATGGACTTAGGAGCACTACAAATGAAATTTTAATATGTTTTAATCCGGTGAATGATAAGATTACAGATGGAGAAAGAAGACGGAATGGCATTAGTGGACGTATTTTGAAAACGGGGGGGAGCCAATATGGTTTCACTATTTTACCAAAAAATAATATGACGTCGTAGTGATACTGTTAAAAGTTTTGAGATTAGATGGAACTGCCATCGACAAAATGGGAACGCAAAACGAAATTAATTTGCAAAGACTCGAGCCCAGGACCCTAGACCAGGTCTTGGAGAGACAAGAGGAGGAGATGAGCGTAGTTAAGAGACTTTTGAGATGCGGGTGTGGCGGAGAATGGAGAAAGAGGAATGGCTTAACGAGGAAAGTTTTATATTTGGTGGAAGAAGGGAGGAGGTTTCTATGGGAAATCCGAAGAAGGCAGAAAATATTGGTGAGGAAAATATAGAGAGCTGGTATCATGCTAATAGAAAGGAGAATGTTGGGGAAATGGGCTAGAAGGAGGAAGAAAGCAGGCTTTTTAGTCGGAATAAAAGTAGGAAGAAGTCAGGAAGAAATGAAGAATGAAATGACGAAGGTAATGCATTGTGGAGGCTGATTATTTTCTCAAAAATCAGTGAAATTAAGGAACGATGAAAATCATTATTTTCATTTCCCACCTTTCACAATAAACTGCTTCAGTGAATGCATATTTATTTATTGTTAACTAAATAGATCTCGAAGAGTATATCCGCCAAATTTTCTATTCTGAGATGCTATACTGAACTATTCGAGTCATTTCGAGTATGGTGTGTATTCATTCCCTACCACGTATCCCAACGGTGGTTTGCAAGGCACTGAAAAATAGACTCCTGGTCGGATGCCCAAGTGAAGAGCACTATCACTGAAGAAGGAACATCAGTCAAAGGGGATAACCGTAAAATAAGGACGATGATTACGTGGAAAGGAATGTGAGATTAAGGAGTGAAAGAAATTCCACTGGACAAAGAAGAATGAAGATATTCAGATAGCTAATCTTCTGAAGGAAATGATAGTAAATTTATTATTCATGGGATACAAATGAATCTCCGTGGACTTTTTTATTAATTTATATCGATGGACCAAATCTCTTCGATATTATGTACAAAAACGTAGTTTCAAATCTTTTAGGATATTTGAAAAGTTCGTGAGCACTGTTTGATAGAAAATTAAATCAATCGGAAAGCGTGAAAACTTACAAACATATATAAATATATATACATATATATATATACACACGCACGCATACACGCATATATGTATGTGTGCATGTATATATACCTGATTTAAGCGCTTATTTTTCACTCCGCGTACAAAACAGAGGCAATACATATTGTTGTGGGATTTAGATCACTCACCACATTGTGACCTACTAATATAACACCCTTTTAAGTACGTATATTTTGCTACCCTCCCACCGGTTTGCTACCCTCCCTCCAGTGATACCAGTTATTGCTCAACTCGCAGGTTAAAGCGATATGAAAATACAAACACATATGAGTGTCTGTGAGTATAAAGTAATAGTATAGAGTATGTATTAATTTTATTCCTGAAGACGGTAATAGGTAGATTTTTCATTTTATATTCAGGGACTGCATATATAAAATGATATTCTGAATCAAAACCTTCACATTCAAGCAATTTCATCGGTTTTCTCACGCCTTGAGGAGTACTTGATTTCTTGAATTTCGGCCGTCGAAGTCTCTACCCTCATTGAACACTTGGGAAATTGAAATATGCAGAGCTGTATTTCCTGATCGGGTCAACCATTTACATGAAGATCCATACATTGTCTTACCGTGTTTCTTAAATGGATTATTACAATTAACCATCAGCCACTTAAAGACTTCCAAAGCTGAATAATGACCATAAATACCGCAAATAAAAAACCATCTAAAATAACACGAAGTGAGACATTCGCCTTTGATGTATCATCGTAAATGGAAATTATTTTACAATTGTCTGATTTTCATTAAATAGCGTAAACATTTTAATTGGTCTAGCTGGAAATAAATACGCCTCTTTTGATTGTGCGCTAGGCATGGAGCTTCGTTATCATGAAATAAAAAATACTGATGGTCATAATGGTCTTTATAAGAGGAAAAGGAGAGCAGACAAAGGTTTCTATTCACTTGGTCATCCTAATGTTTCTCATCCTTTAACAGTTCTGTCTCGGGCGTTATTTGGTGGAGGTATTTCATATTAGGCGTACATGAGGGAAGACTAACTTTGGAGATTCCAATAGAATTTTTTTATTTTTACGATCATGGATTCGTCGCAAGGCAACATGAGCAGGTCAACATCACCTGATGATGTAGCCTCGCGACGAAACATTGTTTGTCCACACTATGAATTCTAGTGGCATCTGCGAAGTTAGCCTTATCTCATTCACGCCTAAAATAATAAACATTTGAATAAATGAACGGAGTTAAAATGAGATACGAGAATATTCCCATGAACAATCTTAGCCATGAATCAGCTAGCTCATCGATCTCAACAGCATAAAATAGAAATGTAATTACGTTTAACACAGGAATCGTTACGCAGGGCACAACGTGAAAAATGTCTTTCGTTTCATGTATTTCGCTATTGAATACTCCCTTCCTTGGCTCTCCCTCGTATGATATCAACTGAAGAGTGACATGCCGGTGGCCACTAGGGCGTGAGCCAGATATGATATTAACCGTTTTAGCTTTAGAAGAGATAAGCATTCATTGCAGCGGTAATTGTGCGAAATATTCGTAAGTATGTCGGAAAGATAGAGGTGACGAGAAGGCCTGTGAGAGATAGTTGAAGTCCAATATTTTGTGGAATAATATTGTAATGCACAGCGAAGGAACAAATAACTTTGCTTTTCCCCGGTATAGAATTGTTACCGTCAAGTAGTCTCTCCAGTCCTGATAATGCCACATTGTGGCGAAACCAGTGGACGGTAGAAATTTTATTCTGTGGAAACATGCATTTATTTACTTCTTCCTTGGGAATGAGAAGTCCCTTGTTGAAGAGCTTGTTAATCTTACTACTGCCGTAATAGTGAAGGATAAGACTTGCATTCGAACCCTTCATCTTGATATTCTATTTACATTAATGTACGCGTGCAGTCTTATTTGTCAATGTGTAGTCAAAGCAAATTCTTTTTCGGGATATAAATGAACAAAAATAGTTTAACAATTTGAAAATTCTTAGCCTAGTCCGTTGCTTCTAGACTAGAGTGACCCCCCAACACAAATGTGTCTAATAACTTATGGCTATATAACTTAGATATTATCATGGCACCATGGAGTGTAGATGAGATTGCTAAAATAACACTATACATGACAAACCTAATAAGCGTTTTAGTTTAGGTGGGTCTTGGAGCCCCAAAACTTAATTAATTTCATATTACATTTATAAAAAAGATATTAATCCAGAAGTCTCCCTCGCAACATGGAAGAAATAATCCCAGCACATCACTGCCGCAATATCACAAAAAAAGAAATTAAAGTTGATCAAAAAAGTCACAAATTTACTTTCCACTCGCAAAGAGAGGAAAACGCAAAAAAAGGAGCGAAACTCTTCACAGACTCAAGGTATGTTGTGATCATTAGTTTAGTATTCTGTTACTCATGTAATGGACATCTTTCGAGTTTCAATGACTTCAGTAATGAAATACATCACTCAATGCATGTAAATTATAATATGCAAGCCCTCTTCAATTAAAAAATAACACCTTTCACTTTTTGCTTTGACCTCCTTTGACTCCCATTAGATTTTCACGAATAAAAATTTTAGAAACGATCAGTGTTCCAAAAATCAAAAATGGTGTAGGGAGAGCAATCGCTTAAAGAATGTGAATAGTCACTTAACATTGAAGTGAATTGGGTGCCCAAGTTTATCAAGGTAAACTCAAGAAAAACATTTGTTCTTAATAAATCATTGATGTGCGCGTTAGTAGGTTATTTAAGAAATTTAAATATAAAAAGCACTATAATGGAAATTTATGTTCAACCATAATATTCTGTAATAGCAAATCTCCAGTCGAACAAAGTGGACTGGACCTTTCCGCCAGGTGCAGTGTTGCATTCTATTTTCTTATCTTCCACGCCAAATTGAAAATGTTCCTAATAAATATATAAAATGGTAATAATTTGGTTGTCTTCGTGAAGGAATTGGCCATCGCACGTCTCGAGTTCACTCTGCCACCAAATCCGTTCATGCTGGCTAACGCGTGCCCCCTCCCTCTCCTTCTCTGCCCCGAGAATCGATCCCCGATCTCTCGAGGAGCGAGGCTCACCCACCCTCTAAATCCTTCCTCTCTTTTGAATCGCAGGCTGCTGCTCCCCTCTCCTGCTGGGCCCCTGGTGCCCCGGGGCCTCCGACCGCTCCCTCTCCTCGGGACGCGCCTCCGGGAGCAGCGGCGATCCCCACCCCACCCATTCACCGCGCGCGCTCATTCAGACGGAGTGGCTGGCTGGGTCAGCGGCGGGCGGAGGCGGCCGTGGCCGCCCCTCCACATTCCTCCACCGCACGAGCATCCCCAAAGAACCCTCTCGGAGTCGCTCGAGCGAGGGCAATGATGGCGGCTTTAATCATCAATCCTCTCCCTTTTCCTCCTCCCTCGCTCCCCGCCACGAATTACGCCTCATTTGCCCTTTTTAACTCCTCTCCTTGCCTCCTCGGCTCGAAGACCCTGAGCGCCCCTCCAAACCCTCCCTCCTCGGTGCCCCGGTGGTGGGAAGAGGGGTGAGGTGAACCCTCGATTGTCCGACGGCGACGCACCGTCATCTCGAGAGGGAGGGAGGGAAAGCGGGCGGGCAGTTGCCGACTACTCTCCATTTTTTTGCTTCTCCGTCGCGAGGGGATGATGGTGCCGTACTTAAAAGAGCAAACGGGGAGCCGCCGCCGACTTAACGGCAAAGAAATATCGCGGGGGGAGGAAGGGGCTTGAAGGCGAAGGGAGAAATAATGGCCCAGTTGGATCGTCCTTATACCTGAGAAGATCATCTCTCTTTCTTTCCCTCTCACCATCTACCAATTTCCTGTCTTCGATAGTTGTTAAAAAGAAGCAGATGCGATCCCGAGCAAAAAAAATAGTTTTGCGAAGGGATGAAGAAGCCATATTTGGCCTGTTTACGAGGAGCCATTGCTGTTAACTTAGCGTCAAAGTTGTGTCTACTTTGTGCATAGTTTGCGTCACGCGAAGGCACGTACCAATGTGTTAACTCTAATCTTAGAGGTTTTGTTTTGTGAATCTTTCCATAACCGATGAAACACGACTCGTTTAATATTCCATAATTAAGTTTAATTTGACAAACACATTTTCAAAGTATAAGCGTCATTTTCAAGTCTACATATACTATCGATGAAACGGAAGATGTAGCGTTACATTATAATGAATAATTGTAGAAGTTTCGATGATTCCAGCAAATAATTTCGATTTTTGCTAAAAAAAATTAACCAATGAATGTTCTAATTTGGAAATCCCACAAAACAAGTAATCTATCCCTCGAATTATTTATTAAAAAATAAGGAATTAGAATTAGTGGCATGGTACCTATTAGAGGAGGCGACCGATAACGGAGATCATTGAGCATTGGGTATAGGTGGGTTCATTCGGTAGAGATATGATTTTCGGGAAAGGGAGAATAAGAAATTAGCGCAAAATTAGTTTACTATCAACGTGTGCCACGGAGGAGTTGTCCGTGTAATGCCCCATCCGACGAACGGAGTTACTCTCTTGAAGTGCTCTCCACAAGGCTTACAAGTAGAAATTGGGATAACATTGAAATATTTTGCCTTAGTCGGGAATCTAAACCCGACTCCTTGGTGGGAAGCCAATAAAGTACCCGCCACACCAACTCACTACCCTAGGAATAAAATGCGACAAATATGGCGATGGTACATACCATCTGGAATTCTTACGCTACCACGTATAGACACAATGGATATTAGTTTCAGAAGATGTTAGCAAAAAACAAGTTCTTTTGCTAAGGCGGTTTAAAAAAGAGAAGGGAATTGACTGCATTGAGTTTAAAAGGTATCAATTGTTGAAAACTTTCATATGAAGCGTAGTGTGATATGACTGCAAATTTTGGCCAATGAGCCCAAAAGATAAGGATTGGAGACTTACGAGAAGTGACAGTAAAGTGGACTGGATAAAATAAAATGTTCAGAAAGGAAAACAAAGACGTGCTCTGCAGGTTGGGGGAAGAAGTTTTGGAAGAAATTCATACAAGGCAAGGGTGATTGGTATGTTGACGAGAAAGAAGAAGAAGGAGAGGATCATGCCGGGTAATGGAGCTAGAGGCAGGAGAAGAAGAGGCATGCCGGATGGAATGAAGGGAGGAGGATGGAGCGAAGTTACGTTCTTAGTCCCCGAGTTCATCAAAACACTATCTCGACCAATAGAATATTGCTAATACTTGTCATCCATAATTTACATAATATCTCTGATTTCAGGATTTGTTTGTGCTACGACATACACTGCTACCCATTTTATTTAGAATAATTTGAACGATAACGTGAAATTAAAAGAGTAGCCGTACTTCAATTGAATAAAAATAAGCCATCCAGTGACTTTTACAATTAACAAATGAGGCTAAGCGATGCCTAAAGACTAAACCTGCGCGGGAAAGGCTATGGTAATGCTAAATGGTTTATACTATTCCATATGAAGTGGCCTCGATGAAAGCAGTATGACATGTCTATAGATTCGACGATGTTACTGAAAAATGAAAAAGTTAGTCTACATTGCATTTCATCATATATATATATATATATATATATATATATATATATATATATATATACATATATATATATATACATATATACATTCAAATACGAAGTCCCGCCATTCGGCGCACAAATATTCATTCAAACAGAAATAGGTATAAGGAAAGGGGATAGGAAAACACATAAAAGGCGAACACAGGACATGTGGGGAAGGCGGTTTTTGAATATTTGTGCGCCGTATGGCGGGACTTCGTATTTGAATGTGTATCTGGCCAATGTGGCTCATCTCTTCTTCTGGCTATGCGTGCCATGAAACGTACTGTTCCTATTCTCTATGATACTATATGCTTTCTAACCAACTGTCTCCTCTTCTTGTGTGTATTGCCTATTTCTCCTTTGGTGGGTGGAACAGCTCCCTAAAGCCTTCCTTTGACAAATGATTCGGAGCACTTGGGCGTTTTAAAAACATCGCAGACCTCAGTGTAAATTAAGTTTCCTTGGTGGTGTAATTCGTAGCACATCCGCCCGGCAAGTGAAAGGTCCGGTGTTCAAATCCCGGTTAAGGAAACATTTTTACATTCGTCATCTGCCCAAATACCGCCTTCCTCACAGTCCTGTGTTCGCCTTTTATGTGTTTTCCTATCCCCTTTCCTTGTACCTATTTCTATGTATGAATGAATATATATATTATATATATATATATATATATATATATATATATATATATATATATATATATATATATAGGGAAAGTTTACAGAAGAAGGGTGAAATTGGTGCTCTATACAGCAAGGTTAAGTGATTATCGGGAATTAAGAAGGCAAGATCTGTGTTAACAGTTAAAGATAAATGGGGTAAGATAATAGTTGAACCAGGAAAAATCCAAGAGAGATGGAAGGAATATATAGAAACACTGTATGGTAAAGAACTTAGGCCGACAAGGTTAGACATAGAAAAGGAACATGACGTAGAAGAAGATAGCTTAGGTATAGGCATACTCGACGATGAAATAGAAAGGGCATTAAAGGAGATGAAAGCAAATAAGGCTGTGGGGGTGGACAATATTCCTGTAGAAATGTTGAAATGGTTAGGGAAAGGTGGGAAGAAGGCCATATATGGACTGATTCGTAGTATCTATGAGGAAGGAATCTGGCCGGAAGATTTTGTGAGATCGGTGTTAGTTCCTATTCCATAAAAGGCAAAGGCTTCGTCATGTGAGGATTACAGAACAATAAGTTTGATATCCCACGCAGCTAAAGTTATTCTCAGGATCATCAACAAAAGGATAGAGAGTAAGGCAAATGATTACTTAGGGGATAATCAGTTTGGGTTCAGGAAACAAAGAGGTACGCGTGATGTCATTGCAGTAATGAGATCACTAGTCGAGAGGAATATAGAATACAATCAGGACGTTTTTGCCTGTTTTGTAGATTTCGAAAAAGCGTCTGATAGAGTGAATTGGGAAAAATTATTGCAGAAAATAGGAATGGATTCGAGGTGCAGGAGACTGATCCGCAACCTTAACATGTCTCAGACTGCTCAGGTGCGAGTGGGGAACGGAGAGTCCGGATGGGCAGTGTTAGGAAGAGGTGTAAGGCAGGGTTGCCCATTGTCACCGCTACTGTTCAACGTATATGTAGAGGAAATGATTAAAGAGGCATGGGAAGAACTGGAGGTAGGAATGAAAGTCGGAGGGGAATTCGTAAAATCGGTTAGGTTTGCTGATGACCAAGCATTAGTTGCTCAGTCAGCCACGGGGTTGCAAGCATTGTTGAGTGAATTGGAGGTTCAGTGCGATAAATATGGGATGAGAATCAATATTAATAAAACAAAGGTTATGCGATTTTCCAGAAAGAAAAAGGCTAAGCTAAATATTAAAATAGGCGGGGAAGAAATAGAGCAGGTAGAACAGTTTACATATCTCGGAAGTGTTTTGGACCAATACGGTCAAAGTGGTAGGGACGTAAGGAGAAGAATTGCGCTAGGCAAGGAGGCTTTCTCAAGGAGGAGGGAGTTGATGACGGGGACGTTGAGTAGGGATGTTAAGACAAGACTCGTAAAAACTCTGATATGGAGCGTAGCTATGTACGGCGCGGAAACGTGGTCGCTGAAGCAGGAGGATAGACGTAGATTGGAGGCTTTTGAAATGTCTGTGTGGAGAAGAATGGAGAAGGTGAAATGGACCGAAAGGAAAACAAATGAGGAAGTACTAGAAATGGTGGGGGAGGAGAGGGGTTTGTTGAGAGAAATCCTATGGAGGCAGGAAAAATGGATGAAAGGCGTATTGAGCGGTAGTGGAATGTTGAAGAGGGTAATAGAGGGGAGAATGTTGGGCAAGCGAGGTAAGGGTAGGAACAAGATAGGGATGTTGGACGGGATGAAGGGAGGAAAGAAGTACACCGAGATGAAGAGGGATCTGATATAGATTAGTTTGCTAGGTGGGGAGTCACAAAATGTTTATTTGATAGTTGTGTCCATCCAAAAACCTACCTTAACCGGTAGATTACCTAATATATATATATATATAAAACTTAGACAGTAACACACAGCACGAGAACATAAAAAGAACACTCACAATAATAGCTTGATAATTTCGACGGACTCGAACTCCGTCTTCTTCGGAAGATAAGATATGACTGAGTCTTATCTTATCTTCCGAAGAAGACGGAGTTCGAGTCCGTCGAAATTATCAAGATATTATTGTGAGTGTTCTTTTTATGTGTTCTCGTGTTGTGTGTTACTGTCTAAGTTTTTTATTCAACACTTCCGTGTTACTTCGAAGAAATCATCTATATATATATATAATGCGAATATATATATATATATATATATATATATATATATATATATATATATATATAAATTAAACGTCAACATTTTAAAAAAAAAACAAAACAGACCTAAAATTAACTTTGCGCTTTGAGCTCTGTAAAATTTATAATTAGTAAGGCGTCTAAAGATTTAAAGGGAAGAAACTTATAACTGCCTCGATAAGAAGAAACAAAATAAAGAAAAAGACTTAGCGCGCTGTACGCGAAACAAGATCTTAAATGCAAGAGAATACGCCACTATGATCAGTGGTTTTTGAGACGTGAGCATGAAGAAGAATGAGTAAAATAAGTTGGGCGGAGAAGGAAGAGAGAATAACGGATTTGCGACGGAGAAGACAATGCCAGTCGAAATCCTCAAATGCAGAATTAGTGGAGGAATGAAGTATGGAGAGGTGTAGTGGAACAATCAGGAGGACTACATGCGGGAGAAGTGGACGCTCCACGTAACAGTCGTCCAAGACCTTCCCTCGATGGGTGGACTACATGCGGTGGGTGAACTGAAGGGCAGTCAGAAGGTGGTCGGAAAGGGGGTGGGGGTCCTGGAAAGGTGGAATCACGGCGGGAGCGGAATTACGGTGGAAAGGCCATCGAGGAGAGGGGTGCCGAGGGGAGCAGGAAAACCGACGTGACGTCAACGGGGGAGGGCTGGGGGAGAAGGAAGGAAGCGACCCGCGGACGGGCAGGGGGACTGGCCATTAAATAAATAAAATAAAGCATGGGTAGAATGGGAAGCAGCAGAGAGATGGGTGGTCGAAGCGGAGACTGGAGTGGTGGGGAGATCGCCTCCACACCCCCACCCCTCCTCCTCCTGGCGGTGGTGGTGCGAAGCGGGGCGGGTGGGGAGGGCGAAGGAGAACAAGTGAGCAGCGGCGAGCGAGCGGAGCTTAACGCGCCGTCGGATTCGGAAAGAGAGAGGACACCCCTGGGTAGCCACGGAACGGTCCGCCGAAGAAATTCATTCGCCCCTCCCCCCACCCAGATATCTAGTCTCCTTTTCCTTTATAAGAGCGCGGAGGGAGAGACAATGGCACATAAATAATTCAAATGCTAAGAAGAGCGGATAGTGGAAGGAAGGAGCGAAGGGGGGACATTTAAGCGGAACGGGAGGGGGTGGTCGAGGGTGCCGGTATTACCGCGGGAAGCGGCGATATCGAGGGAGGGGTGGGGGGATGAAGTGGTCGCGAGGAGCAAAAAGAGGGAGGTTTGGAGGGTGAGAGAGAGGTGGACGGGTGGACGTGGGAATTACAAGTGGGGACGGAGTAGTGGGGGAGGGGTGTGGGGGGTGGTTGGAGAGGGGTCTTTCCCCGCCCCTTTCTCCGCGATGCAATCTCACCCTCGATGGCGATAAATGCCCTGGACGAGCACCCGCTCTCTCTCTCTATCTCTCGCCTCATCCCCTCCCCCCTTTCTCCTCGCCCTCCCTAGAGCACCACCACCCTCCGGATGAAAGGGCGGGAGGGAGGGGAGGAGCCCGAGGAACCCGTGAGGGAAGAGAAGAGGGAAGCCTACGAATGCGAACAGGAAGTTGAATAAACTGAATGAGAAAATTCTCCTCTACTCAAATTATATCATCTCAATCTGCTGCGCGAACTATCCTCTCCTATCCACACTTCACCCCCAGCCCTCTCCTCTCGCCCCCACCCCCTGCCCCTCACCCACCACCCCTCCTTCCCCCATTCCATTGGTCGCCTCTTCTCTAGCGGTGCTTGTGGCAAGCATGATCGCGAGCGCGTAGAACCTGGGAGTAAAAAGAGAGTATTCTTCCGCTTTAGTTGTGAGCACGATCGTAAGAAAAAGTAAATATTACAAATGATTGCTCATTTAACGATAAACTTCGGATGTCAATGTTATGAAAGAGATTAATTATAAAATTGAAACACTTGATTCTTTCTTATAAATATGTATGGAACATCTTATGTTTTGAGGAGGAACGTAATAATTAGGGCGCACAGTTAGGGATTCACAATCCCAGGGAAGAGTATGCTGGTATTTTAAAAACGATCCTACAATCAACATAAATTGTCATGAAATGTGGTCATTAGTAATATTTCCACGAAATGGCTGTCATTATTAGGTCGTCTATGGAAGAAATGCATGGCATTTTAATTGACACGTATCGTTTGGAAACCCCGATGGCCGCCTCTTTGTACTTCGAAACGTCGATCGTGCAATTGATATGTCTACGTAAAAACCACGATCTTCAATTTCATCGTTCGCCAGTGACTCTTTGCTTCGCAAAAGCGCACTAATGTCTACACGAAATCAGGAAAATAACGGCAGTCAATAATCCTTTTTCCGATATCGGTGGCTACATGTATTTCCACTCATGGACTTGAAGAACATCTACCCCACACACTCCTCTATGTTTTTCATCTATATCATTTTTAGAGTCGCTAGGCTTCTTGCGTCGTCACGGCAAATGATTAGCGGACTTCACACGGGAGGGCGAAAGAAGAGAACGGATTCAGGCTATAAAAATGCAGGTTGTGTAGCCTCACCTATTGTTTTTCTTTAAGGGTTTTTCATTGTAGTGGTAAACCAAGATAAAATAAAACAAGGTAGCCTTTTTTTCGGTGGAATTGTTCAAATTTAAGCTTAACATATCAGATTGAAGGTGAATTTTGCACAATAAATATTTTTTTGGATGTAGTAGGTACCATTGAGATGCTATATCCCAATTTTAATTCAGGATATGGTAGACTGATACAAAAATGACATCTAGACAGACAAGTGTGTTCCGTCAAGCATCCGTTAACTCTTAAAGTGAAAATAAAATATCTAAATATTAACCTACACGTTGATACGGCTACTTCATAGCTTCGGTTTAGTACATTTTTTAGTATTTAGTAAGTGCATGGATAAGTGCAAGCAGTTTACTAGCCAGAAAATTGAACGAATTTGAACGTAAGGCATCCCTGGTTTTGCTGACATTTTAAATAGTGATTTGGAAATTGTCAGGTACAAGACGGAAGGAGACAAGTTAAAAAAACAAGCTGCTTAAACCGACAGTGCCCTCAGAGCAAATGGTAAGCCTAGATACGTGTAATAAAACATTTCCGGACGCTTCAACATTAGGGATACCCGTCAAAACGTTTTATTCGTCGCAGATTAAATCTCAATTCTTCAATTTTATACAAATCTTGTCTTCCTGATCATGTTCAATAAAGCATAAGTATACATAGTTCCATCATCTGATGTGATCAACCGTTTTGTCCTTCCTATTGTACATTGATCAAAACTCAGTCATTTTCTTTCACACTCGTATTACAAATTTGATGATTATGCACGTAGTTTTAAAGAAATGAGATAATTTAGCAAGGTTAAAGAATGGCAACACAATACAAGAGTCGAGTTGAAGGCACTGAATTTAAAATTATACTCATGGAAAAATTACGGAGAATGCCACGCGTGAAAATGTGCAAGAAATCACGAAAACATGGTTGCTTCAGAAGTTAACGAGGGAAGAGAAAATTTAATATTACTAAGTTTTGATCAGTTATCTAAAGCTGAGCAACCTTATTGTTCAATTCGGATAAATTCAGAATCTTCGACCAAACTGGAATTATACCTCCGTAACTCAGTGCGGCTCCAACTTCGTGAGAGTGAGCAACATCATTGTTGGAGTTACAAAAAGATAACTGCAGCACATCAAAAGTCGACTTTGTTAAGAAAATTTTTATCTATCTCTTATTATTCAATGAAGTTTAATAAAACATCTCTGAAACGCCCATGGATTTCTCGAATTTGAGTTCTCTCGAATTGTGATGACGGTGGTGACAGCTTCTGAGCACGGCGTTTATTACTGCGATACGTTTCACAGTGTTGAGGCACCATCAGATAAGTACTATTGCATCTGGTTCGTGATTTAGACCGACTCAGGTTCTTCATCGAGAGAAATATTTCTAGGAAATATTCGGTATATATGTGAGGCAATGGAAGCCAACTATAAGAAGAAGAAACTACTAACGGCAAACAGTACGAGATTTTAATAATCGTGCTAAGATTTTTTGAAAGGGTAATGGCGAATGGTGATGAGGACTAATAAAAATGTCGTTGTTACATTTCATGTGCAAAGGAAACATTACTCAAGTGCATCATGGAAGTGTTTTCTATGAATTTCTTAGTGTGGCTCCAAGCTATGAAATGGTTAATGAGGGGTGGTAACTGGTCGCAACACGTAGCGATGTAATTGCTCCCCATTTATGGCCTTTCTTCCCCCCTCCTTCACACGAGTTACTGGATACAAAAGAAATATGTCAGGGGACCGTTTAAAAATACCTTATAAACTTTTCGGCGGGAGAGGGCGATGAAGGAGGAGTGGGGGGCGGGTCTCTCCCCTCCTCCGGCCCACCATACACTCACTCAGCGACGCACCAAGGCGTGGCAAATCTGAAATCGTCAAATGGTTTCCCCCGTGAGCACTCATCGCGATGAGCCGCGATTTGCATTTCCTCGACACCCTTCGAGCATTCCCGCTCCATTATCTCACTGGCGGCGTTTCGGGTTGAGGGAAGGGGGAAGCGGGGACGGGGGCTCCTCTCCCTCCACTAACCCTCCCCTCCCACGACTCTGCCGAGTCATAATAGAGAGGAAGGGAGGAAACCACCCTTGCTCCTCCCGCTCCCCACCTCTTCTTCCTCGCCGGGCTGCATTATCTATTACCGGGGGCAACAAAGTCATTCCACAACACGGGAGCCGCTTCCTCCCTCGGCGAGAGTTAAAAATTAAATCGCGTGCGAAGGACGCTCTTTGGAGGGGACGACCTCAACGCGTCCGTCCGTCCGTCCCCTCGCCCTCTTCAAACTCTGTTTCACTAAAACGGATTGAATGCACAGCGTTTTGCCCCCGTCAGCCAGTGGCCCCGGCGATGGAGAGCTTGGATTTACGCGCGAAAAATGTGAATTTTAATTTACACTTGTTCATCATTCATAGAGGTAGCACACATTAAAATTTAATGCTCTCGGAAACGTTTCCCGACTGAATGAGAGAGAGTTATGGTTAAAAATTTACTCCTTAACCCAAATCTAACTTCTATTTTAAACAAGGGCCTCTCTTTCACCCCCACCCCTAGAGTGAACCACGTGACAATTCTCGCTGACGTACTGCGTTTTTGCCGGAATCTCCGGTGGAAGGCTTTTTGGGAGTCGCAACCGGCACTCCAGCAAATCTCCAGACCCCTTCACAACGCCTTACAGAAATTCAAGCCGGCTTCAGCCCAAGAACCCAATCCCCTCCCCTCAAATCATCCAATTGAAATTTTTATAAACCTTCTCTTGTGCAGAATCGCCAACCCGTGTTTCCTCAAGTCCCTTAATCCTCGACCAAACATTTCTCTTACCGAATCCTTAGAGCTAAGTAATTTAATGAAAAATCCTAGCATCATCATTACTCCCGCAGATAAAGGTCAACGGTGGTGGTCTTAAACCGATCAGACTGCATAAGGGAAGCTGAAACACAACTCTGAGACACCTCTTCTTACCAGCAAATCCCCGAAGATCCAAATCCCGCACTTCAGAAGGAACTAATTGAATTTCTTGGTGCCAATGGGCCAAATGAGGGTCTATCTCCTTCAGACTTAGCCCTCCTCTCCCCTTCCCACCCACGCACTCCTCATTTTTATATCCTTCCGAAGATTCACAAGCCGGGTAATCCCGATTGACTGATTTTATCCTCCCGTCACTCCCGAACAGAAAGATTCTCGGCATTTGTAGACCACTATCTCCAGCCGATTGTCCAGGCCCTACCATCATTCACTAAAGATTCCTACCATTTCCTGGATTGGTTAAAATCTATCTCCCTCCCTCCAGATGCGGAGATTATTATGGCCACTATAGATGCCACATCTCTGTATACATCTATTCCCCACCCAGAAGGTCTCTCCGCCCTCCAACACTACCTCTCCCAACGCCCTGAGCCACACATTCCCAGCACAGAATTTCTCCTCAGCCATTCCGAGTTCATCCTCACCCGCAATTCTTTCTCCTTTAACGATAAATTCTTCCTGCAAATAAAGGGTTGTGCCATGGGTAGCAGGTTCAGCTCGTCCTATGCTAACCTCTTTCTTGGTCTCGCGGAGAATAACTTCCTGTAAAAACAACCCCTGAAACTGCTATTGTGGCTCAGATACTATATTTTGATGTTATTTTTCTTCTCTGGCCACATGGTCCTGATTCCCTGAAAACTTTCATACAGGGTCACTCCTTCTTTAAGTTCCTCATCGCTGTCAAATCTTTTTCCTGCCAAAAAGTCTTTAAGCTTTGTAAAGAGATGAAAATCTGAAGGGGCCAAGTCCGGGCTATACGGTGGATGGTCGAAAGTTTCCCATTTGAATTGCTGCAAAAGTTTTTGTGTTATCCCAGCTGCATGAGGCCTGGCATTGTCATGAACGAGAATGACACCAGTAGACAATAGACCTCGCCGCCGATTTTGTATTGCCCGCCGTAATTTCTTTAATGTTTCACAATACGCATTGGCATTAATAGTGTCTCCACGGGCCATAAAATCAATAAGCAATACACCTCGTCGATCCCAGAAAATGGTTGCCATGAGTTTCCTGGTGGACAGAACTGTCTTGAATTTTTTTGGTTTGTTTGGTGAATGAGCATGATGCCACTCCATTGACTGTCGTTTACTCTCAGGTGATGCATAACAAACCCATGTTTCGTCACCAGTAATTATGCGAGTCAAGAAAGAGTCTCCTTCATCAGAATAACGTCCCAAAAACGTCAGTGCTGCAGCCATACGCTTGGTTTTGTGCTCATCTGTAAGCATGCGAGGGACCCATCTTGCACAAATTTTTGCATAATGCAGATGGTGTTTAACAATTTCATGAACAATTGTTCGAGAAACATTGGAAAAATGCTCACAGATGTCATCAATTGTGACGCGCCGATCGTTCCTCACGAATTCGTCAACTGAGCTCACCAGTTGGTCTGTAATGACAGACGGTCTCCCCGAACGCTCATCGTCGTGTGTGTTCCCCCTCCCCATGTTGAAGTTGCGACACCACCGCCGAACAGACGACTCGTCCATTACATTGTCTCCATACACCTCCTTTAATTGGCGATGAATATCACATGGACGAACGTTTCTTGCATTGAGGAATTTAATCACTGCCCTCACTTCACAACTGGCGGCGTTCTCAATTTTTTTAAGCATTGTAAACAATCACAGAAACAACACAGGCAATGCTAGCGTCACGCAACTTGGCTCAGAGAAGGCAGACAAGCCACTGAAGCTATCTGACCTCGTCCAGCGGCTACTCGCGTCGTCAGCACTTCATGCGGCACGAACGGGTACTACTTTCCGGATGACCCTCGTATTTGTTGCATTTTTCGTCAAAAAATTACGAATAATGATAGCACTGTGCGACGGTCTCGACGCACTGTGCGACGATTTCTGGTCTCTTTCGGCGAATTGCTTCACGCAAACGTCTCATAACGCCCAAATAATACTCTTTGTTTACTGTCTGGCCTTCTGGCAAAAATTCATGATGCACTACACCGTTGTAATCCATGAAAACCGTCAGCATTGCCTTCTTTTTTGACTGAAAACAACGTGGTTTTTTTGGTCTCGGCTCATTTGGTGAACGCCATTCACTTGCCTGATGTCTGGATTGCGTGTCGTACTCATAAACCCACGTCTCGTCTCCAGTAATGATCCTTTTGATGAATGTGGGATCGGATTCAGCCTCGCAAATCATGTCTTTTGCGACGTCAACACGGTCTCTTTTTTGCATGAAATTGAGGTATTTTGGCACCAACTTTGCTGCTACACGACGGAAACCCAAATCATTAACCACAATGTCTTGGGCGGATCCATAGGCAATGTTCAAGTCCTCCGCTATTTCTCTGATGGTTAATTTGCGGTTATTGACCAACATTTCTTTTACTTTATCAATTTTTTCACCGACTTTCGATGTCGATGGTCTGCCACTGCGTTCATCATCTTCGATTGACTCACGACCACTTCTGAACCGCTCGTGCCACTGGTAAACGACCGTTTTTTTTAGAGAATCGTTGCCGAAACATTTTTCCAACATTTCCAACGTCCGTGCGCCACTAAATCCGTTTTTTACGCAAAATTTAATACAAGTTCGTTGTTGCAAATTCAAATCCATTTCTGCAATTGTAAAAAATCGCCAACACACACAGAGATAGATAGATGTACTCTTGGCTACGTAACTTTTGCAAATTTCAAGTTATGACACTAAGATTTAAAGGGAATATCAACAACAGATGTACCAATTTAACAAAAAAACAGAACTCAAATCGGAACGATGGGAGCGCCACACGGTGGTTATTCCGGGAACTTTTTGTTCAGGGTAGTAAACAACAGTACCTACATTTCAACAGCTGTCACCCATATCACCCCAAACGCTCCATTTTATTCCCTGTCCATAAGGGCACACAGAATTTGCAATGACCCTGACTCCCTAGACAATTTCCTCTCAAATTTACACCATTCCCTCCTCAAACGAGATTATACTGAATCCCTCCTGAATAAGAGGATCCGAAGACATACTTACCCTCCCAGACTTTCCACCGCGAAAAACCACCCTCTTTCAATTTGTACCACGTTTCTCCCTGGCCTAGAATCTCTGCGTTCTATCCTAAAAGACCTCTACCCTATCCTCAAGAACCACAATTCCACCACCAACCTTTTCCCCAAATGCCCCTCTGTCACTTTCAAACGCCCCACCAATCTATCAGATCTTCTAAAATCTACCAATCCACTTCTTAAATCCTTGCCCCGTTCCAAAATCACTCCCAGACCCTGCAATAAACCTAGATGCAAAACATGTCCTATTTTCCGAACCAGAATCCCTTCCCTCTCCCGCCCGCTCTTTAACTCTCTCCCACCAATTCCCTACTCCTCGTGTACCTCCAGCAATGTTGTCTACCTACTCAAGTGCCAACTTTGCCCTGCCTTTTATATTAGACAGTGTACCACACCCCTTAATATTAGAATTAATAATCATTGAGCCTCATGCAACAATTCCTCCTTTATTGGTATGCTCCCAATCCCCAAACATGCCTCCGAACACAACACTCCCTTTGACCAATGCTATAAAGTATCCATCTTAGCATCCCTTCCACCCTCAGACCCTCCGCTGAAACTCAAAACATTAGAGCTAGCTTTCATCTGGATCTTGGATTCCTGGAATCGCCCAGATATTAATATCAGACACTAATTGCCCCCTTTATTCACTTAATTTCATCCCCCTCCGCCCCCAACAACTTCCATATCATCCCCACCTTTTTTAAAATTCCCGCGCCTAACGCTACCCCTCCTAACCCCTCCCCTCGCATATCTTTTCCCCCCTTCTTCTTCCATCCAGTGCTTCCGGGCCCTCCTCTACCTCAGCTATGTTCCTAACTCCTCTTGAGAAAGGTGGTTGCACCACCGAAAATTCGAGACCCAGTGAGTTCCTCTTCTATATGTTTCTGTGTTTGTGTCTACTAGTGTTAATTTCATTTACGTCATATATATATATATATATATATATATATATATATATATATATATATATACACACACACGAGGCATGCTCATAAAGTAAAAGCCGTTTGGTCACAGGAAAAATATTTGCTCTTATGAAACATATTTTATTGGCACTTTTAGTTAGCTACAAACCTACTTCACTTATCTACATAATCGCCGTTCACTTCTAAGCATTTTTCGTACCTATGCACCAGCTTCTTTAACCCCTCTGCATAGAAGCTCGCCGCCTGAGAGTTGAACCAATTGACAACGTCGTTCTCGAGTTCCTCTTCGGTTTCGAAACGTTGCCCACCGAGCCACTCTTTCAAGTGCAAGAAGAGGAATTAGTCGCTGTTTAGCAAGGTCTCATCATCGCCATCTTGTTTGTAAACGCCCAAAAACTCTCGTCCACTGGACATTCTTTGCTCTTTGTGCTGGTCGGTGAGCATTTTCGGTATCCACCTAGCTCACAATTTGGGGTATCCGAGGTTTTCCGTGACAATATTGTAGACATTAGTGAGTCCAAGTTGAGGAAAATGTTCAACCAGGCCATTAATTGTCAATCGACGATCACATCGCAGTTTTTGTTCCACTTGCGAAATAATCTCATCGGTCAGAATACTGTGCCTGCCACTTCGCTCTTCGTCATGGACATTTGCTCGTCCATTTTTAAAATCACGGCACCATTGTCTAAAATTTCCTCCACTCATAACTGTAGGTCCATAAACTAGGCATAATTCCCGATGAATTTCAGCAGCCGACAATCCTTTTGCATACAAGAATCGTATGGCAGAACGCACCTCACAGCTGGCGGGATCAACGATTGTCGCGGACATTGTTGTTTGTATGCACGGACAAGCAAACGACTTCTGAAAGAAAACAAATGCTGCTATAGCTTTTCAATGAATCAGTAGATGGCGCTGCAGGAGTAAAACTGTGTCCTGAAACGTCAAAATTTAAATATAAGCAAACGGCTCTTACTTTATGAATATGCCTCGTACCTGTATATAGATTAAAAATAATATAAATTGAAGCTATAATTCTAATTCAAGCTCTACAATTTTCTGGCAACATAGTAAATAAAAAATTATAAATTTTCGTTTCAAAATGATATAATCAGAAAAATACAGGAAATAATATTTACCCTTTGTAATAAATCGTTAAGACAACACAAAAGCACAGAAGATGAAAGATAGCATCAATGGGAAACTAATTGAATGCATAACAGTTGCGCCCTTTGCAGGTAAAGTTGTGTCACGCTTGCAAGCTTATTTAATTAAAAAGAAACAAATAACAACGACCCATATGAAATGACCATCATATGAATTTGCTGGGTTTTTTCCCACTTAAGGTGTTCCCATAATATTCCTTTCATTTGTAAGTTAATTGAAATCCATTCCGCCAACTCAAATGCGAGTTCCGTATCTGCGAATAAATTAAAACGTCAGAGGTGAAAAGATTTTGCCATTTACACCCATCACTCTCCATTCACAACCCCCATCCCTGAAGCTCCTCGTCCCCGTCTCCCCGCGCCCCCGAACTCCTCCTCCTCCCGCAGCACTGGTTGACCCGTTGAGGAACCCTGCGGAACCTCCGGCCATTAGACTAAGTGGGTACTCGCCGTGCAACCATGACCACCCCCCGCCGCACCCGCCCTTTGGGTAGACCTCCACCCGCCATCCCCTAATTAAAAAAGACGTTACGGTGCAAGTGCCAATGGAGTCCGCATAACACGACTCCCGGGCCGCAAAGTGTCGGGTGGGTGGTGCTAATCGGTAATTAACTACCGCCAGCTGTGTGCGCGATAACATTAGTTGAGAACCGCAGTGCCAAGATTGTTTTCGTCTTCAAGTTACGCCACTCTGCACTGCACCCAAGGATCCTTTCCCTAAACACCTGGCACGACGCCGTTTGTCCGATTTCGCAAAAATAACATCTGTCTGCATCAAACTTCGAATTATTATTTTAAGGCCAAAAGAATGAAACTTTCGGTCTGGAAGAGGTTAGAATTTAGGAATGATCACCCCCGTAGATAAGGGAAAGCTCAATAAGAATTTCGAGAAAGAAAAGTGATCTCATTACTGCAATGGCATCACGCGTACCTCTTCCTTTCCTGAACCCAAACTGATCATCCCCTAAGTAACCATTTGCCTTACTCTCTATCCTTTTGTTGATGATCCTGAGAATAACTTTAGCTGCGTGGGATATCAAACTTATTGTTCTGTAATCCTCACATGACGAAGCCTTTGCCTTTTTTGGAATAGGAACTAACACCGATCTCACAAAATCTTCCGGCCAGATTCCTTCCTCATAGATACTACGAATCAGTCCATATATGGCCTTCTTCCCACCTTTCCCTAACCATTTCAACATTTCTACAGGAATATTGTCCACCCCCACAGCCTTATTTGCTTTCATCTCCTTTAATGCCCTTTCTATTTCATCGTCGAGTATGCCTATACCTAAGCTATCTTCTTCTACGTCATGTTCCTTTTCTATGTCTAACCTTGTCGGCCTAAGTTCTTTACCATACAGTGTTTCTATACATTCCTTCCATCTCTCTTCGATTTTCCCTGGTTCAACTATTATCTTACCCCATTTATCTTTAACTGTTAGCACAGATCTTGCCTTCTTACTTCCCCATAATAACTTAACCTTGCTGTATAGAGCACCAATTTCACCCTTCTTCTGTAAACTTTCCATATCCTCGCATTGCGTTTTCCACCATTCTTCTTTAGCTTTATTTGTGGCCCTTCTCAATTTATTGTTTAACTCTTTGTACTTCATTTTGCCTAACTCTGTGTTTACATTCTTCCAACTTCTTCTCTCATCCATCTTTGCAATCATCTCATCCGTTACCCATGGTTTCCTTATCCTTTTCCCGTTAACGGTTCCTATAGTGTCTTTAGCGGCTTCCAATATCCCTTTCTTGATACAGTCCCATTTTTCTTCTACTCAGTTCTTTACCGTCATCCATCATTTTCTCTACAGCCTGCTGATACTCCTTCCTCGTTAATGCATTTACTGCTTCTAAATTCCATTTCCTAACCCGCCGCCCTTGCCTTATCTTCTTGAAACGAACATTACATTTCATAACAACTAAATTGTGGTCAGAGTCCGCATCCGCTCCTGGGAAACTGTGCGAATTTATCACACTGTTCCTAAACCTGTGCCTAACCATAATATAATCTAACTGATACCTTTCTGAGTCACCTGGCATTTTCCATGTATACCTACGCCTTTTGTGGTGTCTAAACCATGTGTTAGTGATGACTAACCCTTGTCTCCTGCAGAATTCAATTGCTTTCTCCCCGCGTTCATTCCTCGTGCCTAACCCATAGTCCCCCACCTCACCACCATCTCTTCCTTCGCCTACCGTCGCATCCCAATCCCCCATCACTATTAAATGTTTCCCTGCAGGAACACTCGCGATGATATCCTCTAGCTCATCATACATCCTATCGACTTCTTCCTCCTTGGGGTGCTCGGTGGCATGTATACCTGAACAATGACCAAGTTCGTCGGCTGTGCTTTAATCTCTACGAGTAAAATTCTATCTGTCGCTTGCTCTATGTTGACTACGCTTCTTCCTACCCCTTTATTTAAAATTACGGCAACCCCTCGTTGGCTCTCGTCCCCGCCGCTGTATATCACTCTATAATTGTAACTCCAGTAATCCCCGCTATCCTTCCATCTCACCTCGCAGAGACCTAAAACATCTATATTACCTCTTTCCATCTCTCGCTTAATATTTTATAATTTGCCTCTCCTCAACATTGTCCTGACGTTCCAGGTTCCTATTCTAACTGCTTTCGCCTTCTTCTGAGTCTTCTGTCCTGCTGCAGTTATTTCTTCCCTGCAAGGGTTTCGTGGGATGACGACCGCGGAAGCCTTGCCTCTCCCGCTGCCGGGTACGACACACGGCCTCTTGGGCCGAGTCCCGTAGTTGCCAGGACTCATATTATCTATAGTGCCCATCATAATATTCTTGGGAATCATAATTGAGGTGGTTTCCCGTTGCCTTCCTCAATAGTGTTTTTAACGTGACACCATCACTTAATGGCCGCCCCACTGGGGTCAGACGCCATTGCAGCCGCCTCACTGAGGAACAGACGCTGCGTGGACTACCTTTCGTCTGGCTCCTAACCTTCGACCTATCTGGCATGGGTGACCCTTCCAGGAGTAATTATTATTACTCCCGCTAGTACAGCTCTAGAGGTCATCGGAACACACAAGCCCTTCCACCACGACAAGGTTGTAGTCCATGGGAGGGATAATCATAATAATTACAATAATCTGAGTGACATGAAAGTTGGGAAGTAAATTTGTTTGAGATGAAGGGATACCTTGAGAAATAATGGATGAATCATTGTAAAGTGGGTCTATTAGTCGAAGAGGTTCTCAATAATTTGGTATGCGTAAATTTTGATTAAACCTTAAACGTTTAGGCGTATTGGCATGCTGAGGCAAAGCATGACTTTGGCAGAGGCAAAAGGAAATAGAATGGGCAATATGGAAGCAATTTATAGAGTAAATTTCCGTCCACAATCTAAAAGCGTACTTTTCTGTCAGCGCCTATCCCAAAAGGTAAATCCGATGAAGGTTATGCAAGGAAATAAATGCAATGAAATTCGAGAAAAAGGGAATAGCAGACATCTCAAAGAGAATCCTGGTCCTCCGAGTTCATCAGTGTTCGCCATTGGAATAATCGCTCTTGAAAACGGAAATATGATTCGATAATGAATTGAAAGCATGTGACTGGGCTGTTCAATTAGTGAATTATCTGATCAACAATTAAAAAGTTTCCGTCGTTATAAATCGACAGCACCTTGAACGGACCTTCGAAAGTGTCCAATGTAAAGGCAATTAAAAATAAATCCAACCGATCATTATGGAAAATCCAGACCAAGGTCGAATCTTTGCCATTTTTATGGAAAATATAAGGAGCAAGTACTTACGTCCGCTGGCTTTGTAAGTTGACAAGTTATCTAGCTATATCGCACGGCTACACGCCTGTATAATGTTAAATAATTAATTGTTCTGAATTATCGTTTCGGAGAATCATATGGCCAAGTGTATCGCCACTTTTTTGCCAAAGAAACTAACATTCTTTCTTATTTATTATTATTCTATTCTTATATTTATTTATTCTAACTAACTTTCGTTAATCAACGTTTCCATCATTAAATAGCTTTTACGATGGTGTCATGACTATTACGCATGGAAGTGATAATCGACTGGAAATTACATTGAAGCTGAATGGCTTCTGCGCTCTCTCTCTGCGGGGACGAATAGGCATTTATTATTTTTTCATATCCGTCGACGCTGTCCATCGTTCTATTAGAGCAAAAGTGCTCCGAGAGATAATTTCATCCCACTTTTCCAATTAAAAGAATAGACGGGAGGAAAATAAATAGAATATACCAGAATATCAGTTCAAACGAAATTTTGTCAAGGACTAAGTACTCACGAAAGAAAAGTGAATATTCGAACATAGACTTCTTGACTATCTCTATATCAATCTATACACATTATAAATAATTTCTTTCATTGCTAAGCATTGATATCTGGCCTTGTATTAAAAGGCCCGGAACATACAGATTTACTAATAAAATTTAAAAATGTGATAGTCTGTTATTACTAATATGGCTAATAAACCGCATGAATGATGGCATAGAATGAAAGTACCATCTCAATGGCAAATCAATATACAAAAAGCAACTAATTTTCAGAAAAACTTTACTCTTGACCTTTATCCCTTCTCGTTTCTCATATTTTTCGCACAGACAAACTGGCAGCCATTAAAGATGAGCGAACTGACAAACTGGTAGCCTGAGAAGTCGACAAACTTGGATACACAGAAAAGGAATTAAATTGTTGTTTTTTCTTTTAGGAAGACTCAGTTAAAACGTTAATGAATAAAAAACGTCCGAAGACTACACTACTGGTCGCCGCTGCGAAGAGAGGAATGTAAGTGCTTATAAAAAATATATATGGAGGGATAGTTTTCACGCAAAGAATGCCATCAAACGGCTTAAAAAGTGAACGATATTTTTTCATCTCGGTGACGACACTAGAAATAAGTGACTCCGAAGATGCAAAATTCAGCCATTGAATGATAAAATAGTAAGAATTCAGTGAAGTGCGACTGCATATCTGTAGGAAAAATAAGAAGTGGAGGTATGCATTGTCCATAAAACACAATATCGTCTAAGCGTTCTCCTGACTGTCTTGCATGGGTCTGTTCAACCGATTCAATTTCCCTCGCTTTCACGTCCGTCATTTATTTATTTCTTCCGGTACCCCTTCGACAATAGGGTAACCCTTTTTTTCCTTTTTCCTGTGTTTGCTCAGCACAACGTGGAGGTTGCCTCGTGCTGCACCTTCCTTTTATTTTTGGCTGTCTCGACGCGTTAATTTCTCATACGATTTGCCAAACCTATTCATCACTTTCGCTAACGTCATCCTCCTTTCATCAACACTATAACTTTTCGTCATTTACAACATTTGGCTATTTTGCGTAAAACGATTCCTGCTCCTTAATGTCCAGTTCCGCGTTGCCTTGGCGATAGGCGAACGAGAAAGAAACATATTCGAAATTATGCAAAGGCTGCTCTCTTGGATGATCCCCCGCTTTGCATTGCCTAATTTCATCCTGAGGAGGATGGTCAGCTGGAGAATATGCTTTTGGCCGAGGCCGTTTCAAAATAAAAGAGAATTTAGTCAAATAATGATGAGAAGAGTTAGAGGAATGAAAAAGGGAAGGAATGAAAGGGGATTAAGAAAGAAGGAATGTGAGACACGGTACAGCACAAAGGGCATCACCTACTTTGCGATGACAAAATCACTGGATGAACGAAATGTCGTACTCTGTAGTTATGTCGTAAACCGTAGAAAACCACTGTACCAATGAGCCATTTAAACTATAGAAAGACGTTGATGTTCCTAGATATTATCTTCCAAAGTCATCTTCAAATAGATTCATTTCATCGATAGGCTACAGGGCTTCTCTTGAGACTACATCCAGCGCCCTTGATGCAGAGTCATTGTCTTCCCCTCATCAAACTCACCCTCCCTGCCATTCCCCCCTCCTCCTCATTTATGACTCCACTCTCCTTCTCTTTTTTTCAATGGCCATGGTCAACGCCACATAATTCGCAATGTCTGCTTTCGACGACAGTTGCTCCGGGCCACCTCGCTGCTTTTTTAAGGTCAGAATTGGCGATGCGCGTTTCCTGTCCGTCTCACATAGAGGGGGGGTCGAGTCCTCGGAGGCTCTGATTGGTTGAATTTAGGAATCGACCCATGAATATGATTTGCTATTTGCTATCGTCTAAAACAAGTGACGCAGCACGGAGGCGAAGACGATCGGTTTCCATTGTCCAAGAGCCAACACGGGTTGTTCAGAAAAGAGGACGAGAAATAAATCTGGCCCTCCCCGACAATGACGAAATGACAAAACTTTGACGACGAAGTTTCGATGAATTATTTGCAATAAGCGGAAATTATCTAGATTCTAACGTTTCAACTTCGGAATCACCAAAGTGTTTCGAGGTCTTACTGATGAACACTACTCAAGGAAAGTACATCTCGAAATTATTCAAGGAGCCCTCGAAATCGTCGAAATTCGGATATTAATGTTTTTGTCGTGACAGCTTCAGAAATTTCGGATTTTCATTTAAACTACGTTTTGGCTTTGAGGTCGGTTCTCCCATTGTCGTAGGCACGGTGCCTTTCGCGGGGGAGACCTCCCTGGCCGGCCGTCTGAGTACAACGCGCGTGCGTGACTCCGTACTCCACCACCTTAACGGGAAACCGCAGCGGGGGAGGGGAGGCGGTTGAAAAGCGCCGGCGTCCCATCGAGGGAGGGCAGGGGGTGAAGAGGGTGAGGGGCGCGCGCCAGCGAGCGGGGAGGGAAAACCAACAAAGGATTCGTTAAACGGAGGCGTTTAAAGTCCAGGTGATTAAGTAAACGGCCTCGCGTGGATGGGAGGGAGGCGGAGAGCACGCGAACACGCAATCACGTCAACACGTAAAGCGATGCGTTTAATTTCGGGCATGACACCACCCCCATTCAACAATTTCCCCTCCTCCTCCATAGCGATGCAACAGGTCCACGATGTGTGGGGGAGGGATTAGGGGCGTGGTTGGGGGTGGGGGGCGAGGGGAAAGGAAGAGGGAGGGCGATCCCCTTCCGCCGCGGGAGAGAGAGGAGAGCAGGTGACACCTCCCCACCCCTCCTGCCCCCCCACCCCCGCCTCTCCGCCCCCCGCCCCACCGCACCGCCTCGCACCACATCCCTTCCTGCCACAGGCCGTCGCATCCCGCAGCTCTACAGTCTTCGACCTCGTGGTCACCAGACCACGGTGTGAAAAAGACTCGGGGTCACTTCAAACAGCACCCTTCGAGGGTCCTCGACTTTATAGTAAGTCATTGGAATGTGCACTGGCTGACGCAGTGGAATTTGTTGACTCAAACCTTAGGGTAAACGGTGGAAGAAATTTTCATGAAAAACGGTATTTTTGTCATTCTAATTCTTTGTCTACATCGTGTAGATGGCTAGGAGCCTATGGCAGGTGATGAAAGGTCACCCTTTCCCTGTTGATGGGAAAATTTCAATTCGAACATGGAATTTAGAGAAAAATTGAGCATTATTTCATTAAATAGTAGTTGTTGATTTTACCTAACGTTGTCTACTGCTGTGATAACGAATTGTGTGAGGTAGAAATAATTCCTTTTATCTGTTGATCTGGAGACTCAATTGTCCCTAATTCCTCATCGTGGCATCGTCTACATTTGAGCATAGTAAGGTGAGAAGTGGGTCCCATCAGTCAACATTAGACTAAAATAATATTTATTATATTATTAGGTTATGTCATAAGTGATTTTCCCATTAGTGGATCCCTTTTAAATTTTCAAATTTCCGTTCAAAGCTTTCTTTTAAATCACAAAAATGTTAACCGAATCTGACTGCTTTCCTTGAAATTAGAACTCGGGAAATAAGTACGTATTGCTACCCAGGGTCCCACGTATTGCTTTGCAAAGCTAATTCACGAAGAAGAGTAGAAGGGTTGGCTTAAAGGGTTGGCCTTAACGTAGCCAGGTTTCATCTGACGGGTTTCAGGAGAAGGTAATGATTACGTAAAATATGATACAAGTCAACTAATCCCTAAAATTGGATATTTTTTAGCTTCTCCACTTCCGTTATTTTACAATAAGTAGAATTAATTATCGTGAATTTCATCGATAGACTTTTGTCGTAACACACTATCAGAATGTTCAGGGTGTAAGGCAGATGTATCCCAGAGGGCAGCTCAAATATAGCTATTTCTTAATATTTAAAAGTATCGCACCTGAGAAAAAATAATTTGAGGAATTTAAATCATATTATTATTATTAGGTAATCTACCGGTTAAGGTAGGTTTTTGGATGGACTCAACTATCAAATAAACATTTTGTGACTCCCCACCTAGCAAACTAATCCATATCAGGTTCCTCCCTTCATCTCTGTGTACTTCTTTCCTCCCTTCATCCCATCCAACATCCCTATCTTGTTCCTGCCCTTTCCTCGCTTGCCCAACATTCTCCCCTCTATTACCTTCTTCAACATTCCACTACCGCTCAATACGCCCTTCATCCATTTTTCCTGCCTCCATAGGATTTCTCTCAACAAACCCCTCTCCTCACCCACCATCTCCAGTACTTCCTCATTTGTTTTCCTTTCGGTCCATTTCACCTTTTCCATTCTTCTCCACACCCACATTTCAAAAGCCTCCAATCTACGTCTATCCTCCTGCTTCAGCGACCACGTTTCCGCGCCGTACATAGCTACGCTCCATATCAGAGTTTTTACGAGTCTTGTCTTAACATCCCTACTCAACGTCCCCGTCATCAACTCCCTGCTCCTTGAGAAAGCCTCCTTGCCTAGCGCAATTCTTCTATTTACGTCCCTATCACTTTGACCGTATTGATCCAAAACACTTTCGAGATATGTAAAAAGATCCTTAAAACAAAGTATAAATGAAGAGAATCGCACGGTAAATAAGCGAGATATGGCCGGTCAAAAAAAATCATATATCATCGATTAAAACATTAAAAGAATAGCTTTTGATAGAAGAATATGGAAGTTATGAAAGGAAGGAGGGGGCGTAGCAGTGTATGTCACATTATTATGTCACCCTACACATGCTGTTATGTCACATCTAGTTAACAATTAGTGGCGGGCAATAAATTGAGACGGGCCACAAATAAAGCGAAAGAACCATCGTGGAAGACGCTGTGAGAGGATATGGAAAGTCTGCAGAGAAAAGGTGAAATTGGTGCGCTATACATCAAAATTAAATCACTATCGCGAGGTAAGATGGAAAGGTATATGCTAACAGTTAGAGGTAAGTCGGGTAGGATAATAGTTGAAAAAGAAACGATTCAAGAGAGATGGAAGGAATATATAGAAGTAACGTATGGTAGAGAACATAGGCCAAAAAGTAGAGACAAAGAAATGGAACATGCCGTTGAGGAAGATAGCTTAAGTCCAGGCATACTCGACCACAAGATGGAAGGGCATTAAGGAAGATGAAATCAAATATGGCTATGAGGGTAGGCAATATTCCTGCGGAACTACTAAAACGTTTAGGAAAGTGTGGTAGCAAGAGACTACATGGACCGATTCGTAGTATCTATGAGGAAGGAATCTGGCCGGAAGACTTTGTGAGGTCAGTTTTAGTTCCAATTCCGAAAAAGGTAAAAGCTACACCATGTGAGAATTATAAAACATTAAATTTGATATCCCACGCAGCTAATTGTTCTTATAATCAACAAAAGAATAGAGAGTAGGATAAATGATTACTTAGGGGATGATCAGTTTGGGTTTAGGAAGGGGAGAGGTACGCGTGAGTCCATTGCAGTAATGAGATCACTAATCGAGAGGAATTTAGAATACAATCAGGACGTATTTGCCTGTTTCGTAGATTTCGAAAAAGTGTTTGTAGAGTTAATTGGGAAAAACTAATGAGTGCCTTGCAGAAAATAAGAACACATTGGAGGGACAAGAGGATAATCCGCAACCTGTACATGTCTCAGACTGCTCAGGTGCGAGTGGGGAACGGAGAGTCCGGATGGGCAGTGTTAGGAAGAGGTGTAAAGCAGGGTTGCCCATTGTCACCGGTACTGTTCAACGTATATGTGGAGGAAATGATTAAAGAGGCATGGGATGAACTGGAGGTGGGAATGAAAGTCGGAGGGGAATTCGTAAAATCGGTTAGGTTTGCTGATGACCAAGCATTATTTGCTCAGTCAGCCAAGGGGTTGCAAGCATTGCTGAGTGAATTGGAAATATGGGATGATAATCAAATACAGATGTGGGATGGGAATCAAAATTTTTTAAACAATGGTTATGCAATTTTATAGAAAGAAAAAGACTAATCTAAACATAAAAATATGAGGGGAAAAATAGAGTAGGTAGAAAATTTACGCATCTCGGAATTATTTTGGATCAGTCAAAATAGTATGGATATAAGGAGAAGAATTGCGCTAGGCAAGGAGGCTTTCAAAAGTAGGAAGGAGTTGATGATAGGGACGTTAAGTAAGAATGTTAAGAAAACTTGTCGCTGAACCTCTGAACCTTGTCTTGTGAAAAACTCGTCAAAACCTTAATATTGGGCGCAGTTATGTATGGCGCGGAAACGTGGTCACTGAAGCAGGATGATAGGCGTGCGGAGAAGAATGGAGAAGGTGAAATGGAGCGAAAATAAAACAAATGAGGAACTAATTGGTATGGTAGGCGTGGAGAGGGTTTTCTTGGGAGATATCCTAAGGAGGCAAAAAATATGGATGAAGGGCGTATTGATCGGTAGTGGGATGTCGAATACTGTAATAGAGGGGAGAATATTAGGCAAAAGAAGAGGGGGAAGGAACAGAATAGGGATTTTTGACGGAATGGAAGGAGGAAGGAAGTACACAGAGATGAAGAGTGATTTGATGTAGAGTAGGTTCCTGGATTGGGTTTTCTTTGGAGTCACAAAAATATTTATTTGGTAGCTGTTTCCATGCAATACCTACCTTAACCGGTATATTTAATAATAATAACAATTATATACAAATAATATATATATTGATGATGGAGAAGCGCTCATTAGAGCAATATAAAATTTGGATGGCACAATAGAGTACAAATATAAAATAGATAACACGTGAAAGTACAGTCGCAGTTCAGAAAACTTAAGCTCTCGGCCTTCTCTGAGGCCTTCTTTAGGTCAAATTCTCTCTCTCTCTCTCTCAATGCATAGATATATGTGTATGTGTATATATATTATTATTAGGTAATCTACCGGTTAAGTTAGGTTTTGGATGGACCTAACTGTCAAATAAACATTCTGTAACTCCAAACAAAACCCAATCCAGCAACCTAATCTACATCAGGTCCCTCTTCATCTCTGTGTACTTCTATCCTCCCTTCATCCCGTCCAACATCCCTATCCTGTTCCTGCCCTTTCCTCGTTTTCCTAACATTCTCCCCTTTATTACCTTCTTAAACATTCCACTGCCGCTCAATATGCTTTTCATCCATCTTTCCTGCCTCCGTGAGATTTCTCTCAACAAACCCCTCTCCTCACCCACCATCTCCAGTACTTCCTCATTTATTTTCCTTTTGGCACATTTCACCTCCATTCTACTCCACACCCACATTACCAAATCCTCCAGTCTACGTCTATCCTCCTGCTTCAGCGACCACGTTTCCGCGTCGTACATACCTGTAGCTACGCTCCATATCAGAGTTTTTACGAGTCTTTTCTTAACCTCCCTACTCAATGTCCCCGTCATCAATTCCCTCCTCCTTGTGAAAGCTTCTTTGCCTAGCGCAATTCTTCTCCTAACGTCCCTGCTACGTTGGTCCAA
Source organism: Hetaerina titia (assembly GCA_037158775.1). Taxonomy (NCBI): domain Eukaryota; kingdom Metazoa; phylum Arthropoda; class Insecta; order Odonata; family Calopterygidae; genus Hetaerina; species Hetaerina titia. The sequence goes on along the minus strand of CM073769.1, from coordinate 5,029,850 downwards.
AACACTTATGAGATACATAAACTGTTCTACCTGCTCTATTTTTACCCCTCCTATTTTAATCTTTGGCTTAGCCTTCTTCTTCTTGGAAAATCGCATAACCTTTGTTTAATTAATATTGATTCTCATCCCATATTTATCGCACTGAACCTCCAATTCACTCAGCAATGCTTGCAACCCCTTGGCTGACTGAGCAAATAATGCTTGGTCATCAGCAAACCTAACCGATTTTACGAATTACCCTCCGACTTTCATTCCCACCTCCAGTTCTTCCCATGCCTCTTTAATCATTTCCTCCACATATACGTTGAACAGCACCGGTGACAATGGGCAACTCTGCCTTACATCTCTTCCTAACACTGCCCATCCGGACTCTCCGTTCCCCACTCGCACCTGAGCAGTCTGAGACATGTATAGGTTGCGGATTATCCTCTTGTCCCTCCAATGTGTTCTTATTTTCTGCAAGGTACTCATTAGTTTTTCCCAATTCACTCTATCAAACACTTTTTCGAAATCTACGAAACAGGCATATACGTCCTGATTGTATTCTATATTCCTCTCGATTAGTGATCTCATTACTGCAATGGAATCACGCGTACCTCTCCCCTTCCTAAACCCAAACTGATCATCCCCTGATTAATCATTTGCCTTACTCTCTATCCTTTTTTTGATGATTCTGAGAATAACTTTAGCTGCATGGGATATCAAACTTATTGTTCTGTAATCTTCACATGACGAAGCCTTTGCCTTTTTTGGTATAGGAGCTAACACTGATCTCCGGTCGGCCTGTCCCTCTATGTTCGGGCGATGCTATTGAGTAATACCCAGAAGTACATTCAGTCTGGACAAGAAATACGCGAACTGGTGTAATATGGCAGTCATTATGCGAACTATAGCCCCGCCCACTAGTGGCGCTAATTGCCTGGGACCCAATGAGCCGTCTATGCTTGGCAGATTCTCGAGCCGTGCGTATAGTGCCAGTTATGTTAGTTTCTCTTTTCCTTGTTTTTATACTGTTTGTCGATAATGGAAATTGACGAAATCACGGGGCAGCGAATGAGCATCAAGTTTTTTGGTGAAGTGCGGTAAAAGTTATCAAGAAATTACGGAAATGTCGACAGTTGTTTACGGTGATAATGCTCTGTAGAAAACATTCGTTTTCGTGTGGATTAAGCGTTTTAAAGATGGCCGCCAAGACGCCACGGATGAAGCAAGGCCGGGACGAACTATAACCACCTGTGTTGACGGCAACATTGATCGTGTGCTGTACTTTTTCCTTACCGATCTTCGAAAACTGTCCGAATGATTGCTGATGAACTGAATTTAGGAAAATCAACAGAGCACTTTATTTGAACCGAAAATGATGGATGAATCCTTCACCATGACAATGCATCTGCAAATTCAGCATTGACTGTTCACCAGTTTCTGGCAAAAAATTCAATCACCATACTTGATCATCCTTACTCGCCAGATCACTCATCCCCCGTGACTTTTTCCTCTTCCCAAAATGCAAAAATGTGAAGATGGCACATAACTGGAAAGATGTGGAAGACACAATCAAGCAAGAAACGACGAAACAACTAAAAAGCCCAACTGCCGAGGACTCCCAAGGGTGCTTTAAACAGTGGAAAGGAAGACAAAATATGTGCATACAACGAATGGAGAGTACTTCGAAGGGGACGAAATCGGTGCAGACTAAATTTTTCAAAATAAAGTTTTTATGGCCTCAGTTCGCGTATTTATTGGGCAGGCCTCGTGTATGATGGGTAGTTAAAAGCCGGTCTCATATTATAAACCATGCGTAGTATGTATTCTCAACGGAATGCATGCGTTAATGTGGTGCGCTACCGATCTCCGTGCCTTCCCTCTTCGGGGATTAAGCAATCGACAAACAAAATGCCCTTCAATGGTGATGTGCGAAAAATCACCGGACGGAGGTCTCCCTTCAAAGAAAAGAACATTGGTGCCTCAGGAGGCCGCCAAAGGACGATCACGCACGCATGGGGTCGCACGCTCGCTGAATGAATACTCGGCTCTGGAGCGATAGCGGAGACGGGGAAGTGGCGGACGAGGGGGTGGGGGGGGCAGGTGAGAAACGGGAGAGCGCGGAGTTTAATTCGCAGGGAGCGCCGCCCGCAGACGCGGTCGAGTTCACGCGAAATTAATTAAACTGCGTTTCCATACCTCCTTTGCCATTCCCTCCCTCCACCTCCCCTTTTCCTACTCTTACCCCCCCTCCCCCCAACCTGGCTTCATTTCCTACGGCCTCACCAAGTCGGCCCACAGCTGTCCCTCCCCCCCCCATCCCTCTCTTTATCGCTCAACGGCATCACCTCCCCCCTCCCCCAGCCCTCCCTATCGCCCCCTCCCGATCTACCCCCACCACCGCCGCTCGCCCTCACGGTCATTCTCACGTACGAGCGGCGGGATGGCCGCTAGGGGGGAGGGAGGCAGGGGGATTCCTCCTTGACCAGCGGGTGGAGGAGAGGGGACGGGCGGCGGAGGAATAATATGGGAGACTTGGAAGTTCAACATCCCACGCGAAAAGAAATCCGGAGGGAACCGACCAACTCTCAGGCGAGGGTGGGGAGGCCGTCCGGAGAGGTGCGTAGCTGGCGGGGGGGGAGGGGGGCGAATAACATATTACGCGCGGGTGGCGGTCGGTTTTTGTCACTTGAGCCTCAAGAGCGGGGTTCGGCGACGCACCTTCCCCTCCCGATGCCCCGCCGGATTCCAGAACGGAGCACATTTTTTTTTCAAGGATGCCACTTCGGTTGAAACTAACAAACGATCTTAAAGGGGAAAGGGTTGAGAGAAAAAACACGGAATTACGGAGGACAAACAAAATGCGGACACATCTTTACTGATTGATTGAAAATATGCCACGATCTTTTTTTAAAGGAGAAAAAATGCGGAAATATCTGCCCATAGTGGAAAGACTTATAAAAAAAATATTACGAAAATTTAGGAGAAAAATAGGAGAATACGAGGACTTAAGATGATATTTTTTTGATTAAGGACTAATGAAAGGAAACGATATGTGACTATTAATTGAGTAGACAGATTAGTTTCAAAATTTATAATTAAAATTATAGTTTACGGATCTATGTGGTCTGCCATTCCTAAAATCCATACCTCCGTTTTTTTCTCAAAAGATGACTCAAAGGGATACGCACTGGAAAATAGCACTGGTTACTTAAAATGCTCGGTCGTGTATCGCCATGTTCTTCAGCCAAATAAAGGGAAATGTTAAATAAGTATACGTGTGTTGTTAACTTGATGGGTTGAGATAAATGCAAAGAAGTTCGAGCAGGAAAGGAGTTCGCGGTAGCATGGTGATGAGTACATTTCATGGATCGAAAAAGCCGATAACTGGAGCGGAAGAGAGAAATCCTTTTAAAAGCAACCTTGGAGTAAAATGCTGAAAAGAAGAACCTCTAGCAGCAGAACTCTGCAGTGACAGTGGAATTCACTCGCAATTTAAGAGTTCAAAGTCAAAGGTGAAAGAACGATGTTTCCTTGCCTTGGTCAGGCCCCACCTAGAGTATGCTGCCAGTATATGGGATCCTCAAAATATAAATTTGATTTCGGAATTAGATCGAGTTCAGCGGAGGGGGGTTGGATTTGTCAAACATTGTTATGACAAACACATACATTGACAAACATTGTCATGTCAAACACATATTCTCTTACGCAGCGGCGTTTACAATATAGATTAAACTTATTAAAATCATTTAAAGATGGGCCCTTTTCCGATGACATCAAGGATATAATACGAACCCCAACGTATTACGGTCGAAGGGATCACGAATATAAGACTAGAGAGATAGACTGCAAGACTGACGGGTTTAAAATGTCATTTTTTCCAAGAACGATAAGGGACCAGAATGCTTGTAGCCGAAATTCCCCAGGACTTAGATCATTACAATAAGTATTAACGTACAGGTTAGGGACTGCGCGAGGATATGTATATATACATGTGTATATGTGTGTTTTTATGTATATATACATATGTCTATGAAAATATAAATTTTTTTTTCTTACAGGTTCCCCCCACCTTTCCTCACCTAACCCCCAACCCCCTCATCCCTTACCCTTCCCTCATGGTGCTACACCCCCTGCCGCACACCTTTTTGGTGGCTCGCAGGGTATTTGTGTAGATGTAAGAGTTGAAATTCAGACTCAGCCTCGATTTAATTTGAAACACCTCTCTTTTCAAAAAACATTGAATCCAGTTCAGAAACCCAAACTAATTAAGATTATAAAATAATATAACAAAGAAAATAGATTGAATATCATATGTTTTGTGTGCAAACATCCTAGCCGAGCTTTGCAAGCTACGATGTAGAGGCGAACTCCAAGACAACGAAAAGTTGAAAAACATATTTTTGCTTCATGTGCATCGCCACGTGGAAAAAATGAATTCAATATGTAATTTCTTACTGTGTGGTCAGCATAAGAAGAAATAAATACGAATGAAAAATAAATGCACCGAATGCAAATGAAGAAAACCAACCCAATAAAATTTCTTCCGGAGGAAGTCATAGCACGCATCTCATTCAAGTTTCTTGTAGGTAGAATTTATTACCATTTTTTTACAAATAAATATTCATTAAAGCGTTTTCTTTAGAATAAATTAGAATGTGTCGCTTTCATTAATTTAAGCATTGAAAATGTCATATTACAATGCGATTTTTTAATAGTATAATTTCTAATATCATTGACTTGTAAACATAATAGACTGTTTAGTAAAATAAACCTACTGGCTCATTACAACCGCTGGAAACTGTAAAGCTCGTTAACTTTAAGAAATTTTGTATTTATAGTCCGGAATTGTTGTAAATTATTTACGGATGATTTCAATATTGTATAAATGAAGTTTTTAATTAATGGATGAAGATCTTTCAGTCATCATCTATGAATTAAAAAAAGGATAATAATATTGAACGCTGAAATAAGTCCAGGATTTTCTTCAAAGTTTTAAATTTTTTCTGACATCCTGGAATTAATACTCCAATGTGAAAACGGATTTTCAATGCAGATCACAAAAGCCAATTCTTCATCCCTACGGTATATTTCCGCAGAAATGCGAGATATGAATCAACAATTTGCCATATGAATACAATTTTTATTTCATTGTGTGAGAAATGAAAAAGTTCCTTGGGAATATCTGTTACAAAAACCTTCAACGCAGGTAGTCATTGAAATTTAAGGTCTCCTGCTGAAAACGTCATATTACACCTCAAATTAATTCAGTGTGCCACAGTACCACCGTTCAAACACAGCAGCAATTCACAAGGCGATATCCGACATGCGACCTTCAGGTAAGTGAGAATGCAACAACACAGCCTGTGATACGTAACCATCGCACGGCCTCACTCGGCGGGCGCTTCCAGAGGTTAAGGACTCGACGAAAAGCGTCCGTGAGAGATTACGAAGAGATGAATCGGAATACTTGAAATAATCTTCTAACATGTACTTCATTAACGAATTGAAGATTGTATCTTTTCACATACCAATCGTTTCGCATATTATTTGAATTTAAAATTCGTGAAAATACGGTTTTCTATTACAATAGTGGTTGACGTATTCATTAGTTACCTTCCGTTACCAGTACACAATTTAAATGATTAATTATTTAATAATAATTAAGAATAATATTTCTTATACCTATTTCACCTTCAACAATATTGGCAAGGCATTGTTTATTAAATAGGCATCGCTAATTCACATAATAGTAGCTAAACGAAAGTGCTAAGACACCTTGAGACTGTCAGGCGATCTTTATAGTTAGAAAGAAAAATATTTGAAAAGTCCTGAATTTTAAGCAAAATATTTTCATTGGTCGTGGTACATTTGATTATTTAACACAAATGTATTGAATACAATGGCGACTTAGAGTTTAGACACCTCTTCCAGTTCGCCAAGTGCGTGCGTGCCTATGCTTCCGAATCGGTCAAATCAATAATAGATTTGCGTGAAGTGCACAAGATGATGCTCTTTAATTAATTAAAAATAATTCACAAAGTATAACCGTTAGCAGTCACATCGATTCATTCCCAAATTTTTTCGGAATGTTTTACGGATTCAATCACCTTTTCAATTGTTCTCTCTTAGGAAATATTAAATCTTTGCGCACAGATATTTTCCTGTTTAAATGTGATCCATGAACTCATTGAAAGTATAATTCATTTATGCAGCATGAAAGAATACACGTAAAAGTTTAACATTAGTTATTTCGCAAGTAAGTTTCTTTGCTTCAGACGAGAGTGAAAAGTCAAGTCCACGATCAAAAGGAAGGGCAATACTTCATAAGGAAAATATTAGAAAAGATATGAGTGGAGCGCAAGAAGTATATAAATGATTATTTCCTGCGATACGTAGTATTAAACGTATAGTTAAATAAGCACTGAGATGAAGAACGATGTTTATCCATTGCCAAACTCGAAATAATTTTAACAACACGCCTTAATATCTTCCGTTCATGGATCCCCTCCTAACGTTCCAGTCAACCCACCAAAGACATTTTGGGGCATCAACTCATTCGAATACAATTCTCTATATCGAAACAAAGTATACTGCAGATCATTCGGTGAGTGAACTTGTTCAGGGCGAAGATGACGCTGGTTTAATTGGCTTTTTAATGAAATTTCTCCAGGAAAATCAGGAAGTTTATTATTGATTTATTTCTTTTAAATTATACAATTTTAATTTATTCAAAAAATATGTTATGTGGACACCTATAACTGATTCTCCCTATTAGAAAATTTCCAATCATTGGAAATACGCATTCGGTGAAATTCTCCTGCGTGCAGTTTTAGATATAGTTTTAAATTAATTACATAAAAATGTTTACATTACATATAAATTTTTACGAAAGCATACATATACAAATACATGTAATATAAGATTATTTTACAGAAAAAGGTTAAAGTGAAGAGTTTTTACTAAAGTAAAAGTAAGTTCAGGACCTGCATGGTATCTGAGCGTGGAATTCGGTGAATAATCCACTTTCATCGTCTTCATCACATTAACCTGCACGTAACATTACGGGCACTGCTCCTAAAGAGAGGAATTTTCCTGCTTTGCACACGCGTTGGCCTTTGTCTCGTATAGACTTCTCCGAGGATGACAGAGAAGTCGTTCCCTCTGGGATATCCGGATATTATGTCCTGTTCATGATTTTTTCCCCGAAGTTTTGAAGAAACTGAGTGATCCCCGACTTTTTCGAGGGTTTTTAGGATAATTAAATCTCAGTATTTTAAGAAAATCTTCCTGTTGATCTTGTTTTAGTTCTCCAGTAGTGGTCCATGTTTATTTGAGAAAACGTACTCACAGACTCCGACCACAGTGTGCACACAAAGATAAAATAAGGGGGATAGATCCCTATATAGATAGATTCAAATACTCATTCTTTCCAAGAACAATCAGAAATCATAATAGTAAGAAACCGAAGTCACTTTAGATATATTATAAACATTTGATTTACAAATGGGGACAAAATTAAAGATAGATTTTAGGTGTAAATGTAGTTGCATGTGTATGTTTGTTGGTTGTTTGTGGGTTTGCATGCGTGTGTGGAGTGAAAGGCTTCTTGCATGAATGTTTACCATGCTTGGTTTGTGGACTAAAAATTTGTGGCTTCTGCGTGTGGTTTTTTTTCTTTCTAAATTACGGGAGGTGCTCTAACACCCCCCACCACACGCCCTTGCGGCGGCTTGCGGGGTATTGATTAAATGTAGATCTAGATAAATTGCACAGATGGCATGCACCCACTTCTCCAAATGAAAAAATCTGCAATTGCGTTGGTAAGTCGGTATAAAAATACTGTAAACGTTTATCTACGTTTTACAGGGACGAGTTCGTCACTGTAAAAAGACTAATATCAAATTAAAACGAAGTAAATCGCTCTGGCCATAGGAACCAACGAATTTGAAGATAAGTTTTAATTTGCAAGTGTTTCACTAGTGTTTTGTGCAGCGATCATGATTCGCGCGAGAAGAAAACGAATTCTCGGGTCCACCTTTACGTCGACGTTCCGTAACATATCCACCAACGTCCGGCCCTCCGATGTCGTTTCGGGAATTGGATTATTACGACGTCGACGGAGCGAACGATATCGCTCGATTGTCAACGGTCGCAATAAAATCAATCCAGCGGCGAGTCGTTGTCCCTCCAGTGACTCCCAAACCCCAGTCCCTGCATTCATTGCGTGAAACAATGAAGACTAAAAACTGTACGTGTTAATGTATGTCTTCGGTCCATACTGCAGACGTGTATTCACGATGGGGCAGGTGGCGGTGGGCGCGTTGGCGGAGGGTGGATGGAGTGGGAAGGAAGGTGGGTGGGGGTACGGCTCCTCCCGCCCCCGACAATCCCATCGCGCCGGTGATTATCGCCGTGAAGTGTGAGCGGCCGCGAGGAACTGAACGGAATCGCCTCATGGGATCCTCGAATGCTTTGGGAACGTCCTCCTCCTCCCTCTGCTGCCTCCGCTCATAATACACGCCGTCACCGTATCCTTCCTCCTTTTGGGGCTCATTAATTTCCGAGTTATCGGGGCCGGGAGGGGAGGCGGAGAATGGGGGCGAGTGGGTGGGGAAGGGGAGGAGATCGAAGTGGCCCCGACTACCGGATGCTCCCGCGTTCCAAGGGCCCACCACGTGGAGCCGCGGGAAAGCATTGTACGTACTACTATGAGCGCAAGCGGTGAGATTTTTCCCGAGTGCCCGATGCACCGATGTGTCGAGATTCCGATGCACGTACGAATTGTCTGTTGAGTCACGGCCGGCGTTCGTGCATGAAGAGGCATCGAGTGGTAATGGTTATCGCGAAATGATCTACCTTAAAATAACAAGTAAACCATGAATCCTGCCGATGAAATTAATCAGTATTTGAGTATCGAATCGAGCGTATCCAATTTATATAACGGAATAATACTCAAATAAATTAATACATGCATGTATACGCTTATGTGTATGTACTTAGTGAACGAAATCGTATAATCTAAGTCCAAGTCTCAATTGCAAAACAAACAACAGAGGTGCTGGTGAGCAAACACACAGAAATGAATGTCTTGCATTTCTTCAATGTAAAGTTTTCCTCCGCGAAATATTGAGTATGATGTCTGACGCATCTTAAATACTTAAATACTCGGATAATGAACCGAAGAACAGCCTTGACATTGGTGCAATCGAAGGGAGAAAGAATATTTGCAATCATTAATGAGGGATTCTGTTAAAAAAACTTCTATTCCATTTGAAAGTGAGATCATTACATCCATGACAGGGAATCATACAATTTTCCAAAGATTGATCCTTAACCTTTTGATTTGAGTTTCCATACGGAATACAACAAGGGTCGTCATCGATTGACACATTCTGAATAAAAATCATTATTCAAAATAATCGACAAAACGCCACTGACAAATGAAGATGATTTTCTTCTACCTGTCGAATCCAGAAAGTACAATAAAACTATCTGAATTGGTAAGCAAATTACTTTCCCCATACTTTTGAAAATTAACATTATTAGACAGTTGGACAAATGCGCCAAGTGCACTCCTCAACACAAAGTTCGTGAAAAATGGTCGAACATATGAAGAGATTGATTGGTGTGTGAATGTCTTAAGGTGGCAGATGGTAGTAGCTTCGTGGACTACATGAGAAATGTCTTCTAAGGTAGCAGAGGTGGCAGTGAGTAAAAGTGTACTCGTCTCCACATGCAATGTATGACCCTTGACGCCTTGCTACCGGACGACACATTCGACAACAAGGAACATGAACCAATCAGGAAGGAATCTAAAATAATCCCCGAGCCTGAAAAACTTGATCCATTCACGGAAGAAGAAGTTCTCCAAGCAGTTGGCCAGATTAAACCGAAAAAAGCACCTGGACATGACCAAATCCATGGCCTTGTTATAAAAACACTTGTAACGACCATAAAAGATTTTCTAGCAAATACTATATTTACGACTGTCTGCTGTTTTCATACTTCCCCGACACTTGGAAATCAGGAACCATTCATGCAAATTTAAAATCAAAGGAAAAAGACCATGCAGGCCCCAGGTCTTTTCGTCCAATCACCCTCCTCCCTGACCTAGGGAAAATATTTGAAAGATTATTTAAAGAGAGAATACAAATAATTCGCGAGGACACATTATATCATCCTAATCAATATGGTTTCAGGAAAAATCGAAATACATCAGATGCAATCAAAGCCCTCTTAAATAGTTTGAATAATCGAAGTAAATATACATTAGTGGTTTTCATTGATATAAAAATGCATTTGACTCTGTTTGGTGGTCTCCTGTCCTTCAGGAACTTAAAACACTTAAAATTCCGTCGAACCTAATTAGATTCTTTTCAAATTACTTCATAAATAGACAGGTCGAACAAAATGCAAACCACTTCAACTAAGAAAATCCTCACCAGGGACTGCCCACAAGGTTCTGTTTTGGGCCCGTTAATGTGGAACCTTATTACTAACCAAGTCTTAAGGAAAGAATTCCCCATGGGATGTGGCTTAATAGCTTTTGCCGATGATATGGCTTTTTCTATTGAAGCTAACTCAAGAGCTAAAATGGAGCAGCCGACAAAAAATTGTATTGAACAAATAGAACAATGGGTAATAGTTAATAGACTGGTAATTTCAACAACCAAGACGGAATACATGGTCTTTGGAAATAAAATGTCTAGGAATCCCGCTGTTAAAATCTAGAACAGCAATATCTGACGCACTTCATCTTTTAAGTATTTGGAAGTCGTGTTAGACGAAAAATTAACTTATCAAGCCCACATTAATTTCATGGTCAGCAAAACCAAAAACATTTTTCAAGCTGTCCTCAGGTATTGCAATACTAATTTAGAACGGACTCCCTTCAATTGATATACAAAGCTGCAGCAATACCCATTGTTACCTACGGCTGCTCCATTTGGGGTCATAAGGTTAACTACAGCAGAATCGCAAGAAACCTTAGAGAAGCACAAAGACCCTGCCTCTTAGCAATTACCAAAGGTTACTCGACAATCAGCACTATGTTTAATTACCAGACAACCACCTCTAAAATACGAGGTCATGGAGAGAATTAGCATAATCGAAGTAAAATCGGGCCAAGGCACAATATACTTCAACTCCGAGATCGAACAAAATCACGCACTAAACAAAAAACACTTAAAAGAAATACTCAGGGAACAAACAATTCATCAGTGGAATAAAGACTGGCAGAATTCCGATAAAGTTATTCACCCTAGAGACATTTTCCCAGACGTTATTGAAAGGCTAAAGATAAAATTTAAGCTAACTAAAAAAGCGACACAACTCCTATCAGGCCACGGAAATTTTGAACAATACAATAGGAAAATCAAGGCCTAATCTATGTAGTACCTGCCTAACAGAAGACACAGCTAAGCATAGAATAGAGGAGTGCCTACAGTATGAAAAATCCAGACATGAAATTTGGCACAGCATGACTCATAAGAAAAGCGAGATGCGGGAGATTGTGCTATTTTGCCGAAAGCATAACTGCAACCAATTATTTAAAATGGTACAATAATATTTGATAATGGTACAATAAAGTTTGATAGAATTAGTAATTGTGTTGTTTGTTTTATTGTATGAGTAAATTGTATGTAATTGCTATTTTAAGTTAACGAGTAATATTTTTTTCCCAGTGTGCGATCAAAAACTCCTTGTATGACTTGGTAAACTGAAGTGTGTTCATAAAATAATATATTTATTCCTTTTACAACTTATTATCTCCAATTGTACTAAATTCGAGTCCAGCATCACTTTTGTAATTCAATTCTATTTTGTCATCTTATTTGATATTTCTTTCTCATGTTGTGTAATTGATGTTAATCATATCAGAATACTAAAGGGGGATTAAGCAGGAACCCCCTCAACATATCGTGCTATAAATATTTTTATATGCTATTATCTTTTTGTATTTGCTACTGCAATAAAAAAAAGGCAAGGCGTGATTGGGGAAATTCCTTCACCACCTTTCCTTATTATGATTATGCAATATATGGAGGCGGACATTGACATGCAATAACTGAGCATTAAGTTCGACTGAATGCAGTAAGTGTGGGTGGAATACATAAGAATTGTAAGATTGGGAGATACAGGTGATGTGGAATGAGTGTGTCAGGAGAGAAAATGAATTGGAGGAACCAGTAATGGACGATTATGAAAGAATTGAGTCACGCTAGCTTGGTGGCATTTGCCGGATGAATGAGAGTCGAATCATCGGACACATCGTACAAGGAGTAGAGCGAATGGTTTGGGAAAGGAGGAAGGGCGGAAGACGGAGAGAGAGAGTCACGCTTGAATGTGGTCAAAGAAATTCAAAAGCGAGGATTACTGGAAGTTTGAGGAAGGGGACATTTGTCAAAAACAGGGTAATAAAGAATAAATTAGAGTGAGTGCGTAGTTTTCCTGAATTAACCCAAATTGGGTCTCTAAAATTGTGCCCATACCGAAGGGGTGAGTCGTGAGGGGAACGAGTGAATGCATGTGATGTCTACACTCCGTTTTGCTGGGCAAATGAGGTGTGGCTCACGATATACAGGTATATCACGATAAACCTGTACAGTGGTTTGAGTGATGATTTTACTGAGTGGATGTTCTCAGGTGAAATCTTTAACTAAACTCATGACAAGCGGTGTGATTTCCTGTATACCAGAACATGTGGGAAACCGAAGGTAGCAGAAGGGAATTACTTTATGGTTGTGCGAATTTGTGAATTCCACCCACCCAAGGATTTAGTACCAAGTGAGGTCTCACACCTACCCAAACCGACTTTCTAGTTGGGTGCGCAAATGAATTTTAGTGTTTGTTTCCTCAGTTTTTGTTTTCTGCTTTCGCTCATTTGAAATGCGTCAGTAAAATCAACAAACTAAACATGGATTACTTATGGACTTTTTTATTGCAATTTACGTCTTTTTTACTAAGCAAACGAGGTAAAATTTTTAGAGTAATTACTTAGTTATTATCGGCAATCTACCGGTAAGTGTAGGTTTTTGATGGACACAAGCTACCAAATGGCTCAACGACAATTCCCTTGTCTCTCTTAAAAATACAAAAACTGACATCCAACCTTGTCTCTCTTCTGGACATCATTTTTAGACTAAATCAATACAAATTAATGTAAATATTGAAGTCAAAATACAATCATTAATAAATAGCTAACTATGAACATTAATAATTTTTACGTGTAAATTTGATGGGATGGACATGCACCAATGTCCGCAGCGTAGGATTATATGAGGGTGCTGCTCGATTTATTTCAGACGGGAGGATAAAAGCGTGGCCAGCAGGGGAACTTCCAGAAGAGACTAAGCTCCATGACAGCTAAGCATACTGGTCAGCTGTGTACCACTTGTAACGCAAAGACTCGAGATGTCAATGCAATATCTTTCTCCTTTTATGGAAGAATAGTAATCAAGAATAATGTGTTCCTCCGAAACCCCCCAACCTACTCCTGTCCAAACCCAAAACGCCTCCTTTCGCCCCCTATACCTTTCCCCATTGCCAAAAAATGCGTATATATTCAAGATAAAGCGGGCAAATGTATCTGAAGGTGATTGAGATGTGTTTGAAACTCATATCTTCAGATTGAAACATTAAGTGGAATGAAAAAAACAGGAATTGTTTCTTCTCCTTTATAGAGAAAAATGCTTTTCACATTCACACTTTAATAAATGAAGTTTTCTTACAAAATGTAAACTGATAAATAACTGAATGAATAAATATACATAGATACATTTATTTAGTTAACATTGGAAATTTATAAGAGCATTTTACTGCCTGTTATATTCCACTGTTTAAGGTTTTATGGGACACAGAATACATAAATAACTACATACAGAGACCTTCCAGCATCCCTATGCTACTCCTATCCCTTCCTTGTTTGCCTAACGTTCTCCCCTCTATCACAGCCTTTAACATTCCATTGTCAATTAAAGAGCTTGGCATACATCTTCCCTGCCACTTCTTGATTTCTCCCAACAATCCCATCTCCCCCTCTTTCATTATACCAAGAACTTTCTCGTTTGTTTTCTTTCTGTCCACTTAACATTTTCCATCCCGCTCCACACCCACGCCTCAAAGACTCGAGTCTCCATGTTTAGGATTATCATCGAACATATTTCCGCCCCGTACATATACATATATATATATATATTAATATATGTGTGTGTACATATATTTTATTATTTATTATAAGGTAATCTACCGTTTGAGGTAGGATTTTGGATGGAAACAACTACCAAACAAATATTTTGTGACTCCTATCAAAACACAATCCCGTAACCTACTCTACATCAAGTCACTCTTCATCTCTGTGTACTTCCTTCCTCCTTTCATTCCATCAAAAATCCCTATTCTGTTCCTTGCCCCACCTCGTTTTCCTAATATTCTCCCCTTTATTACAGTCTTCAATATTCCACTGTCGATCATTACCTCCTTCATCCATTTTTCCTGCCTCCATAGGATTTCTCCCAACGAACCCCTCTCCTCACCCACCATCCATAGTATTTCCTCATCTGTTTTCCTTTCGGTCCATTTCACCTTCTCCATTCTTCTCCACACCAACATTTCAAAAGCCTCCAATCTAAGTCTATTCTCCTGCTTCAATGACCACGTTTCCCCGCCGTACATAGCTACGCTTTATATCAAAGTTGTTACGAGTCTTTTCTTAACCTCCCTACTCAACGTCCCCGTCATCAACTCCCTCCTCCTTGAGAAAGCCTCCTTACCTAGCGCAATTCTTCTCCTTACATCCCTACACTTCCGAGATAAGTAGACTTATTTATACCTACTCTATTTTTCCCCTCCTTTTTTAATATTTAGCTTAGCCTTTTTCTTTCTGGAAAATCGCATAAATTTTGTTTTATTAATATTGACTCTCATCCCATATTTATCGCATTGAACCTCCAATTCACTCAGCAATGCTTGCAACCCCTTGGCTGACTGAGCAACTAATGCTTGGTCATCAGCAAACCTAACCGATTTTACGAATTCCCCTCCGACTTTCATTCCTACCTCCAGTTCTCCCCATGCCTCTTTAATCATTTCCTCCACATATACGTTGAACAGCACCGGTGACAATGGGCAACCCTGTCTTACACCTCTTCCTAACACTGCCCATCTGGACTCTCCGTTCCCCATTCGCACCTGAGCAGTCTGAGACATATACAGGTTGCGGATTATCCTCTTGTCCCTCCAATGTGTTCTTATTTTCTGCAAGGTACTCATTAGTTTTTCCCATTTCACTCTATCAAACGCTTTTTCTAAAACTACGACATAGTCAAATACGTCCTGATTATATTGGATATTTCTCCATATAAGTGACCTCATTATTGCTAGGATATTATGCGTGCCTCTCCCCTTCCTGAACTCAAGTCGATCAACCCCTAGTAATCATTTGCTCTACTCTCCATACTTTTGTTTATAATACTAAGAACAACTTAACCTGCGTGCAAAATAAAACCTATTGTTCTGTAGTCCTCACACGAAGTTGTATTAACCTATTTCGGAATAGAAACTAACAATAATCTCGCAATGTCTTCCGGCTAAATTTCTTCTTTATATATTCTACGAATTAATCCATGTAGACTCTTCCTCCCACATTTTCCTAAACCTTTTAAAACCATTTACCTAAACCTGTTGTCTACCCTCACGATCTTATTTCATTTCATCTCTTTTAATGCCCTTTCTTTTTAATGGTCGATTATGCCTTGAGATAAGCGATCTTAATCTACGTTATATTCTCTTTCTACATCTAAGCTTGTTGGCCAAAGTTCTTTACCAAAAAGTTCTTCTATATAGAGAATTCATGTATTCCTTCCATTTCTCTTGGATCTTCTCTCTTTCACCTATTATCTTACCCAACATGCCTATAACTGTTAACACAGATCTTCCCGTCTCATTTCCCGATAGTATTTTAACCTCTTAGTATAGCGCACCAATTTTACCCTTCCTCTGCAAAATTACTATATCCACGCGCTGAGTCTTCCGCCATGTTACATTTGATTTATTTGTTACCCGCCTGAAGTAATTACCTAACTCTTTGTACTTTCTTCGCCTCTGTGTTTACATTCTTTCATTTCCTTTTCTCACCCATTTTCCTAATCATCCCATCCGTTATCCATGGTGTCCTTGTCGTTTTCCCATTAAAAGTTCCAAAAGTTTCATTTGCGGCTTTCTATATCCCTTTTTTGATATATTTCCATTTTTTCTCGATAGCACTGAGCTCTTTTATCTCATTCATGATTTCTCCACAGCCTCCTGACACTCTTTCTTTGTCATTCCAGTTAATGATTCTACATTCCTTTTTCTAACCCACCTTCCTTTTTTAAATGGACGTTGCATTTCATAACAACTAAATTGTGATCCGAGTACACATCCGCTCCCGGATAGTTGTGCGAATTGATCACAGTGTCCATAAATCTGTGCCTAACAATAATATAATCTGATACCTTTCTCCATCACCTAGCTTCTCCATGCATATCTAGCCTTTTGTGGTGTCTAAACCAAGTGTTGGTGATGACTAACCCCTGTCTTCTGCACAACTCAACTGTTTTCTACCCGTGGCCATTCCTCGTACCTAAACCGCAGTCTCCCACCTCATTACCACCTCTTCCTTCGCCTACCGTCGCATTCCAATTCCCTCAACAAAAGTTTCCCTGCAGAAAAACACGCGATTATGTCCTCTAACTGATCGTATGTCCTATCGACTTATTCCTCCTTGTGGTTGCCGGTGGCATATGTATCTGAACAATGACCTAGTTCATCGGTTCTGATCTCTACTAAATATGAATGAAAGAAATCATAGAAGCCGCCCCTTTCCATTTAGGACGTATCGAGGCAATGTAAATAACTAAGGGGAATGTGTCCTTTCCCTTCCAGATGCTCTTGAATCGCCAACAAATTATGTGATGCACAAATTCGAAAATTTCAGCAAGGTGTGTGTAAAAGGTTGAAGAGGTCCAAAAAATTCAGAATGCTAAAAAAATGATAAATAAGTTTCTATCATTTTTTACGCTAAATGATGGACTCTGTACTGTGCGAAATATCGATAGAGATGCAATACAGTTAAATACATTGATGCATGTATTTTTTCTGATTTTTTATGCAAGGCTAAAAATTATTTCCACTTTACTTCATTTTCGAAGCTTGCACTGTGGCCGAATAATATCACTTCAATTCCTCTTCAACATTGTTGCTAAAATCTGTTTTTTTTAAGACAGTGCACTGTTATGAACTGTTCATAAAACCCAACATACATGAAGCTCAACAACTACAAAATGATAGAACGTATGTTGCATAGGTATTCTGACTACCGACCTGGTAATGAGGAAATTAAAGAATTTCCACAAGATTTTAGTAACAGAAAATATCTTTCTTTCTCTTCCACAGACTATATCCCCACTTTTAAATACAGCTTAGTAGTCTCGTTAAGTTTTTCTCCCTTCCCTTCCCGCAGATAGTATCCAGTAATGTTATTTAGTGTCGTCCGAAAATCGAAGTGTTGCCATTCTTTCTCGCTGATCCATAAATCATTTATCCCGTTGGCTGCCTATTGATGCATGCATCACAGATATAGGGCTGGCGACACACTGCCATGCCTCTTTCCACGTTTAGGCCTCTCTCCTACTTTCATCACACCTTCTGCTCTCTCTGAAAGGGATGTATAAATCTTCAGTCTTGATAGTTATGCCAATTTCCTCAGAAACTGTGCGAAGGAATTATATCTCTGTTAAAGTTGCCCAAATCTTCCCAAAACCACTAACCCTATGAAAGTTGGTTTGTTTTTCTGCACTCTGCGACAAGCCATGGAATTAAGAACAGCACCAATTGCTTCTTTGTTCCTTTTATATCCAAAAAGATCGTCACACATGCACTCTTCTCCTCTCCTTTCCATTGTTCAGCAGATGATCATTGTTATAATTTTCGACGCATGGGTCACCAAGGACAAGGAAACCATGGATTACTGACAAGATGAATAAGATGATAGAAGGAAATAGCAGAATGTAAACACAGAATTAGATAGATGGAAGCACAAGGAGATAAACAATAAATTGAGGGGAAAAATTAGTCGGGCAAATGAATTGTGACGGAGGTCAAAGAACGAGTATATTAAAAGTTCACTGAAGATGGGTGAAGTTGGTGCGCTAAAGAGTACGGAGAAAGCACTGTCGGTAAGCATGAAGGAAAATTCCGTGCAAACAAATAAAGATAAGTTATGAAATATATTAATTAAACCAGAGAGATTAAAAATAAATGTAATAAATATAAAGAGGAACTCTATGGTGAAAACCTTAGACCACCAAGTTCAAATGCATAAAAAGAGAATAGGAGTAGATGGGGATAGCTCAGGCCCGGACATCTTCGATGCTGAGATAGAAAGGGCATTAAGGAAATAGAAATCAAATAAGGCCGTGGGGATGGATAAAATTCCTGCGGAAGTATTTAAGAATTTAGGAAACGTGGATGGTAGAGTTTTATGGGGGTGGAAGGTAGAGTTTTGATGGGCTATTTCGTAGCATTTATGAGGGAGGAATTTGGCCAGAAGTTTTCCTCAGGTCAGTGTTAGCCATTGAAGAAAAGGGAAATGTAGCCGTCTGTGAGGAATGTAGATCAATAACTTTGATATCACACGAATGTTTGGTTGGGTTTCAGAAAGTGGAAGAGATGCGCGAGATGCCATAGCAGTAATAAGGTCAATGGTAAAGAGGGGACACAGAATACTATCGGGATGTATTTAGTGTTTTTATCAGATTTCAAGAAGGCGTTCGACAGCTTGAACTGGGGGGGGGGAGTTAATGAATAAATTACAGAAGTTAGCAGTAGATTGGAGGGATAGGCGACTTATCAGTGCCCTGTGAATATGTCCAACTGCTCTGGGGCGTGTGGCGGATGAGCAGTATTAGGAAAAGGAATTCATTTTCACTCGTGCTTTCATCTTTATCAACCGTACTGAATGTAGAGGAAATGGTTAAGAAGGCATTGGAGGAACTGGATACGGGAGTGAAAATCGGTTGAGAACTCATAAAATGAGCTAGATTTGCGGACTACTACTATTTTGACCATCTTGATCAAAAACCCTTTCCGAGATAGATAAACTACTCTCATTTGTCTTGACCGATGATTTCAAACGACTAGTGCTATTTTCGAGTGCGTGACCGTTTGAGTAATCTATTGAGATTGGACCAAAGTATGGATTTTGGAAATGGTAGACATTGCCAATCCTTAAACTATATTTTTAATTTTTACGAAGGTCATCCGGAAAGTAGTACCCGTTCGTGAAATAAAGACACAAAAGTAAATATTAACAAACATAAAAAATTTTATTTGAAAGAGGATACTTTAAACTACTTCTCAACATAATCTCCAAGCAAATTAAGGCATTTGTCATAACGTGTGACACGTTTCTGTATTCCTGCTGCATAGTCCTTCGCCGCCAGCTCATTGAGATACAGGGTCACTCCTTCTTTAAGTTCTTCATCGCTGTCAAATCTTTTTCCTGCCAAAAAGTCTTTAAGCTTTGTAAAGAGATGAAAATCTGAAGGGGCCAAGTCCGGGCTATACGGTGGATGGTCGAAAGTTTCCCATTTGAATTGCTGCAAAAGTTTTTGTGTTATCCCAGC
The DNA here is from genome assembly GCA_037158775.1 of Hetaerina titia. Taxonomy (NCBI): domain Eukaryota; kingdom Metazoa; phylum Arthropoda; class Insecta; order Odonata; family Calopterygidae; genus Hetaerina; species Hetaerina titia. The sequence continues at coordinate 5,010,201 of CM073769.1, read as the reverse complement.
TGCATGAGGCCTGGCATTGTCATGAACGAGAATGACACCTGTAGACAATAGACCTCGCCGCCGATTTTGTATTGCCCGCCGTAATTTCTTTAATGTTTCACAATACGCATTGGCATTAATAGTGTCTCCACGGGCCATAAAATCAATAAGCAATACACCTCGTCGATCCCAGAAAATGGTTGCCATGAGTTTCCTGGTGGACAGAACTGTCTTGAATTTTTTTGGTTTGTTTGGTGAATGAGCATGATGCCACTCCATTGACTGTCGTTTACTCTCAGGTGATGCATAACAAACCCATGTTTCGTCACCAGTAATTATGCGAGTCAAGAAAGAGTCTCCTTCATCAGAATAACGTCCCAAAAACGTCAGTGCTGCAGCCATACGCTTGGTTTTGTGCTCATCTGTAAGCATGCGAGGGACCCATCTTGCACACATTTTTGCATAATGCAGATGGTGTTTAACAATTTCATGAACAATTGTTCGAGAAACATTGGGAAAATGCTCACAGATGCCATCAATTGTGACGCGCCGATCGTTCCTCACGAATTCGTCAACTGAGCTCACCAGTTGATCTGTAATGACAGACGGTCTCCCCGAACGCTCATCGTCGTGTGTGTTCCCCCTCCCCATGTTGAAGTTGCGACACCACCGCCGAACAGACGACTCGTCCATTACATTGTCTCCATACACCTCCTTTAATTGGCGATGAATATCACATGGGCGAACGTTTCTTGCATTGAGGAATTTAATCACTGCCCTCACTTCACAACTGGCGGCGTTCTCAATTTTTTTAAGCATTGTAAACAATCACAGAAACAACACAGGCAATGCTAGCGTCACGCAACTTGGCTCAGAGAAGGCAGACAAGCCACTGAAGCTATCTGACCTCGTCCAGCGGCTACTCGCGTCGTCAGCACTTCATGCGGCACGAACGGGTACTACTTTCCGGATGACCCTCGTATATTGTAAACGTAATTTTTTTATTCAATTTATGGTCACATATCTTTTCCCTTTTTATTTGTACTTTGTTAAAAAAATATGATCCTGCGGGTTCGTTTTCACCTTCGTCAATTTTCGCAATATTTTATTTCATGAGCCTTTCCATTAGGAGCAGATGCGTACTTTTTCGGCTAACCCGATCCAAGGACCTGAATTGACCAACTCCGAGATACTTACGATCGAGATGGTTCTATGAAGTTTTTTTCGACGTGATATCTTCTCTCTGCCTTCTGCATCGCTAATCTTCAGCCGTTCAAATCAAGTTCCACGTCTGTGAGAAAATGTTGTGCCATTCATAGTGATGTCCAACTTCGTCTACAGAAAGGATAGTTGTGACAACCTCCATGCTGGAGGTCTATCGATTGGCGACTGTCACTTGTCAAATGATACAGCAACTTCCTAGGAGCACCACGCTTCCCTGTGAAACCACAGGATGAGCCCATACGCTTCCGAGAATCATTTCATAGCGTACACGATCACTTATACTCGCTTAGTTCGGAGCTAACTCCTTGTCTTGAATCTTCATTTTGGTGGGAGCACCGGATGTCTTTGAGCTCAGTATCGTTCAGAGAGATGTTACTGCGTCTGCAACATTGAATCATATCTCAGCTCTCTGATGATAGTAACTCTTTATGAGGGGAATCCCCAGAGACCTAGTAGACGCAGGGAGCAAGATTACCTACCGGGTTTGATTCGGTGTGATGCCTCAGGGAACCCACAGATTCACCCAAGCTGAGTAATACATGGGTTGACCCAAAAGTAGTAGGACTGAGACGATTAAAAATAAATTTTTGCCAGAATTGATACATTCACTCAAAAGTCTTCGAAGTAGCACCTTTGTGTGCCTCAAACCGCTATCAGCGGGTTTTCCACGCATCGGTCGCTTTCTAGAAGGCGGCGCCCGAAATACTGCGAAGCTCCCTCGTCACGGTCTTTTGTAACGCCTCCAACAAGCCGTGATGACGTCCTTTCAGGACGAATTTGAACGGGGAGAGGAAGAAGTCTGGTGGGGCTGAAAAAATATTTGGATCCTCACTCACATGGTCGAGAAGCTCTTGACAGATCTATCTTGGCTCTACTCTTTTTTCCATTTTGAAAAAATAGGGCCCATTAATATCCATTACATTTGGTTCTAGGTAAGATTTAATAGACAGGAACCTATAAAATTTTGCCGTCGTAAATCTTTAAGGGAAATACCTGTCCCGGATCATGATACCGCGGTGCGAATGGATGCTATACTGACCCTGAGTCCTTTTAACAAGCGTTTAAGGTCTAAGATTAGCACACACGCTGGGACGCATGCCCATTTGGAGTGACCATGAAGATACTTGTAAGGAATAGTGAACGGGAAGAACTGCAGACAGGTGATGACCCGAATGGGGTTCACGAAACTATTACTGTCAAACGTAAGAAGCGATGAGGTACGCAGGCATGAAGAGGCATGCCAATAGTGAAGCTGAGTGGAGATCTACACCCAGTCCTGAAGGTCAGGACAGGATTTAGGAGAGTCGACCCGTGATGACATCGACGGCGATTGGCTGCACACACAACTAGCCGACGCCCACTCCGACGGCATTTGGACATTGATCCGCACGTTAAAGTCCTCGCCAGTCGACCCAAAAATCATTCCCCGTCATAAAGAGCCGCGGACGGATCTCGAGAGTACCCAGACCTCATTTACGGCGGGTGTACCTGAGCGTGCACACACGTCGGGAAACGGAAATGACGTCCGTCGTGACGCACCACTTCTTCTTTCTTCCCCCCACCCCCTCGTCCCTAAAGTTCGAACACGAGGCTGGACGATCCGTCCGTCTCCCATCCGACCGCCTCCCTTCGGAACTCATAAACCAGATTCCCCGGAGAGGCATGTTCCCTCCCATTGAGACGTGTGTGCGAGTGTGAATGTGCGTACGCGAGGGCGGGTGAGCATCGGAGAGCCACCTCATCCCTGGAAACTATTAAGGAGCGCTCGGCGAGGAGAGGAGGCAGGTTGGGGGTGGGGTGGGAGTGGGGAGTGCGGGAGGCAGGGGGCGGGGGAGAGGAGTGCGTACGAGTGTGAATGAGCACTCGGTTTGCCGTACAGTTATGCCGTTTTCGTAGGGAATGCACGGATCGGGTGGGCGGGGTGGAGGGAAGACGGGGGGTGGGGGGAATTGGATGGGTGGGTGAATGTGTACCGGGTGTTACATACATCAAGCTCGCCTCCCGTGTCGTGGCAATTAGCGTAGGAAATTGCTAAAACCTGAATCTGGGAAGAGGTGGGGGCGTGAGGGGGAGAGGAAGGAGATTGGACGGGAGATATCGGCACGGATGAAGGGGAGCAACCTTCTCAAGAACAGTGGCCATTAGGTGCGGCGGCGGGAGGGGGTGTGCGGGGGTGGGTTTATGGGCTGGGAGTGTGGTGGGAGTCGACGTGGTGCATTGAGGGAGGGGAGCGGGGTGAGGGGGGCGGGGAGGGGGGAGGTTTGGGTGCATTACGCGAGTGTGCTCGCCTCGCAAGGTGACCGGAGCGGCGGATGATAGGAGTGGGGGAAGGGCGGAGGGGGAGGAGACACGGAGACAGGAAGGAAATGGGAGAGAGGCTGGCATGAAACCAAAACGTTTCTCGGTCCGGTTACGGTTTCCTCTTCAGCTGATAACATATCAATTACGGTTATCCGTTTGTGAGGGATTTATCCCGTCATTTGGATTCCCTTGATTTGGAATCGGTCGCCATTAATGGATGTTCGCCAGAGAATTATATCCACTTTCATTTCTCTTTTGGAAGAACTCCGTCATCGGTATGTAGTTCCATTTTGTGTGGAAGCGTTCTTATCGATCCATGATGTCCACTCGGATGTTTTTCCAGAGAATAAATGGAATGCCAGAAAACTAGAAAAGCTATTTGCGCAACGGAAATTGATCAATAAACTTGCATGAAGGAAGCACGGAGAAAATTGCATAAATGAAACCGTTTAGAAAATAATGAAATGTTCTATTTCAACTTTGCGAAATTATGAACTTGAAATATGAATTATGCCGCATATCTTCCTTCCACTAATCGTAAGAGATATTTCTCCTCAGGGGAAACACTTATTACTCACCCACTCATTTATAAGCTGAAGGCAGGACTTCGTCGTTTTCAGAAAGCGAGGAATTGCTCAACATAGGATCGAACACGCTCGGCAGTGTTTTGAATTTTTATTGGGTAATTTAAATATATAATGTGCAATGATTTATTTTAGCTAATTAAGATATCTCGCCGCCAATTTTACCACAGTACAATTCGCCCTATACGCCTGCCGAGTGTTATGAAATCTCATATAAACCAGGTATGCTCCAATAGGAATCCCACAGACAAGCTAATCACCGGAGGCAAAATTAATTCAGCCTAACTGAATGATTGACTTTCTCGCTATAAAATATGCTTATGTGTCTTCTTATATTTTGTTGGCCAACGTCATCTCGCTCCTTCATTTCAATTATGTATATGTATTGTATATGTATGGCTTAGTGGGTAAACTCTATCACCTACCAAACCGACCATCGGGTCCATTGCCTTGTTAATGGTTTTTCTATGTGTATATATATATATATTTATTTATTTATTTATATATTATATAGTTGGGTCGCGGTGGTTATATATATAAACAATAGACCATATATACATATATATGTATGTAAATAAAGCATAGCCACGTATATCGAATGTTTTCAAAGTCACCGAAATTATTTCTTTGATTCAGCAATTTTTTTAATGACACAGTTTCAGGCGTAACATATTGGAAATCCTTCATGATGAAAGAAGATACTTTGCACTTTCAGGTACTTGAAAATGTTACGCTGTAACGAAACCTATAAGGAAAAGCAAAGCAGTTTTTCTGCCTGTCGATAAATGCAGATAACAATGTCTTCGAAAACCTTTGCTCCAGTCAGTGCGAAGCGCATGCTGTGATTAGATTTCTGTGTGTAAAAGGATCATCAGTGGCCCAAATTCATCGGGAGCAGTGCCTTGTTCATGAACATACAGTAATAGGTGAAGGTAAGGTTAGAAAATGGTGTCGAGACTCCAATAACGGCCGCAAACTTCAAGAATTTATCTAATGAAGAGGGGAGTGGTAGGCTCAATATGCAAACCGCTGAAATCATTCAACAAGTGGACCAAGAACTGCAATCTCATCGACAATTAGTGTCCTGGTTGGATAAATTTTCTCTTGTTGAATGCATTACTATTTACTCGATTTTTTTTTAAAAAGCTAGGATATCACAAATTTTTTGTAAGGTTGAGCACCAAAAACGCTTACCGACCAACACAAAGAGCAAAGAATCTTCAGTGGACGAGCGTTTTTCGACCGCCGTAGACAAGTAGATGGATGACCTTGCACCCAACGAATATTTCCTCTTCTTACATTTGCAACAGTGATTTGGTGGACAATTGTTTGAAGATGACAAGGAATGGAAGACCGCCGTTATCCACTGGTTCAATTACCAAGCAGCAAACTTCTACGCTGATAATTTCGAAAAATGCTTAGAAGTGAACGGTGATTATATGGAAAAGTGAAGTAGGTTTTTAGGCAACTAAAACCGTCAATAAAAACTTTTTCTAACGATTATATTTTTTTATGGTCTAACTTATGAAATAACCCTCGTAAATTTTGATAATAATTTAATAGTGTAACAGCATATTCTACCTGAACAAACAATTACAAATGGAGCATATTATAGGGATGTACTGAAAACGCTCCAAGGCCATTACAACCGCAAAATGACACATTTCAAAGCAACAGGGTGGATGCTGCACCACGATAATGCACTATCGCACATCTTTTTGCTGACTACCTCGTCAAAATGAATTCAAAGTGTCCTCATCGTCTCTAAACTGTAGTCCTAGCTGCATATGACTTTTTCCAGGTTAAAAAATTGAAGAAACACTTTCGTGCTTACGTATTTTTCATCATCGGAAGCAGGAAGACGTGAACTGAGCATGTCTCAACTTGCAACGGCTTCCGATAATGAAATTATTGAGAAAAATCAATGCAATACATACACATCAAACGTAAAAATAGCAACATAGCATTAGGTTAAATATGTCCAAAGTGAATACATTTCGAATTAAAAATTAATGACCTCTCTTCATTGAATAGCCTTCGCAAATGGCTGGAAAGCGATTGGGGTTTACAGGCAGCACGTTTCCCGAGAGGCTTAACTGTCTTGGTGAGCTATAAAAGTCCTCTCTGAGCTTTCCAATATTTTAAGTGCCTTACCATTAATGATTTTCCTCGGCCTTTGTGACACCAAAGGCACTTAAATCGAATACAACATGTCTTGTACAATCGAATCCCGGCCCTGAAACCGAACCTGATCGCCTCGAAGGGTGCAAAGACTAAAATTCTCCGTTAAGTCTCGCGAGGACGAAATATTTCGAGTCAAAATCAAGGGCATTTTTCGAAAATACACATGTTATTACGTTGGGACACTCGTTCGTGCACGTGTCCTCGACATGGAACTAAAAATTAGGCAATCGATCTAAGTCGCAAAGGACTATGCGGAGGTTAGAGAACTCAGCCTAGCAAGTATGATTCTATCCAGGGACCAGGCGTCTCTCAAAACCCCGATATCATGCACATATTTAGTGAAAAATATTATATGATGAAGTACACAAGTAAATTGATAGTAAAAAACTTTACTGAAAGGACTATCCTTTATGATTTGTACACGTATGATTTCTTCCCTTACTGTCCTTTCCTCTTCTGTCCTCGTCCATTTCTACTTGGGTGGGTGAAACAGCTCCCGAACGCCATCTCCTGACCAAAGAATCAGGGCACTTGGTTGCATAACCCCCGCAGATTTAAGTGTAATTTACGTTTCCTCGATAGCTTACGTTAATTGAGCAACGGCCCGAGAAGTCGAAATATCCGTGATTCAAGTTCCAATCAAAGGACTTTAAATGATACATAAGGGTGGTCTGAAAGGTTTCCGGCCTAACAAAGATGCAAGACATTTTTTCTGAAATTTTCTGAGCTGGAAACTTGTATACCGTTTCGGTTATGCACAGTTATCATTCCGAAAGCCGGCTCACCCAATACTAATTCATACATTATTAGGGTAGCGAGGCAGTTACTTTCCCTGTGCCGTCTGTGGTTTCCCAGGAAGATCTGGTGTCAGAAAAAGCTTGGGTGGGGCTGAGAGTGCACAGAGGCGTGTCCGGGAAGCAAACCTGGATCCTCGGGTCAGTGGGCCAACGCTCCTCATTTTTTAGGGTTTTCACAGATAAAATGAAAAAATGGTGAGGGAGAAAGGTATTTCTTCTTAAAGACAAAATATTTTATGTCAATAATATGCCAATACCAACTTCCGTTGTCAAAGTTCAAAAACTGATCATTAAATTTAGAACACAATGTATATATTCACTGTTCTTTATTCTCGTGCAACTAGTTTCAACGCTTAGGCGTCATCATCAGGTACCTGGAGCAATAGAAAGCATTCAAAAACTGAATTTCGGCCAGCTTCTTGGAATTTCAGCCCACCCCGTGGACCAACGCGACTCCTCTCACACCTCCCCCACCCCACTCACATCCTGATTTCGATCGTTCATTCCGTCGCTGACCCCTTTCTCCACGGTGTTCCCTCCCTTTTTCCTCCACTTCCGCATCCTGGGAGCCCCACCGCTCACTTCTGACGCAGGTCTCCATCCACGCTCCGCTGTTTGCCACGCCCGCGCCGTCCGATGTCATCCTCGCTCCTCAGCGTTTCCATCAAAAGATAGTTATAAGAAACCCCCTGAATCATGAAAACCGTTCACTAAATCAAAATCAATTATTATCTGGTAGTCTTAACGTTGAAAATAGGCTTTGGACAGACCCAGACTGAACACGTGAAGAAGAGGCCTGAAATATTAGCATTTTCAACCACGCACTACATCATAACAATATGGCACACTTTAATATTTATTTTTATGCTTTATATAAAAAATTGGAGGCTTAAGGCCGTTTCCACTTCAAATCGGACACGGTTGGATTTTTTATTTTTAAATAGTCTGAGCCACGACAGACGTTAAAGAGTAACTAAGTAATTCGGTTTTTAACCAAAGGTGTCGAAATATTTCATTTCAAACTAAGCGCGACTCACAAAAGAATTAATATTTTTAAATGAATTTTCTCCTGAAATTCACAAAACAGACAAAACGTTTTAAACTTTTTATATGAAAAATGAAACGCTCTTTAATTATTAAAATAACTATGGGTTCTTTTTTGCAAAACTAATACGCTTGATGTTGCTGTTATTTTTTTGGGTTAATATTACCATTATTTTGTGAACAAAAAATGCCGAGACCGTAAACTTATTTACTTATTTAAACTTGTTTACGGCCTCGGCATTTTTTCTGTTTACATTGATTCTCGACCGTAGCTACGTTCCTTGTATATTTAAACTTTACCATTAATTACTGCTTATTGAATATTTGCAATTTCTTTCCAACCAAAATATACCATAAAACGTCACCATATACCACAAACAACATTCAGTCGTCAGTAGCAGGAGAAGCGAAGTTGCGGACGACGCACGTGCGGCCATTGGGACTTCAAGGTTCACATTTTTTTATCGGACATCGTAATGGCATTAATTAGGGTGCGCGCCCATGTTATTTCTCCGCCTCCCATCGCATCGGTATCCAATGCTTTCCATTGGCCTTCGAACTCACTCCCTTTCGTGACTTCTTACTCTCACGTAAGTTTTTACTTTAGTAAACATATTTCACGCCATTAATTTCCCTTTGATGCCACGTTCCCTGCTCCACGTTCAGCATTTTCTAACCGACCCACTCCATTTTCCCGCTGCGCTCACCTTTTGTGGATTTCATCGCCCTTATATTGACAAGACCAAGATCTACGTATAACTACTTCAGGCGTCAAACAATACTATACATCCGTAAAATGTAAGAGAGAATGCACTTTTCCAAAGAATTGATATTTCTTTAATTCTGTGAAAAAGTACGTTCTCTGTTTCATTTGATGGATGTGCAAAACTACCACGAAGTTAAGCCTGAGCCTATAACGTTTATTATTATACTTTAGATCACATCACTGCCCACATTACACCACCGATAACTGCAATTTCCCCATGCAGGAGCAAGTAAAAAAATATATAATAATAACTTGGAGGTAATCAATGATCAAAATTTGGTGAACATATTTTTAAAATATATAATAAATTAAATTAGAACCTTGTAAAGTTAACTAAATTACTAGTTTTGCAAGTTTTAATGTCATCAAGATAGTGTATTTTAGACTGGTTGACAGTATTTTAAGATATGGCGAAACAGTATGGGGATCCAACTGGGATTCAGCAAAAATTAATATGCCAAAAAATAAAGAACAAAAAATTCTTGAGAAAATGTCTGAGGCTAGATAAAATTAAAATAATATTCTTCATGAAGTAATATCTTTCAAAAATTGATAATTCTGGCGGTAGACAGGCTGTATAGATATGCCATTATCATAGGAATTTTTAACGGCAAATATAAAATACCTTATTTACATAAAAAAGAGTTACCGTTGAGGGATAATTTTAAGAATATATCAAAAATATATCAAACAAATCAAGGTAGAAAAAAATTGAAGGTTGGTTACTGTCCGTCTGAATTTTAATGAAATACCTAAAGATTTCAGAATATTACAGTCAGTAAAGACTGCGAAAGGGAAAATGAAAGACTGGCTATTACACAGAATGGATTAGCGCTTGGAACAAAACTTGACCAATGTATGTCGCTCTATAATTGCAACATTTTAAGCTATCTTTTATGTTTATGTGGCACCTGCTGCCAAGCCAGAACTGACTGGCTTAGCAGGACCATAATGAGTATTCAATTTATGCTATTGCTGTACATGATGATTGTCTGCAAATGTCTTTTGTATTGAAATGTTCTAATGTATATGATGAATTAATAATGAATAAGTACCGAGCTGAAACTCCTCCGATGACCATTACGCAAAACGTGAAAATGACGGACAGTGATGACTCCAATGGATAAGACTCGAGGTTTGCTGAGTTTTACCATCCAGGGACGGCAACGGAATCAATTCTTTGGAAACGATTAAGTTCCACTTCGGTATCGGCGATGGGTTCACGCAAAGGGTTTTTGCTGCGGACCGAACAGCTCGTCGTTCGAAGAGCGGAGCTTCTGGTTCGAGGGCGAAATGGGTTCGGTTTTCGGGTTCCAAGAAATTGAAATGGGTTCGGTTCCGTGAGTGGAGGGCGTTCGAGGTCAAAGGGAGGAGCTGGACGCCATTCATGCCCGCGATGGGGTCATCCTCCGACTTCGCCTTCGCATCGCCATTCCCCGATTTCATCGTTGCATTTGGTGGATCGAAGGAAGCGCATGGTGCTCCATGGTGAGGCAGTGAGGGTCCTATCTTTCGGAATCTTCACCGAGCCCTCAACTAGCAAATCGATGGGAGCAATGCGTCCCGCATCACGCCTCACGATCACGAGCTGGGAGAAAACGAATCATATTTTTTATCGCCATACATCAAAGCGATTTTTTCAACTTTGAAAAGCCTTTCATTTTCAAACTGACTAGAAAGTTACCCTCCGTGCACGTTATTAATTTTCCTATCAATGACTTAACAACAAAAATCGCCCAATCTGAATAACTTTGACGGATGTACATTTCCATCAGTTGTGGAATCAATATCATTATCATGTGATATAAAAGGGAATAAAGTTTAAACTAGCTCTTGGGAAAGGTTATCCAGGGAGAAATTTTCATCTCCATTGTGAAAAACAGGCAGCGAATTATTTTCGAATCATTTTACCTCAAATAATAATCAATGAGATTATCTACGATTACCAACTAATTCAAAGATTATCCCAATAGAAGCCATCAAATCAATAGCAATTACTGTCAAATTAAAATAACCGGGGGGAAGCCGCGACAGTTAGTTCTACGGAGACATCCGTTAACGTACGCACAAATGCAGTTATTTCAGAGCGTAAAAATTATTCAGAGAACAAAATCAGGGTCCCACGATTACCGGCCGATTTCTTAAACATTTTAAACTACCGAGGCGTCCTCTTAATCAGTGAAGCAACTAAGCACAACATGCTATTTTGCTGGCTCAATAAGTGATAAACGGTAAGTAAATATTATCGTTCAACCACTTTTTATAAAAACATTACGGTAATATTTCCACAAATTATCCATCTGATTAATCTTCGAGGTCGATTTACTTCGTCAACCTCTTCCAAAAATTTTAACGGCGCAGTTTGCGTTATGAGACCCCACCGTGGGCTCCGCTTGGGTATATAAAAAAAAACATAACCGAGGAGAAAAGACCTCAAAGCTTTCCATTTAAAACTGGTTCTATGCAAGAGTTTCGACGAATAATACGTGCATAGTTTTTTTCAAGGAATTAACTATGTATATCCGAAGGTGAGTTGACAAACCGCCTGCATTTTTACGCATTCATGGCAAAGGATTTAAGGGTACTGAGCACCCGTAGGGGTTAAGACCACAAAGCAATCCGAATGGAACTGCCGGTTTTTGGGGGTGGCAAGTGGTGCGACGGCACCGGGCTCCGCGGATTTCGATTACAAATAGGAGTATGTTACGAATTTCGATAAAGTGAGAGGTTTTGTGACTTCGCGAGGGCCTCACAGAAAAAGCCATGAAATATAACAATAGCTTGTAAGCGATAGAAAGCTTGCAGCACCCTTCGTCGTCGTTATCTGTCTTCGTTATCATTTGCTGTCTTGTCGAAACCGTAATGTTCCCGCTCATCACATTGCTACCGCTTCCGCTGCATCACAACTAAGTCAGGGCCCGCGCATTGGCCCCGCTCACCAGTAGGGCCACCTCTGCGTATTGGTAAAACGGGAAACTTATTAACAATGAACCAGATGTAGCGTCTGCAGGTTGACATGGTACAAAAGAAAAGAAATGTTCGGCAAGAAGACAGAGAGCGGTGCGTACTCCGATGTCAGGGGGGAGAGGGTGATGAAGGGGACGGGGTGAGATGGGAAGGCGGAACCGCGAGTGGAGGGGCATTCGTCCCTTGGGTTGGAATGTGGGGAGTCGGAGGGAGGGCGGCGGCGAATGGGGGAGGGCGGAAGTGGGATATGATGGGGGTAGAAGCGGGGGGAGGGGTGCGCCTGTGTGTGAGAATGGAAGAAAAAACAAAAGGTATTAATTTTCCAGGTTGCAATTCTCGTGGGGGAGTGTTTAATAATTGCTCTGGCGTGTCAAGACTTTTTGTTCCAAGTGAAGTAGTGGCCTTGTTCCATTAGATGCTCGGCAAATGGGATTTATCTGATTGTGTGCGCATAAAATGCAGCGAAGGAACTCTTTGACCGATTTGAAAAATAATTTCACCGGGCCGACAGGTTACAGATTACAGTGTCCTCATTTTTTTTAGGCAGCCAACCCATTGAAGATGGATTTTTTGCCGTTCCTAAATAGCCATTAACATTACCTGAAATCGATGTGGTTATCAGAAGAGAGTGGCAATGAGTGAAATTTCACCGAGAAGTTAAAATAATGCTTTAAATAATATCACTTTGTATTCTACGGAACTGATAATTTAATACTATCTACTACTCCTGAATCTAAATCTTAATCTGTCTACCATTCCTGAAATTGACTCTGTACTACAGAGACAATTTGCAAATTTTAAGAATGATAACCCAAATACTGAGAATACGTGGAATCACTTCCTTGAGATCAGGCGCTCAGAAGTCAACAAGTTCATTCCCAGTGAATTTATGAAAGATAACACGGAACCTAAATGTTACACGGCGGATGTCATAAAGGTATTTCGACGTCACACCAAGATGAAAAATATTAGGGATGATATCTCTAGCGACAAAAAGAATGAGATCACTTATGATTTACCGTAAGATACCTAGGGCGAATTCCAAGGATGAATTTCGGAAAGCGTTGAGGGAATTCAAAAGGAAAAGGTTAGCGGAAAATTTGAAAGAGAATCCGATAGTATTTTGGTCGTACGGCGGAGAGGTTCAGGAAAGTAAGTCTACAGATTATTCACTCAAAAGCGAAAGAGTAGCCAGCAGTTTGGAAAAGACTTATTAAATTGCTTCTTTTAAGGCGTTTTCACCAATTTCTAACCAAATGCCTCCGATAGCGAACCAAATCGAAAATTGCCCAAAATTGGCCAACCGATGCCCAAAATTGAAATATCATACGAGGGTCATCCGGAAAGTAGTACCCGTTCGTGCCGCATGAAGTGCTGACGACGCGAGTAGCCGCTGGACGAGGTCAGATAGCTTCAGTGGCTTTTCTGCCTTCTCAGAGCCAAGTTGCGTGACGCTAGCATTGCCTGTGTTGTTTCTGTGATTGTTTACAATGCTTAAAAAAATTGAGAACGCCGCCAGTTGTGAAGTGAGGGCAGTGATTAAATTCCTCAATGCAAGAAACGTTCGCCCATGTGATATTCATCGCCAATTAAAGGAGGTGTATGGAGACAATGTAATGGACGAGTCGTCTGTTCGGCGGTGGTGTCGCAACTTCAACATGGGGAGGGGGAACACACACGACGATGAGCGTTCGGGGAGACCGTCTGTCATTACAGACCAACTGGTGAGCTCAGTTGACGAATTCGTGAGGAACGATCGGCGCGTCACAATTGATGACATCTGTGAGCATTTTCCCAATGTTTCTCGAACAATTGTTCATGAAATTGTTAAACACCATCTGCATTATGCAAAAATTTGTGCAAGATGGGTCCCTCGCATGCTTACAGATGAGCACAAAACCAAGCGTATGGCTGCAGCACTGACGTTTTTGGGACGTTATTCTGATGAAGGAGACTCTTTCTTGACTCGCATAATTACTGGTGACGAAACATGGGTTTGTTATGCATCACCTGAGAGTAAACGACAGTCAATGGAGTGGCATCATGCTCATTCACCAAACAAACCAAAAAAATTCAAGACAGTTCTGTCCACCAGGAAACTCATGGCAACCATTTTCTGGGATCGACGAGGTGTATTGCTTATTGATTTTATGGCCCGTGGAGACACTATTAATGCCAATGCGTATTGTGAAACATTAAAGAAATTACGGCGGGCAATACAAAATCGGCGGCGAGGTCTATTGTCTACTGGTGTCATTCTCGTTCATGACAATGCCAGGCCTCATGCAGCTGGGATAACACAAAAACTTTTGCAGCAATTCAAATGGGAAACTTTCGACCATCCACCGTATAGCCCGGACTTGGCCCCTTCAGATTTTCATCTCTTTACAAAGCTTAAAGACTTTTTGGCAGGAAAAAGATTTGACAGCGATGAAGAACTTAAAGAAGGAGTGACCCTGTATCTCAATGAGCTGGCGGCGAAGGACTATGCAGCAGGAATACAGAAACTTGTCACACGTTATGACAAATGCCTTAATTTGCTTGGAGATTATGTTGAGAAGTAGTTTAAAGTATCCTCTTTCAAATAAAATTTTTTATGTTTGTTAATATTTACTTTTGTGTCTTTATTTCACGAACGGGTACTACTTTCCGGATGACTCTCGTATAATAGAATGTTTGTGAAAATATTTGTCCTGAAAAACCCTCCGGACCCGATCAAATACGCGCTCGTATATAAAAGGGAACTAGCGTAGGAAATTGCATCGTATCTAGAAAACATATTTAAGAGATCGCTAGTAAATCACAAGGTTGCCAGTGATTTAAAAACGGTTGGCGTAACACCAATATTTAAAAACGGAGACAAGGAGGAACCGAATAATTACAGACCTATTTCCCTCCGAGACATAACTTGCGCTTTTTGTTCATGATTTACTTAGTTCGGGAGAGAGCATTGTTCCAGGGGACGCGGTTTTTCTATTATTTAAAATAGCTATCGACAAAGTACCTCATAGTAAACTACTCAATCAGCTACTCACGAAGCATATGTTATACATAAAATAATTCTGGGTGTGATTAAAAACTTTTAGAATGGTCAGGTATGAAGAGTGCTCATAGATGGAGTTAGCTCTAATGCAGTAGTAGTCACTTCGGGTTTTCCCCAGGGTAGTGTTATTGGACCTATTTTATCTCTTATTTTTGTTGATGACGCCAACTCCGTAGTCACACGTGTAATAAATCCTATGTGCCGTTTGGTCATTATTTTTCTCCGAGAAGTTACAAAACGTCCGTTGTGCCATTAGAGTCATTTTAGGCTCGATTTTATAATATCTCATTTACTCTGAAGTTTGAAGTCTGAGTCTAAGCTGAAGTGAAGTAATCTGAACGCTAAATTAACTTGGAGAATGCCAATAAATTCGAATCTATAAACAAACAACGTTGATAATTAGTGATGTAAGCATGTTTGGGGTAGAAACAACCTCTCTCATTTATCGAGCTGTTTAATGGTCTTGTTTGAACTTTTCTAGAGCAGATAAAACTGACTTTCAGTCACAACTTGAGGTTAAAATAAGCCTCCAGTTTAAGGAGACATTATTTATCTTGGTCTAAATAGTGCTGACGAGGTCCTTAAGGTTTTCCCCGCTGTAGAAGTCGACCCAAAATGAGTTTAGAAGGCATTAAAGCGACAAACCATATTGCCACCATGATCACCATACATTGCTTGTTTCCGAAATGCAAAACCATTTGCAACAGAAATCAATGCACAACCCTCGCAGGCCCTTGCCTACTCCCGAAACGATCACCCTTATTTCCCATGCCACCCGTTGGTCAAATCCTCCGCCTGCCCCAAGGCGAATACTCGTAGACACACTTGATAATCGTCACTTAGTTCCCGTAAACACTGTTTCGCGTCGGACATCTGTGTCGTGTTACCGCCTGCTGTTCTCTTCCGGCCAAGCGCTGGAACTTCTTACCCCAACTACCCGCGAACCATAGAAGAGCACTTTATTGTCTTAAAGAGAATATGAACTCCGGAGGTTCAACTTCGGATAAATTAATATAAATAGTACATTAGTCTGACCGTTTGCCGTTTAGGAAATGTCTATCACAAAAAGTACCACCCTGATAAGAATATATGCACATTAAAATTCTGAACATATTACGGGCATTGGAGAGTGCATCGCTCCAACTTCCAAAATATATTAGATTATCAAAGGCACAAAACATTTAAATGCTGCACGTGACGTACATGCTCAAATTTGGGCTAATTTATCTGACAAAACCCAACATTAAATGTCCACGGGAACGTATACCTTTATCAATAGACCAGAATAGTACTTCAATTTAAATATAAGTTGAATAGTTGCGTCTGATGTTTTCTTTGCTGTGACCATCACTTGGGTGCAGGAAGAAAAAGATGTCGAATGCCAGCCATTTATACATAATATTCGCTTAACTACTCACTGTGGTCCATCATATGACTGTTAGGTGCGTCCGGAAGTTTTAACCACACAGTTAGCGTTAAACACTTCCGATTTCAATTTTGTCAGCAAGTATTAGTATTCGTTTTCTTAGTTCCCTACAAGTCACCGGCAGGATTTCTGACAGGGTGTGGTTAAACACCACACTAGTTTTGAACCGAATTACTTTTCTCCCTAGCGCAGTCTGGCGTTAATTATTTAAGCAATATGATGGTATCACCCAAACAAACCTAACAAAAAAGGGAAGAAAAATATGGATAGTAAATCAGAGCTACCATTTCAGTTCATCAAAAAAATTTTAAAGACCAAGATATTTTTTATCAATGTTAGAAATTACCATTTAATTTAAAAAAGAGCAAATGAATTTTTCAGAAAAATTACAGTGAGAGTCTTTCTGGTGGCATTAAAAAGAGCTCCTTTTATTAGGGTCTATGAGCCAATAAAATTGTGATTGTTGTACACAGTAAATTACAGATGGAATTTAAGTATTTATAAAATGAATAATAGCAAGGTTCATAAAGTTAAGCCAGAAAACATCAACATTGTAATGGAGGGCTATTAATTAAAACACAAGATATTTGTCACTTTTATTTTTTTGGAGTTTTATATTTTTTAATAGGCACCTATAAGTATTTACGTTTCAAAATTTTAAGAAAATAATAAGGAAATGATTCATTAATCTCATTAATAAGGGCACCCACTCTTCCCAGCTTCCATATGGTTACTTTCCAAAAACTCGGAAAAAGCATCAGTGTTCATTTATCCAAGCGATGATCTGTAACAATTCTCCCACTGCCTGTCTTTATCATCTCCTGAATAATTTATCATGTTGTCAATTTCCATCATTTTCTGTTGCATGAATTGTTGATTTATCTGAACAGTTTCCCTCATCCACAACTTATTCCTCATGTACAAATCGTACACCTCTATTCTATTCTCATGAGGTCCCAATTTTATCCTTATATTTCTTGCAGACATGGAAGCCATTAATTGCTAATGTCTTATGGGGATCTATATTTAGAGAAAATCCATTTATTCAGCTTTTACCTAACATATAAATGATGTCTATAAACACAAGAGAGTGGAAGACTTTTTGATTTAGATGACAGAATTTACAAAATTTTATGGGAAAGGCCATAATTCTGGCTATTCTTTTCCTAACTTCAAAATATAATCTCAGATGCAGGAATATCCCCACTTCAAAACATTACGCTGCAAACTACTTTTAATAAAATTCACAACAATAGCAAGTTTAATGATGACACAAAAGGAATAATAATGGCCCCACACTACTTAGGTAGATCAGACCACAAAAATAAAATAAGGGAGATAGATTCCAATACAGATGGATTGAAATACTCATTCTTCCCCAGAACAATCAGAAATCATAATAGTAAGACACCGAAGTCCATTAAGAAATATTAAAAACATTTAATTTACAAGTCAGAACAAAATTAAAAATTCAAAGATTGTGCACGTGTATGTTTGTTGGTAGTTTGTGGGTTTGCATGTGTGTGAAAGGGTTGGGGCGAAAGGGTTCGTGCATGAACCACGTTTGGTTTGTGGGCTCTAAATTTGTGGCTTCTGCATGCGATTTTTTTTTCCTAATTTACGGGTGGTGCCCTAACACCCCCCACCACATGCACTTGCAGCGGCTTGCAGCGTATTGAGTAGATGTAGATGAAATCACCTCAATTGGGGATGCTCCTACCACTGAAAAATATCTGATACCATAGGAAGTTGTACCTGGATTCTCTGAGTGGTAAACCGATACATTAGCCACTGCATCATCACAATCCCCCTTACATACTTGGATATAAAATCATTTGATAAAAGGAAACTGTCGTGAAACATAAGTCATTTGAGTGTTTATGGAACATTAGGAGTTCCTCTAGGAAATCAACTTGGTCTATAGCTACATAATCACTTTATAATTGATGCAACTCATGCCATCAACCTTCTTTCCCACTCTCTACAGATTATCAGAAATTTTCCAAATTTTTCCAAAAACAGTACACTTTCCTTATGTAGGAAAATTGTATTTAAAAGCTAAGAGAGAAGTGTTAGCTAAATTTCTTGTTTTTGAATATTAATATGTGCTATTCTGTTGAATTCCATAGCCAAGGAAACTATCTGCTATATCGAAATCTGTAATCTAGCCAACCATTTTCATTTTCTGATACATGAAAATATAGTTGATGTTTAGCTTTGTCAGGCAACTCAGCTTGCGTTTATATGTCAAAGTTATTCCTATGTACCCCCAACCCATAAGATGGAGACAGTTTAAGAGCAAAATATAGAGTGAAAAAGGGCATCTTATGGGCTAGGAAATACAGTAATACCTAAATAAAAATGGGACAGAAAAATAGGAATTAGAAATGTATTAGGTTATTTAACCAGAGCTAACCTGGCATTGGATAATATTTATGCATTCCACACTTAAGACATAAAAATTAAAAAGAAACAGATTTCACAAATTGGACTTTGAGGATAGCAGAATGATAATTAGCCCGGAGCACACACCAAGCCCTCTTGCGGGCAGCATGTCAACTGTAAAACAAAAGGGAAGGGATTACAGTTTACTCTTTTAGTAGAATTTTTACATAGCTTTAACCATTCTGAATCTCAATTCATTGTCATTTAACACATATTATTGTTATGCATTCATGACAATTATTAAGATAAGAAGGCATTTTTAAAATCCCATCACAGTTAACCAAATGTAAAGGCTTAAAAATAAAATATAAAAATCAAATATATGTATTGGAGTGATATATTCAAGATATAATTATTGCACGTAAAATGGCCAATGTCCTCCTATTGGATAGTCTTTGAGCAATCAAACCTGGTTAGGACTCCCCCAAAGTCTGTTCACTAAAGGCCGCTGGAGTCTTTTCCCAATTGTCTGAACATGAATACCTATTTTTATTAGTTTCTTGTGATCCAATATCTTCCTTCCATCAAACACGTATGCAGGCTTCATCATTCCCTCATATATTTTACCATAATCCAAATTCTGTGGGTAGATAGAAAATATCATTGATTAAGACAAAATTATGGGCACTAAATGAATTAAGAAAAGCTCTAATAACAGAAAAATTACATAATATATTGCAATATATTAAACTGAGACCACAGAGTTGCAAAATATGGATGAGACCAATATAGTTTTCCATGAATTAATAACATCAACAAAAAATTATGCAATTAGGAATTGACCACTTAGATGGTGCATGTATAAACATAAAACTCTGTTGCTAATAACATAGGTACTTCAATAATACTGTCAAACTATAAAACCAGTCAGCAGTTGGCCTGTTCACATTCAATCATTTTGATGTAATTTGGCCTGGAATCTAAAATACTATAAAATTCTCTCAAATATATGACTAGTGATTTTGACATATTTCTCATCTACAGTGGTTGTTTAGAGAAGTTAGTATTAGGAAGAGAATAGCAAGGATTTTTTATTAAAAAATTTATGTGAAATGAAGAAAACCAACAGTCAAAGTTCACCATGCCGTCATCATTAGTGTGACAAACACAGTTGGGTAGTTAATGCTATGGTGCTGACTAATGTTTAGCCTCTAATTCTAATTTATAAATTTTGTGACAATGTATGGTAGAATATCTTTCAAATAAATTTAATGCATATGAATGGAAATAAATGATATATTCAACTAATTTGCAAAGCAAATAAAGCACTTCAATCTTGAGAATCAATATACAGCAAACTTTCAATGATAGGAGCTAATGGACGTTTGTATGATCAGGGATAATAAAAAAAATGGATAAATGAAATGTGCAGAAAATATGATGATCCGTTTATATTGTGATAAAAATATCAAGATATAAACATAAGTATTTATTAAACGAATGAATAAAGGAAAACATGATTATCAAAAATGCACAATGGATGTAAAAAGCTTCAAAAACAGTTCAGAGATATGCTGAAAACATAGAGCAACAGCCCTATATTGAGTGATTTTAAGGAAATT
Source organism: Hetaerina titia (assembly GCA_037158775.1). Classification (NCBI taxonomy): domain Eukaryota; kingdom Metazoa; phylum Arthropoda; class Insecta; order Odonata; family Calopterygidae; genus Hetaerina; species Hetaerina titia. Next base: position 4,989,879 of record CM073769.1, on the reverse strand, counting down.
GGTACTGTTTCATAATTTGAAAACCTAATCAAGGGCCATTTTGACATGATTCCCCAAAAAATCTTGTCTTTAAAAGTGTATAACACACTACTTCCATTTCTCACATATCTTAGGCCTATAAAGGCACAGTTGTGTATATGTATTACATTTAATATTCTTAAGCAAATTATCATTTTAATCATTCACTGACAAAGCTTGGAATGTATACCATAACAAGGAAATAGACTATGGCTATAATAAAAACAAAAAGATCGTACCGTAAACTCATCCCATTCAGTGCAGAGAACAATGGCATGTACACCACTTGTAGCTGAATATGGATCGCTGTGGATTTCAATTGAATTTTTCACATTTTCTGGGTGATCAGTAATCATGGGATGTGTCAAATCATGCATAATCTGGCTTGAGTCAACCTTGAATAAGAGAAATACCCAAGGGACATCACCACTAGATTGCACGGAGGAATCGATCCAAAACAATTTCCTCTTATATGCTTATCAAAACATAGCAAGAAGAAAATCAAATACGTATCTAGTATCACAAAGAAGACATTCAGCAAATAGTCCTGTCAAATTTTGACCTCATACAAAGGACTCTTCTTGGAAACACTTATAACACTCGTAAACTCTTGATTTACTCATAGCAGACTCACCATAGGCCTTTGTTACCATTTCACACTCTTTGTTACACTTTATTTTATTTTTTACACAAAATTTTATACAAATTCTTTGATCCATTTCTTTAAACAGACGAAAATTGCCGATCTCATAAAACATGGCTAACCTTGGTGGCTGTCACAGACAAACCCCACAATGAAAACAGCTGAAAGTTTTATCATACTTTAGGACCATGCATACCAACATAATAAATTAAAAATTTTGACAATTGGACTGTCCAAACCCGCGTAATGAAAAAATTCCCGTTAATTTTTTAACACACCCCGTATATGGAATCATAATAGAAGTCCCTGTCAAGAACTTTGCTTGAAAAATATCTGATGATTAACATTACTGAATGGAATTCAATATCAGATATCATATTTCCATAACCATACACAACTATTAATAAGCACAAAATAAACCAAATTACACCCATAATAAATTTCTGTCATCACAGAGAATATTCTCTTTGGCTTCATATAAAACTATCAGTTCCTAATACTGCCCAATATTCGTGATAACAATATTTAGCACTATTGCCACAGTGTACATCTGGTATGTCCAAACTTTAATGACATACAATCTGAAGATACACTTCAAGACCAAAATGGCCATGTCATATTAAAGGCTTTAGGTTTTGCAAGTTCTTCACAAGTTATAGGTCTGACAAGTGTAATCTTCAAATTAATACTAAATATTCTAAAATTAAGAATTTCCCCTGAAATAAAAACTGAGAAATAATCTCATACCAACTATATTAAGTAGCTCAGCTTAACACAACCAGCCCTATGCATATTGTAGTTATCCAAGCTGCAAAATTTACTGATCAAACTTAAAAGCTAGTTTTAATCCTTGTACAAAATTCAAAAATACCTTAGGATCATAAATATGCAGCCTAGCACCTTCATCCAGCAGCGTCTTTGCGACGTGAATGGCAGGTGATTCCCTCGTATCCCCTGTGTTCTTTTTAAATGCAAATCCAAGCAGGGCAATTTGCTTTCCAGTCACCGTATTGAAAAGTGACTCGATTACCTTTTCTGAAAACCTTGACTTCTGGTACTCATTCATGTCAATAACCTAGGACAAAGAATTCATTGAGAGGTGAAGCAGAGAGAGCAGATCTCGGAAAGGAAAAATTTCAATTTACACCTGGGAATTATTCCTACAACAGGAATGAAATACCCTCTACAGCAATTAAGGGAGAACATTAATGATAACAGTAAAAATTTGAGGTCATTTACGGCTCTCCATTATAATGCACTAAACACTGGAATATTGCAAAAGAGTGTCAAAAACTCTTCCCGTCACCACAGGATAAATAGCATGGGGCCAGCGTCCTTCTTAAGGAATGAAATATTGTTCATGTACAATTCATGCCCTTACTTATAAAGTTTGGTTCAGGGTAATACTGTTTAATTAATGGCAGATTAGCAAAACAACGTGTAAATTCAATCCATAGATGGCATCACACAGCTTCTACCACAGTAAGCCACCTCCTCACACAGCCACAAGCCATGTTTCCATTGCCAAAGCCTGAAATACCATCATTAAGTTCCCCAAAGATCCATCTTTAGTCATCTTTTGCTTCAATGGCTGAAACTACTGAAACAAACAAAATGAGTGACATTTAAATCCATCTTGTGGACACCCATGCACATTCACAATAAATGTGTGCACCAACTGCAACCAGAAAGATGATAAACCAATATGAAAAACATTCTCTGAGAGCAAAAATTTTAGAACAGTTTGGGAAATTACATGTTTTAATGCCATGCCTGAACTATATTCAAAAGAAAAGTTAGCTCGGTTGAATCCTAAGAGGCTATGCTCTAGGTTGAACACTAGTCTGGATGAGGCCATTTTCAAAATACACGTTACTGAAGCAGGGAATTAGAACAAAGTCAGTTGCGTTAGACTTTGTGAACTTACTCTTAACTCTTTGAGTTGTGAATGACAGTAGTTGTGCAGTCATGGACCAGATATTCTCTTATATCACTTCTATTTTTTTCATATCCAGCAGACATGATATACTTCTGCTGCTAAATTGATGTTGGAATTTGAGGCAGACCTCATGGGAAGAAATGGAACCATCCATGGATTCATCCAACCTTAACATGCTTTACTCCATGCCACTATGTATATGTTTACAAAAGTGGCTAAAGTATTTAATCAACCCTCAAGCAACCATCCCTGGTCTAAACTATCCAACCAGCAATTTATTGCTAATGGTTCAGACAAGTATATTAAAGAAACAACAAATTCACCCAAGATATTAAAGAGATGATGGGTCAGCGAAAATATTTAAGACATTATGTATTCACTTTTCTATAACATATTTATTTATTTATGTACTCTGGAAGCCCATTTCCAACTGCTTGTTACTCTTTCGACTTTATCACTTTTGAGTCAATTAACAGTTGACATATTTCCCTGAACTTCTCTGGCATATGACCAAAATACTTTTGGTCTTACTAACCTTTTCCTTTTGAATTCACTTAAAAATATGGCGCAGGTATATTCTCACATTAAGGTGGAGCAGATAAACAAACATTAGCAAATATGCATGAATATATGGACAGCTTTTTTCTTCCAGATAAATGCCAATAACTCTCCATTTCACGAACCTTAGGAATCAGCAAAAGTGTTTATTTTAAGTGTTTACCTGTTTTTGTACAGAAATATCCTCTGTGAACTTACCTGTTGCCAATATGCAGCCACTTCTGGTAGATTCAAGCACTCACATATGTAAACTAAATTCAGAATGTCTTTTTGAAAACAACTACCTCCAAAACCTAAGAAACAGATGGTAAATTAAACAATCAAATCATATTTTTCTATTATTTCAAAGCAAAAATTTGATCATAAATTGAGTGAATGAAATAACATGACATTAACGTTCTTACCAACGGAGGCTTGCAAAAATTTTGAACCTATTCTAGAGTCCAGACCGACTGCTTTGGCCACTTCGGACACATCAGCTCCAGTTGCTTCACAAACAGCCGACAGGGAATTGATACTTGAGATACGCTGAGCCAAGAATGCATTTGCGGCCTGCAAAGAGACAATGAAACACTTTCATAAATGTATGCGTATGGCATTGGTGACCAGGATATGGTGTTCCATGTTCCAACACGAGAGAACAATAACTGTAATTAGCTGATTAAAGTGCAACACCCTTTTAGGAATACCAAACCCCATCTAATCAGGAAACTGTTAATCTTGGTGCCAATACACATTGCTTAACCGGAAAGTGCGTTGGCCAGTGGAAAACACATTCCACCACTGGCTATGAAGAACAATCAACACGCCAGGTGCCATTACTCTGCCTGGTGTTTACATCATGGTAAATGGAGCTGAATCTTATTTTACGCTAAACTCATTAAATCTTTCAGCATTACAATAGCTAATGATAGTGTACCTTTTCCAATATTTACAAAGATTACTTTGGCATCATCACATTAAATGGAAAGGCAATGCAATTGCAAAATGAATGGCAAAAAATTGCAACATCAGGCATAATGTTATGGGAGGCAAACTTTGTAGCCTATTTAATAAACACACTGTTCAGTGGATTGATTAATGGGAGGCAAGGTGAATGGTATGGTGCTTACAAAGTTAGTTCTACTCCTTAATCTATAACTTGTGTTGGGCAATGAATGATCCTGAAAGAAAATACACATATTCACTGCCTAATGATATTACTAGCCCATGAGTATTTCCTATGTCTCTAATTTTTAATTTAGAGACCTAGCAATCAGCTGCTGCTCAGACTGATGGGTCTCTCCTTCTGACCTACATGTTATTTTGGTATCATTTTATCTGCTTCATGGTCTTCCAACCACCCTCCTCCCCTTGCCAAAGTAAATTCTCGCTCTGGGAAAAGCGGGAATTTACTTTGGCTAAAAAATGGAGGCAAGGGGTGCAAGGGTGCTCCTTGCCTCTGTTTTCTTTTTGTACCTCTCTATGCTCAGAGTGCACCAGAGGGCAGTCATTACAGTTACTGACGACTTTATTTGTAAATTTCAAAGAAACTGCGGGAGATGCCGCAACAGTAACTTTAACGGAGTCATCCGCCACGTGTGCATTACAATGCAACAATTTCAGAGAGTAAAAATCATTCGCCTTGACTGGGATTCGAACCCGGATCCCTCGATATCCGGCCGAGTGCTTTAGCCAGTTAAGCTACCGAGACTGAAATGGGGGCTTTAAAGGAACAAGATGTTGTGACGAATTTCCGTACATACAATGTCACAGGCATTTGTAATCGTGCGCGACGCGCCACAGTCCATGAGGTTAAAGCCAATTTGAAACCCTTGGGCTGTTCATACCATAGACAAATTTCAAGACACTGCGGGAGATGCCGCAACAGTAACTTTTAACGAAGTCATCCGCTACGTGTGTATTACAATGCAACAATTTCAGAGTGTAAAATTTGTACTTGTTTATGAAAGCCATTCCCCATTGTCCTTCCTTTTTGTTAAGTTAAGATTTCATATATTATTCCTAATTTGAAGTTTCTCTTTTTCACAAACCACTCTTCCACTTCACCCATGTTTCTTTCTTTCAATGTCATGCCTTTCTCATGTACATTGACCAGTAAAGGTGAGACTTCACTCATCAGGATGGTTTCTACTTGACCGTTCAGGCAGTCAATGAACATTTTGGGTTGGGCTATGATTTGTTAATTTATGGTAAGATGCACAGTGGCTATTGATTAAAATTATTCAGCAGAGTGTACATAACCACTGGATTAAGACAAATGGAAAACATGAAATTGGATATCAAATAAATGGAATTGAATTAGGTCACTTGGAACAGATCAAGATCCCAGGAATCACTACCTACACACCTTCCATGGGGTACACACTAGAAGGACATGTGGGCCTAACTTTCTGTGACCCTATTTCTCACTCCCTCCTTCCCTTTGACCCCACCCAAGTGCCCCCAAATTGCCACACACAGTTCTTTATGAACTATGAGACTTTAAGACTCTCATTCACATGTAATTTCATCAAACATCAACAATTTTTTCCATATTAATAAGTGATGTCCCAGATAAACATAAGTGCTATTGCTAACATCATCATAAAGAAGGTTACACATAATTTAGAATCAACAGTGCTTTCTTATTGCATACTTCAAGAAATATCAACTTCAATAAAACACACCCTTTTTATTGTATCCTTATTTCCACCCTAGCTACTCCACTCACTCCCCCTTTTATCTTCCAATAATTTGAAATAAGCATGGTACCCTCAACATAAAAGTCAGATTAAACACTCTTGTCAATATCCTGAATTCTATCCTCACATTTGGGCCAACTTTATTATTATTTTGGAAATCATTGAAACATTAAAAAACGATATTCAAATTGGGCAAAAATGTTGTGCCAAATCATAAAAAAGAATTTGCTTGCATTTTTTAAATTTAAGTGCCTCAACTGTACTATAAATTACCTCAAACAGCAGATTTCCATAAAAAAAGAAACATAAAAACTGGGTGCAATATACGAGCATATCTTGTCCAAGATTAAACTGAAATACATTCTAAAAATAAACATAAATGCAGAAATGAGTTCAACAAGTCATTGTGAGGCACCTACCAATTTTGATAACTCAGAAGACCATGTATTCATTGTCACAATTCGACTTCTGGGAATCCAGTGCTCATACACCCAGGACAACTCAAGAATGGCAGCCTGTCCCTCTGGAGTGTCTTCCCCTCCAATTAATACTCGATCAGGATTCAACAGGTCATCAATAGCTGTCCCTTCCGCAAGGAACTCAGGATTTGACAAAATCTGAGAAGGCATGAGAATGAATTACAGTAATATTGTGGTATGCAATGAGCTGCACGCAGACACTGCACTAAATGCTAATCAGGGGTACATCCATCGAGTCCAAAATTGATTCACACACTCCTTTCTGTTAATATATATACTTTGACCAATTAACAGATTTAAGTAAGATAAAAATTATTTCCTCTATTTTCCAGTTTCTATCATGTTGAAAACTTGTTTAAAAATTGTATAATTATACAGGTACATATACATTAATCAGGATTAAATAAAAAAACAATCATAGAAGAGATTAAAATTGATAATAAAATTCTGAGGCTAACAATTTTTTAAAGAAATGTACAAGGAATAACGTTAAAATTTTGTTAATCCTATTGGAAAAATTGTTGTTCAAACAAAAATATAAATTTTTTCATTTGCAGCTTACTTCTGCAGCCAAATTTTATGATAATAAACAATATAAGCAATTTATTGTTTTCTTTTGGCCTGTAACACAATTACTTTTTTGATTGAAAAAATCCTGTAGTGCATTATGCATGTATTAGAATGTACAATAGCCTAAATATAATTAAATGGCAAAGTTAATTTGTTTTTTTACATGTTGAAATATGTTTTACAAGGGGGTAAAAGAGAAAAGTGGGTTGCGGTAGTCCAGGGGGTAGAGCGTTGGGCTACTGACCGGGGGGCCCGGGTAAGTCTCCCGGGTAATTCCCTGGCAAGTCACTCTGAGCACCTGCAGCTCCACCCAAGCTATGTGATTTTTCGGGTACCAGATCTTTCTGGGAAAACCATAACCGGCACAGGGAAAGGAACTGGCCCCTGTACCCTGATGTGTGAATTACACACACCATATAGGATTTAGTACTGGGTAAACATCACCTCCCAAATCGACCTTCGGGATGAATACTGTGTTTTTTTTCAGAAGAGAAAAATTCTATTGATCCCCAAAGTTTAAGACAAACTCAGCAGTACCTACCAAAGAATACATTCCAATACCACTCCATTTCAACCATAACACTATTTTTTTACGTCAATACGTTGAATACATATTCATAACCTAATTCAATCCATATTATAACGTAATTTTAATCATACATGTTGAAAATGTTTGTAACACAAATATTTTAGCATATATGACACCAAACTCATAAATTACGAGTTCTGAGATCCAACTATGAATGAAAGAGTTGGGAACGTTTCAATGGATCCCATTTTATAGAATAGTAACCATAAAAACGCCGGTTCAATGAAATAACCAAAAAATACAATTCTACAAACAGGGACATTGACATTCAAACTTGATCTGCATGACACTGATTAAAATTTGCTATGAACTATATTTAACTGCTATGAAAAATATTTAGGCGGTCTGGCGGGAAAAATATTATTGTTAATCGTAGGGCACTCACCTGGTAGCTGGCACCCGGTTTATTATTTGCTCGCAAAATTTTTAGTACGCTTTCTGCTGCACGAACTGGTACTGTGCTTTTCTCTACGACAATTTTATCACCTGCAGCCACACTCGCTATCATTCTAGCAGCTCCTTCAACATATTTCAAATCAGCTGCACGTCCCTGGTTGTAAAAATGGTGAGCATTTGTAGTACTAGTATATATAACGGCGCAAGATATGGTTGTTTTCCTATCATATTCTTCGTGGTTACCTTTCCCATGCCAAATGTTTTCGTTGGAGTATTCACAGAAATAAATATTAATTCTGCTTCTCTAATAGCGGTCTCTATGTCAGTTGAAAAAAATAAATTTCTTCCTCGACATTCTTGAACAACAGCGTCCAGACCAGGCTGCAATAATATTTCGACAAAGCACAGCAATGTTAATAAAATACGTCAAGGTGTAACAAGATTTAATAATACAATTCGACAAAATAAGATTAACTCACCTCGTAAATGGGCAATTTTTCTGAATTCCATTGCGCTATCCTCTCCCTGCTTTTATCGACAACAGTGACAGTTATATCAGGACACTTCATTGCCATTACACTACAAGTTGGACCACCTACATATCCAGCTCCAATGCAGCATATCTTTTTAATCGGCATTTTTGTCAAACAAACACTTTGAAAATATAGGTAATTACAAATCCTAACGTTGGAGCAATTTTGTATAAAAGCTAATCTTTTCTAAACTTCATTAGTGTGTGTTGTTGTCAAAGACTTAAATAAAAATGTAAACTGTTTCGCATAAAATTAATTTAAATATCAACCCGTACGCAACATCAGACACACGGACCCTTCCGACACAACACACGACACGGAATCAACTGTAAAGAAAAGTAGCAAGCTTGACGGTTTTCTTAGCAGTTATATAGCAAGCGCCACGCAAGATGTAGAAGTCAACTTGCGTGGCGCTAGAGGTGATAAACTTCTGTGCGAAAAGAAGCCGCGGTTATCTTGTCTGTCTTGTCCACCTGTTTTGCGGTTGTTGACATTTAACATGGGGACCCTGTGATCGCATGCGCCTATCTGGCGTCAATCCATCTTAGCAATGGACTTAAATGGTGTTCAAGTCTCTACTTAGGTAAATATTTCTCGTAAATCTCTTTACAAAATGTAAATATTGTCATAAATTATTTGAGATCATAATGGATTTGATTAAGACGATTGGAAAAAGGGGCTGATTGCCGAAGTAGTATTGAAATAATATGTGACATATTTGGTGTTAATAATTAAACTTTTATTGACGATTATTTGTTGAATTTAGTTTTACCTTAAAAACTGATGCATACCTTTATGGCCATGTAAGGAACTAAAAGATCTTTCATGGCATTATTCAACCTCCCATGTTTAACCCCACCCCCCTCCTTTTTGAGGTCTAAAATGCCTACTCTTTGCCTCCACCCTCCCTTCTTGCTTAACGCTCCTTTTTTTAATAAATACCATTGAATTACTACATAACATCGACCAATTAACCGGCCTCGAAAACCCCCTGCCCCCCCCCCCCAACTTCCTCTCTTCACGTACCACATCTGATACTTGGGGTTTCTTGTCGTTCACTTTCGCTGTTGACACCCTCCATATGGGTTCAGCTGTTGGCCATTGGTGTATTTTTTATGAGAAGAGTACTTGGTAAATGTGCTGAAAAGGTCAAATAGAAATGTTTTTTTCCGCTGGTTAGGCCTCATTTAGAATGTACCGTAAGGATATGGGATCCTCACGGAGTTGGATTAATTGACGAATTGGATCACGTGCAGGCAGAGGAGCTAGATTTGTGAAACGCTCTTATGATAAACTTGTATCCAAAATGTTAGAGGAGCTAGGCTTGGAATCACTCACGGAGCGAAGGTTGAATTACAGATTGAATGTCTTGCATACATTAAAACAGCGTCTCTTTAGCAGTGATATTAAAAATATATTATTACCCCCATCGTGCTATGGAAGGAAAGATAATGATTATAAATTTATAGAGATTAAGCGTAGAACCGATATATTTAAGATGTAATTTATCCACGAACGACAGGGGATCATAATAACATTGTTGGACCGCAGTAAGGTCATGTGCGGGTAACATTATTTTGATGTGTATTCAACCCCTGCCACACACCCCTTAATTCTTTTATGTTGAACTCATTGAATCAACTTTTGACTTTACCAACTAGGGGCGATAATATTCTTGATTTGCTAGTAATGAATATTCCGGAAAGAGTCTTAACTATACGAGTATAAACTAAACAAGGAATTAGTGACCTCAGGGCAGTAAACGCTAAGTTTTCGCTTAGTGGGTTCCGAAATAAGAAGCCTAAAAGGAAAATTGACTTGTTTAATGAAGGGGACTACAATGGCCTACAGTGCGTGTCACAGAATTAATTTGCTAGTTTTAGGAAAGATAGTAATCACCGAAATACTGTGGATACGTGGAATAACTTCCTTGAGATCACGCGTTCAGCAGTCAACAAGTTCATTCCCAGTAAATTTATAAAAGATAGCACGGAACCTAGATGGTACAACGCCGAAACATTTTTGGAGTATCGAGCGATTAATTCACAAACGGCGCTCAGGAATGGGATATCGGACTCGATTCCCTAGCTCGTAAATAATTGCGATAACCGTAGTCTGGGGTTCAAGCTACCTTGATCAAAACGTTCCCGGAATAACCACCGTGTGGCGCTCCCATCGTTCCGATTTGAGTTCTGTTTTTTTTTGTTAAATTGGTACATCTGTTGTTGATATTCCCTTTAAATCTTAGTGTCATAACTTGACAATTGCAAAAGTTACGTAGCCAAGAGTACATCTATCTCTGTGTGTGTTGGCGATTTTTTACAATTGCAGAAATGGATTTAAATTTGCAACAACGAACTTGTATTAAATTTTGCGTAAAAAACGGATTTAGTGGCGCACGGACGTTGGAAATGTTGGAAAAGTGTTTCGGCAACGATTCTCTAAAAAAACGGTCGTTTACCAGTGGCACGAGCGGTTCAGAAGTGGTCGTGAGTCAATCGAAGATGATGAACGCAGTGGCAGACCATCGACATCGAAAGTCGGTGAAAAAATTGATAAAGTAAAAGAAATGTTGGTCAATAACCGCAAATTAACCATCAGAGAAATAGCGGAGGACTTGAACATTGCCTATGGATCCGCCCAAGACATTGTGGTTAATGATTTGGGTTTCCGTCGTGTAGCAGCAAAGTTGGTGCCAAAAGACCTCAATTTCATGCAAAAAAGAGACCGTGTTGACGTCGCAAAAGACATGATTTGCGAGGCTGAATCCGATCCCACATTCATCAAAAGGATCATTACTGGAGACGAGACGTGGGTTTATGAGTACGACACGCAATCCAGACATCAGGCAAGTGAATGGCGTTCACCAAATGAGCCGAGACCAAAAAAACCACGTCGTTTTCAGTCAAAAAAGAAGGCAATGCTGACGGTTTTCATGGATTACAACGGTGTAGTGCATCATGAATTTTTGCCAGAAGGCCAGACAGCAAACAAAGAGTATTATTTGGGCGTTATGAGACGTTTGCGTGAAGCAATTCGCCGAAAGAGACCAGAAATCGTCGCACAGTGCGTCGAGACCGTCGCACAGTGCTATCATTATTTATTTATTTATTTATTTATTTTCGACTTAATTGGGCGAGGTTGAGACTTAATAGTCCCTTCTTCCACCTAACCCTGACATTACACACATTACATTGAAGACAATTACATACAGCCAAGCCCTGGATGGAGAAAAATCCACCCAGACGGGAATCGAACCCGTGACCTCTCAGTTGGTAGACGAGGACGTTACCCCGCCGCCACCGGGGCCGGCCGGAAATTATTCGTAATTTTTTGACGAAAAATGCAACAAATACCATCCAACAGCCACCGAATTCACCTGATTTGGCTCCCTGTGACTTCTTTCTGTTCAATCGAGTTAAAAAACCATTACGGGGAACGCGATTTAGCAGACGAGAGGAAGTAATGGAAAAATCGCAGGAAGCACTGATGGACATACCGAAAACCGAATATAAAAAATGTTTCGAGGATTGGATCAAGTGCTGGCATAAGTGTGTTGCAGTCGATGGGGATTACTTTGAAGGGGACAATATAGATTTAGATGAATAAACTTGTATTTTTAATTTTCTGAATAAATTCCGGGAACTTTTTGATCAAGGTAGTATTTCGAAAAATCCAAATTTGTGGTCATTATTATTAAATATCTATCGACATGTTCCTTGAAAACAGGTCGAATTATCTTATTCCTTCACTGCGGTGTGTGTGAGTGGTGCCGGGCGCCAGAAAAGTTCGTTGTTGCCGCTTGCGGTAAACTGCAAACGTTTTCAAGGGGGGGGTGATCGCACTGGCGCGCTCGCCAAGTCTGCTGGATTCCCCCTGGAAAGCAGCCATGGAAAACCATCGCAAAGGGTCTCAGCTTCCACGGAAACATGATCTCTGGCAACGGTGGGTTTTCACGAAAACTGCGTTGCGACATTCAGTGGATCGCTGAGAATAGTCGTGTAACTGTTTTCAGAAGGCCCGCAAGTTCAGGGCCCGGGTTCAAATCCCGATGGAAAGGTTGCTCTTCATTCTGTCAAACGTGACGAAACTAACTCACGCGGTCCTGCCGCGAAGACCATTTCAAGTACCAAGGTAGGCAATCTCCGTTGCGGCAGTTCACAAAAATGGCAAAGTTTAATTAGTTCGAGGGCTCTTGAATGTTATCGTTTGCATTCATTTCAGGGTGTTATCCATCTAGATGTGGGAATTTCGATAGTGATATTTCTCCATGTAACCGAGGAAAATTATTTTCTATTGCGTCGATGAGGTTCAAATAGTAGTGTTGGGTTTTTAATGGGTGCATCGACAGCTATGGTCATTTTGCACCACTGTCAGATCGTTTAGATCCTCAGTTTAAATTTAGTAAATAAATAAATGCATAAATAGAATTCCGTTAAAAAATAAGAGACACCAGCTAAAGTTGCCTCATCAGGCCCGTTTCCCTTATAAATGTTACAACTCTATTTAAAGAGTTGGGATCGTCAGGGGTTGGTCACATACATCGCAGCAAGGTTGTACTTTTCCCTCCGTGAAGAAATACGAGTGCGTTAGGGCAGAGTGTCCTATCCTCAAGCGCGTAATGGTCACTTCTTCCCTCCGAATTTTTCGGATGGAAGAGGGCCATGCAGAAACGACCGAATGTATTGCGCTTAGTTTATTTGTGATTCTGCAAGGACCGCCAGGCTTCCTCCAACTGGTTTAAAACATAGTTCCGCAAGGCGGCCTTTAGGTCCTCCATAATTACCAAAGTGGAATCAGTCCAGAGTTTGCCCAGGGCTTTCTTCGCTGCTTTGTCGGCTTTTTCATTGCTAGGTATGACCAGGAGTCCATATAAAAGATGCATACTTCACCCTGAAGACGATGGTAGAGTCAGCCTTCGAAACGTCGGTTAGTCTTACACTCTTTCGTGCATTTTACTTTATTGGGTCGTATGTCCGCAGCGGTATCTTTAGGAGAGTCAGTTTGGATGGAGATGGTACACATTTGTAAGGGGATTGACGCGACGGAAGCAAACGACCGGGAGAAAGCTGGGGCGATGAGAGCCCTGTACTTCCTCCTCGCTTCCACAGATGGTATTTTTTCCAGCGTCTTTATCTTCATTACTTTCCTCCCCTCTTTCATCTTCGGGCAATCGCGGGCGTACGCTGGGTGTGCACCCTCACAATTGACGCAAAGAGGTTTTGAGGAGCACTATTTAGTGCGACTCCTTGTCACAGCGCGGACAGGTGGCCTTGCCCTTGCAACGCGACGTGGCCGAGACGTTGGCACTGGAAGCATTGCACGAGGTTGGAAATGAATGGCCTCACTGGGACCGATTCGTATCCCACGAACACCTCGGGAAGCCTATCGCGCGCGAAAGTCAGGATGACGGAATGTTGTGTTTATTGTCTCACCGTTGCACCTTGTGGTGAGTCGACGACAATCAACCAATCCCTGAGAGAACATTTCTCTCTTGATTTCGTCGACCTCCACATGCAAAAGGTCGTAGTGGCTTATCACCCCGCGACAGGTGTTCAGAGTGCGGTGCACCTCCACTTTAATCGGGATGTCATGGAGCTTCCCCATTGTCAGTAGCGTATTGCTTTGTTGGTCGTTGGCAGTCTCGATGAGTACTGTACCATCTCTAAGTTTGTGGCTGCATAGATTTTCGCGGCGGTGGCTTGAAGAATTCTGCATCTCTAAGTTTCTTGACGCTCCTGGTATCTCCTGGAGCAACACTTGAGAGGGCTCTTCTGATTTGAAATGGTGACACCTTTTTCAAGGGGTCACCTTCCGTCGTAACCCACAAACTACCAACAAACATACACATGCACAATCTTTGAATTTTTAATTTTGTTCTGACTTGTAAATAAAATGTTTTTAATATTTCTAAATAGACTTCGAAATCTTACTATTATGATTTCTGATTGTTCTGGAGAAAGATGAGTATTTGAATCTATCTCCCTTATTTTATCTTTGTGGTCTGATCTACCTAAGTAGTGTGGGGCCATTATTATTCCTTTTGTGTCATCGTTAAACTTGCTGCTTCTGAATCTTTCTAAAAGTTTAAGTCTAGCCTGTTCTCTTCGTATTTCAAGGGGCTCCCAGCCTAAATCCCCTAAGAGACTTGTTACAATTGTGTTCTTTTCATATATATATATCACGAATCTGGCGGATTTTCTCTGGACTTTATCTAGTTCTTTTTGCCAAATTTTCTCCCAAGGATCCCAAATACTTGCGGCATATTCCAAGTGTGGTCTAACTAGAGCAAAATAACACCTCTCTTTAACTTTCTCATTACATTGCCCCATCACCCGTTTAATGAAGCCCAGTTTCTTTAAAGCAGATCCGCATATTGTCCTGAAATGTGCTCCCCATGAAAGGCGGGGTGTTAGAACTACCCCCAAATATTTTACTTGTTAGGCCGTAGTTAGTACTGAACCCTCTATTTTGTAGTTTATGTCTTATTCGCCACTTCCTTTGTTCCAAAATTTCAAAACTGCACATTTGTCTATTATTATTATCAGGTGTGGCGATGGACTATCAAATAAATATTTTGTAACTCCAAAGAAAACCCAATCCAGCAACCTGCTTTGCGTCAGGTCCCTCTTCATCTCTGTGTACTTCTATCCTCCCTTCATCCCGTCCAACATCCCAATTCTGTTCCTGCCCTTTCATCGTTTGCCTAACATTCGACCCTCTATTACCTTCTTAAACATCCCACTACCGCTCAATATGCTTTTCATCCATCTTTCCTGCCTCCGTGAGATTTCTCTCAACAAACCCCTCTCCTCACCCACCATCTCCAGTACTTCCTCATTTATTTTCCTTTTGGCACATTTCACCTCCATTCTACTCCACACCCACATTACCAAATCCTCCAGTCTACGTCTATCCTCCTGCTTCAGCGACCACGTTTCCGCGTCGTACATACCTGTAGCTACGCTCCATATCAGAGTTTTTACGAGTCTTTTCTTAACCTCCCTACTCAATGTCCCCGTCATCAATTCCCTCCTCCTTGTGAAAGCTTCTTTGCCTAGCGCAATTCTTCTCCTAACGTCCCTGCTACGTTGGTCCAAAACACTTATGAGATACATAAACTGTTCTACCTGCTCTATTTTTACCCCTCCTATTTTAATCTTTGGCTTAGCCTTCTTCTTCTTGGAAAATCGCATAACCTTTGTTTAATTAATATTGATTCTCATCCCATATTTATCGCACTGAACCTCCAACTCACTCAGCAATGCTTGCAATCCCTTGGCTGACTGAGCAACTAATACTTGGTCATCAGCGAACCTAAACGATTTTACGAATTCCCCTCCGACTTTAATTCCCACCTCCAGTTCTTCCCATGCCTCTTTAATCATTTCCTCCACATATACGTTGAACAGCACCGGTGACAATGGACAACCCTGCCTTACACCTCTTCCTAACACTACCCATACGGACTCTCCGTTCCCCACTCGCACCTGAGCAGTCTTAGACATGTACAGGTGCGGATCAGTCTCCTGTCCCTCCAATCCATTCCTATTTTCTGCAATATACGCATTAATTTTTCCCAATTCACTCTATCAAACGCTTTTTCGAAATCTACAAAACAGGCAAAAACGTCCTGGTTGTATTCTATATAGTATTCCTCTCGATTAGTGATCTCACTACCGCAATGGCATCACGCGTACCTCTTCCTTTCCTAAACCCAAACTGATCATTCCCTAAGTAATCATTTGCCTTACTCTCTTTTTTCTTTGATGATGATCCTGAGAATAACTTTAGCTGCGTGGGATATCAAACTTATTGTTCTGTAATCCTCACATGACGAAGACTTTGCCTTATTTGGAATAGGAACTAACACCGATCTCACAAAATCTTCCGGCCAGATTCCTTCCTCATAGATACTACGAATCAGTCCATGTATGGCCTTCTTCCCACCATTCCCTAACCATTTCAACATTTCTACAGGAATTTTGTCCTTCCCCACGGCCTTATTTGCTTTCATCTCCTTTAATGCCCTTTCTATTTCATCGTCAAGTATGCCTGGACCTAAGCTATCTTCTTCTACGTCATGTTCCTTTTCTATGTCTAACCTTGTCGGCCTAAGTTCTTTACCACACAGTGTTTCTATATATTCCTTCCACCTCTCTTGGATTTTTCCTGGTTCAACTATTATCTCACCCCACTAATCTTTAACTGTAGGCACAGATCTTACCTTCTTACTTCCCGATAATAACTTAACCTTGCTGTATAGAGCACCAATTTCACCCTTCTTCTGTAAACTTTCCATATCCTCGCATTGCGTTTTCCACCATTCTTCCTTTGCTTTATTTGTGGCCCTCCTCAATTTATTGTTTAACTCTTTGTACTTTATTTTGCCTAACTCTGTGTTTATATTTTTCCAACTTCTCTCCTCCATTTTTGCAAACATCTCATCCGTTATCCATGGTTTTCTTATCCTTTTCCCGTTAATGGTTCCTATAGTGTCTTCAGCGCCTTTCGAATTCACTTTCTTGATACATTCCCATTTTTCTTCGATAGTACCCAGCTCTTTACCATCATCCATGATTTCCTCTACAGCCTGCTGATACTCCTTCCTCGTTAATCCATTTAATGCTTCTACATTCCATTTCCTAACCCGCCGCCCTTGCCTTATTTTTTGAAACGGACGCTACATTTCATTAAACACAACAACAAAATTATACAACTAAATTGTGGTCAGAGTCCACATCCGCTCCTGGGAAACTGTGCGAATTTATCACACTGTTCCTAAACCTGTGCCTAGCAATAATATAATCTAA
This sequence comes from Hetaerina titia, assembly GCA_037158775.1. Taxonomy (NCBI): domain Eukaryota; kingdom Metazoa; phylum Arthropoda; class Insecta; order Odonata; family Calopterygidae; genus Hetaerina; species Hetaerina titia. The sequence goes on along the minus strand of CM073769.1, from coordinate 4,972,657 downwards.
CTGATACCTTTCTGAGTCACCTGGCATTTTCCATGTATACCTACGCCTTTTGTGGTGTCTAAACCATGTGTTGGTGATGACTAACCCCTGCCTCCTGCAGAATTCAATTGCTTTCTCCCCGCATTCATTCCTCGGGCCTAAACCATATCCCCCCACCTCACCACCATCTCTTCCTTCGCCTACCGTCGCATTCCAATCCCCCATCACTATTAAATGTTTCCCTGCAGGAACACTCGCGATGATATCCTCTAACTCATCATACATCCTATCGACTTCTTCCTCCTTGTGGTTGCTCGGTGGCATGTATCCTGAACAATGACCAAGTTCTTCGGCTCTGCTTTAATCTCTACGAGTAAAATTCTATCAGTTGCTTGCTCTACGTTGACTACGCTTCTTCCTACCCCTTCATTTAATTTTACGTCAACCCCTCGTTGGCTCTAGTTTCCGCCGCTGTATATCACTATCACTCTATAATTGTCACTCCAGTAATCCCCGCTTTCTTTTCATCTCACCTCGCATAGGCCTAAAACATCTATATTACCTCTTTCCATCTCCTGCTTAATATTCTCTAATTTGCCTGTCCTTAACTTTGTCCTGACGTTCCATGGTCATATTCTAACTACTTTCGTCGTCTTCTGCGTCTTCTGTCCTGCTGCTGTTATTTCTCCCCCTGCAAGGGTTTCGTGGGATGACGACCGCGGAAGCCCTGCCTCCCCCGCTGCCGGGCACGACACACGACCGCTTGGGCCGAGTCCCGTAGTTGCCAGGACTCATATTCTCAAAAGTGCTCATCATTACCTTTTTGGGAATGATAATTGAAGTGGTTTCCCGTTGCCTTCCTTAATAGTGTTTTTAACGTGACACCATCACTTAATGGCCGCCCCACTGGGGTCAGACGCCATTGCAGCCGCCTCACTGAGGAACAGACGCTGCGTGGACTGCCTTTCGTCTGGCTCCTAACCTTCGACCTATCTGGCATGGGTGACCCTACCAGGAGCAATTATTATTACTCCCGCTAGCACAGCTCTAGGGGTCATCGGAACACACAAGCCCTACACCACGACAAAGTTGTAGTCCAAGGGAGGAAAGAAGTACACAGAGATGAAGAGGGACCTGACATAGATTAGGTTGCTAGGTCGGGAGTTACAAAATGTTTATTTGATGATTGTGTCCATCCAGAGACCTACCTTAACCGGTAGATTACCATGGAATGGAGAATGGAGCGAATAAAGAAGAAATGGGATGAGGAATCTTGGACAGGGACGTTGAATGCTGAGAGAGAGGGGAAGAGAATGCCGGAGGAACAGAGGAGGGGACGAGGGCGATCCGGGAGAAGCATGGGCACATGGTATAGTACGTAGAGTTTGAGTGAGTCAATCTTACGTTTAATTTTTCTTTGCATTAATTAAATCAGAAGTTATCATGAAACATCACAAAGTGCCTTACAGTTCGAGCACGACTCAAGAGTAATGAAATGTTGATCCGTCCGATTAACCCCGTGGGAAATGGGCCGTCCACGCAAAAGGTGGCGGGTTCGAGCCCGAAACTTCAGTTGCGAAATTTGGGTGGCCTCGGGGTGTGCCCCGTCCGCTTATTCCCTGGGGGGGGGGGAGCCTGACGAGAAGGACGTTCTCATCTCAGAGTAGCACTTACGTGAGACCATGTTCGACGCCTCCCGCCGTTAGTCTCCAATTATTGTGCTTTAGACAACCGCCTAGTAGACAACGATCGATGACCTTTATCGGATTCCAATAAGCAATCAGGCTCCCAGTTGGGTTGACAATGACACAAGGAAAATAAATTTAATGAAACGTCAGTCATCTTCACATTCTTCCTAATTAATAGTAAGATTCATATTCCTTGATTTTGTTTATTTTCATGATGTTCTTTGTGTTTAACCGTCACAATAACTTTTTCGTCAAAAATAATAAAGAGAGAAGAGCAACTCTACCACAGGGACTCGTCTAAATAGTGCAACTATTGTCTTCGCACCGGTTGATTATGCGAGATGCTTCGAGAACGCCATTGGATGCCGCGTGTTTCATCAACTTTCGGGCCTCCCTGAAGAAAAAATATAACTATGATTATTAATTCTAATACTCAAATCATTAATAGAAGAAGCAACTACTGTAACTGTTGGAAATGAAACGAGCAGTAATATCCCATTAGAAATTTTTGGGAGCATGAGGGTGTCTCGGTGCCAATAAAATTCCGATTTTTGAGCTTTCTCATGTTGCTCCATCGGTTTGGGCGTATCGCTGCGGACGCACTTCGACGATGGAACACCCGCGGGGATCCACTCGCACCCCGCACCAAAACCTTCGAAATAAAATTTTCGTTCGTGGCGCGCGCCCTAGAGGAAGGCGAAAGCCGACTACAAGGCCACCGATCCTCCGGTGACGTCCTCCGAAGAATATTAATGATGATGATGCCACCAGTCCGTCATCTCCTGACCCATATCGGTGTTTGCAGAAGCTGGCGGCTTCCACCGCGGAGGAGGAAGCCCATGAGTCACTCAGCGAGCGAGCGGGGCTGCAGCGACGACTGGTGTCCGGGATAGTCAGGGCACCAAAGTATTCGGTGCTACCAATCTAGAGGCAAGTCAAGAGGGAAGGGGGAGCGCAGGGGGACCTCAGGAGAGGCGGTTGACACTTTGGAGGATGTCGGAACGGAACGGTTGGAAACTAATAGGGCGGCGGGCAGCGCAATTCGAGGGGTGGCATTGTCCACGGAGACACCCAGGCCGTCGCGGTCCCCTGTCATGTGTGTGCCTCTATGTGCGAACATCGTCGCTTTTTTAAACCTTGCCTTACATTTCTCATTGCGACGGAGAAGCGCTCGCGCCAAATCCTTCACACAATGGCCGACCCTGGGAATCCTCGAAAAATAGAAATTTCGCACCAAGGACCACTCGCGAGGAAAGATTCGTGGGCGGATTGCGTCATTCGGCCACGTCGATGCAAAGACGTCTGTCTCCCGCCATGCGGGGCGGACGACCTTGAGTGCAGCCCGAATACTTGTAACGCGGCGGAAGTGGAAAGGGCAGCGGTGCCCTCTCCCCCGATGGAGGGGGACACACGCCCCTCTGAGGCAGATATCCTAATCTGCCGAGTCCCTCTCTCACTGCCGTCTCGTCATTTCTTCTATGTACCCCCGGTCGAACCAGGTCCTAGTGCCTGACCCCTGTGCCCCACTTCTAGCAGAGGAACACCCTCGTGCGCTGCAGGGGAATGCAATACAAGTGTCACTTCTTGACGTGCATCCGTACAACTTTTATGATGCATAAAGTGCAGACGCTTTAGTTTGACTTTGGATGAAACCAGCAGGTGTGGAGCGGGCACTAACACGTGGAAATCTCGGTGTCGATTACTCGCACTTTTCGGAGTACCCGTTGACAGTTGTCAGATATTGAGATCAAGTCAATGTAGTGTCGAACAATGCTGGGGATCCAGTGCATGTAGTAACTTATCCATTGGTTGGAAATTTTATATTTTTTCGCCATTGGACGTGTGCATGCATTTTACTTGTTACAAAAATTTCAAAAGTTTCAAAAATTCAGCTTTTCAAGAGTCCAGGAAAGAATCAAAATTATTCAACATTAAAGAATAAGCTTTAGTGCTGCAATGCACGAAATTACGCTTCAGTCATTTATTGTTACTTCTTACTCTGCTGATGCCTCTTGTGACAACGAATTGTTCTCACACAAGGCATGTAGGCAGGCGTCTTTTTGCTATTTCTCGAAACTCAAGAGAAAGATCTTATGCCAGAAGTTTTTTTTTCATGATAAAGAATGAGTATATGAACTGAGGAAAACAGGGACGAAGATAATTTCTTTTTCCACGGAGGCTCAACTCTCCGTAAGCTTGAGATTATCTCATTGTATTAGTTCATCTAGATGGAATATTATGTAAAATCTAATCCAACTTTGACCTTTAAATACTCCTTGCAACTTGAAACGGTATCATTTTCTTAATATTTGAGATACATGACACACAACAACTCTTTATGTGTATAACGTGTATATCTTTACGTTCATGAAATCATTGGAAAAAATTTCGAATGGCGAATTAATAATCGAGAAAGCCCAAAAAGACGCCCGCAGGTCTTGTGTGGGGATGGTTCGTTGTTGTACGTGACGTCAGCACGGGAACGTATACCCAGGTTTTCTAGAAAGGGTAATAAGTGAAGGTGATTCATGCGTGTACGGCTATAACCCAGAAACAAAAGCCCAGCCCACTACCAACAGTCTGTTGACGAGATAAAAGGCAATGTGACGAGGCAGCTGAGGACCAATCCGAAAAAGGACTTTGCCGATTGCTTTGAAAAGTGGAAGAGGCGCTGGAATAAGTGCGTGAGGTCCGAAAGAGAATTCTTCGAAGGGGACTTATGTCCCCCATTTCTCTCAAAATATAGCATGGCTGGACATTTCAGGACAGACCTGGTGTATAAGAGTTGTGAAAAGAGAATTGATTTTTCTCTTGATTAGAATCGGAATAAGTACGACTGTAATATAATTATGACCGTATTTGGCACTAAACGTCCACTGTGTGTCGTGGCTTCATTAAAATCTGTTCACTGCTGACTGCGATTCCTCCCCCCCCGTGTACGTATATTGAGCACAGGATGAACGGGCTTTGTCGACAACAATATGATCTTGATGGAGAATCATAAAATAGATGAAATCATGGAAAGGAATGATGTGGGACATTTCAGGTTTGAAATTTATCTTACTTGTACTCGTCACGTGCTCACAGTGAACACGCGGATACGTTTTGTCTTGGGATGGTACGAACCCCTTCCCGCTACTTATCTATCTGCTCTTGGGAGGAAAATTTAAGAGGAATTATTTGGGTAATTAGTCGTGAATACTCAATCGTTCGTGACCAAAACGTCGTCAAAGACTGTCAGCGGTCGCACGTGATGCAAGCAACATGGAGTCGCATTGAATTCCATGCCAAATTGGACCATTTAAGGCCATTCCGCACCAAAGTACGCGCCCAGCAGTCTCTTTGGCCACCAGACGCCACGAGAAGCACGTAATGTTATGGGTGAAGAAACCCGAGAAATCCCCCCAGCAGCGGCCGGCTGGAATGAAAACATGACCCGCTCCGAATTCTCAAACGCCAAAGTGAACAAATGATTCCTGTCACATTACTGTGTGCTTGCACACCCTTCACGCCTTTCCCTCAACCGGGTTACGTGTATTTCGGGAAATTTAATCCTTTTGAGTATTTCCTTCCGGGTTCCTCCATTTTTTCCTCAGCGTATTCTTTTCTAGTTATTTGACTTAAAACATTAATTATCTTGGTTTTCGACCAAATTCACTCCTAGCTCTCTCCACGTACCATCTCCTATAATATCATTCAATTTTCTCACGATATTGATTGAATTGAGTTCTTACGGTTAGCAGTATGGAATTAATGAAATGACTCCAATAGCCGTAAACAGTTCACTAAACTGTTTACGGCTATTGGAGTCATTTCATTTATTCAATAGTTTTCTCACGTAAATTTTTTGCTGATTCGACTATGACGAATACTTACTGCGACAAACCAAGAACGCTTACAGATGCCAAACCATCAAAAACACGCTTCACTCACACCTCTCTACCTCTACAAGGTGCCTCCCATCCACATTCTTTCGCGGCCCACTCACTCATCATCTCCTCACCCTATCTATCCTCCTATCTCTCCCTCACCCCTCTCTCCTATTCTCACATAAACTCCTCCATTACCATATGCACTCAACACACATTTATCCGTCGTTTAAGGTAATCCTGGGAGACCCAGGTTCTACTCCCTTAAAGTAATGTGGGGGAAGTATATGCACTTTCCCTCAAAACCATTTGAGCTGCCTAATACAAAAAACATTAATTTTTCACTATGGGACATTTTTTTAACGTTTCTCATTCCCCACAATTTCTCATTGGCGCTGTATTTTTTTTATCCTTATTTTTGGATTTCGCATGCTATGGTGGCTTTCGAAACGTCGCACGCTCTGTGCAGTTTGCTAAAAAATACCGTCTCGAAGCGCAGCACCTTCGCATTGGAACTTTAAGTCGGGGGGCTCCGTCTCGGCCGGTCTGCGCGGTAACCGCCGCTTGACTCGAGGCTTTGACAAATCATCGGCATTTAACGAAAGTCCTCTCGTCCTCGTAATTACAATCAGTCATCGACCTTTGGCGAAAACTACGCCCTGGAAAATCAGGAAATTAAGGTAACCTTTATGTGATCTTTGAAACTTCATGTCCACTCGTAGGCGTGGATATCTGAAACTTGTTTATTTTGGCTATCGTTCTTTCTTTAAATCATGGATACCATATTTGGGGGTTATGGGAGTTTGAATTTTGAACAAAATTCAAACTCCCGTAACCCTCAAAATAAACTGATTTGAATTTTATTACCATTTTCATTACCTTTGATCGGAGGTGGAATTTGGGATCGTCAACCTCGCACTAACCGTGCTATTTTTCGGCTACCAGACCGTTCTGTGAAGCCACGGGGAAGGAACCCATGGCACCCTTTGCTATCCAGATGGGCGGATTTCACACGCCGCGCCGTATAGAACATAGTACGAGATATGCTCTCATTCATCAAACCAACCTTCTGTTAATCACCCTGGTATTTTTATCTCTATCATTTCCCGAGTTTTTTCCTTTATAATAAATCAAGTAAATGACGTACTAACTAAAAGTTGATTTTGAGGCAAACTTGAAAATTATCTACAAAAAAATATTGGCAAAAAAAACCCGATTGCCTGTATCTGAACCCTCATAAATGCACTTAAGGTGATCATCCGATAAACCCGAAAGCGAACCAGAACGGCTTTTGTAATAGCCATCTATATTATTATTTTTAATGGAACGTAAACGGAATTGTTGGGTCGATTGTACCATCTTTCTCTAACACACTTGATGAATTCGTTCTTTAAGTTACTTATCAACGGCACTTTTAGCTATTGCTTTGGTTTACGACGTGGGCATAAATTGCGATAGGCAGTTAAAGATGGGGTTCGCGGTCTAAAACCTGAAAGTAATCTACATCTATTTAATAGCCCGCGAGCCGCCGCAAGGGCGTGTGGCGGGGTATGTTAGGGCACCACCCGAAATTAAGAAAAAAAAGCCTACAAAAGCCACAAATGCAAGCCACAATCTAGGAATACTGCGTCGACTTGTGTGTTGTTTTCATCCGATCTAAGTATATCGTGAATCAATCAATATTTCAAATATTAGTGTTACGTCGGTCGTTTTTAAATCACTGGGATCCTTGTGATTTACTAGCGATTTCTTAAATATGATTTCTAGATACGACGCAATTTCCTACGCTAGTTCCCTATTATATACGAGCGGGTATTTGATCGAGTCCAAGGGATTTATTAGGTCAACTATTTTTCAGCAAGCGTTCTATTCTATTATATGAGATTTATATTTTGGGCATCGGTTGATTTGGTAAGCTGTCAGAGGTATTCTGTAAGATATTAGTGAAGACGCTTTGAAAGAAGGAATTTAATTAGTTAGTCCTTTCAGAACTGCTGGTTAATCTTTCGTTTATGAGTAAATTACCAGTTGACTTACTTCCCCGAAACTCCCCGACGAACGACCAAAATATTTTCGGATTTAAATATACAAGAAACGTAGTTACGGTCGTGAATTAATGTAAACAAAAAAATACCGGGACCGTAAACTTGATACATGCATATTTTGGGATACTTGCGGATTTCGCAAATAACGTACCAGAACAGTTTTGGAAATTCGTCACACGATTAAGAACTCGGAAACTCAGCTCTTTGTTGACGGCCTCATAAAACTCTTTGAGCTGAAGTTTTCTTTTATTTCTGCCTCTCATACATCATGAATGTTTCGCATTAAACTATAACGATATCAGTAAATGAGTACTTTACTTCACAAATATCTCCGCCAAAAGAAATCGGCCATTTGTTATGAGTTGATTGTAAATGGGATGAACTAAATGCAACTAATGTTGCATTTAGTAGCTTTTTATTTCCTGCAGACATGGAAGTCATTAACTGCTAATGTCTAATGGGGATCTATATTTAGAGAAAATCCATTTATTCAGCTTTTACCTAACATATAAATGTCTATAAACACAAGAGAGTGGAAGACTTTTTGATTTAGATGACAGAATATTGATTTAGAACAATTTATGGGAAAGGCCATAATTATGGCTATTCTTTTCCTAACTTCATAATATAATCTCAGATGCAGGAATATCCCCACTTCAAAATATTATGCTGCAAACTACTTTTTAATATAATTCACAACAATAAAGTTTCAGCAAGACCTATTCAATATCTTGCTGCTTTAATAAATAACATATTTAGTTCAGCCAATGCTGCCAATCCAATACCTGTTCTTCCCAGGAAGTATTTTAGCAAATATAAATTCCAACATGCAAGCTTTCCAGCAATTAGAATATGAGAACCTAATCATTTGACTTTTTCTAACATTTAACCTCACATGATTATTACCACACACTTATTCAATTTATCTGTAATGTGGTTCCACTATTTTGCTTAGATTGAAATGAGATGAATCGGAGGGTATGATATTGGTAGAATCAGCATATAAGTATGAGTGGGGTCTTCCCATACAACTCCATTAAAAGCTACAGTTAGTTTGTTAATATAGAAAGGGAACAAGAGAGGCCCTAAAATGATTTTTGAGGAATACAATAGGTTGCAACGCTAGTAGTCTTTCTGATCAGCGATAGTACTGACATACCAATCATGATGCTAGCAATCAGTATATTCATCCAATCGCCAATCTTTAAATCCATTCAGTGAGCCTGCTCTTAAGGTATTTCATATTCGTCAATTTCTTTTTCTATTTCAATAAATGCTGGCCTAAGTTCTTTACCTAATTTCTTTATAGTTCTTCTATATATTTGTTCACAAGGAGGAAGAAGTCGATAGGATGTATGATGAGTTATAGGATATCATCGCGAGTGTTCCTGCAGGGAAACATTTGATAGTGATGGGGGATTGGAATGCGACGGTAGGCGAAGGAAGAGATGGTGGTGAGGTGGGGGACTATGGGTTAGGCACGAGGAATGAACGCGGGGAGAAAGCAATTGAATTCTGCAGGAGACAGGGGTTAGTCATCACTAACACATGGTTTAGACACCACAAAAGGCGTAGGTATACATGGAAAATGCCAGGTGACTCAGAAAGGTATCAGTTAGATTATATTATGGTTAGGCACAGGTTTAGGAACAGTGTGATAAATTCGCACAGTTTCCCAGGAGCGGATGTGGACTCTGACCACAATTTAGTTGTTATGAAATGTAATGTTCGTTTCAAGAAGATAAGGCAAGGGCGGCGGATTAGGAAATGGAATTTAGAAGCATTAAATGGATTAACGAGGAAGGAGTATCAGCAGGCTGTAGAGAAAATGATGGATGACGGTAAAGAACTGAGTAGAAGAAAAATGGGAATGTATCAAGAAAGAGATATTGGAAGCCGCTAAAGACACTATAGGAACCGTTAACGGGAAAAGGATAAGGAAACCATGGGTAACGGATGAGATGATTGCAAAGATGGATGAGAGAAGAAGATGGAAAAATGTAAACACAGAGTTAGGCAAAATGAAGTACAAAGTGTTAAACAATAAATTGAGAAGGGCCTCAAATAAAGCTAAAGAAGAATGGTGGAAAACGCAATGCGAGGATATGGAAAGTTTACAGAAAAAGGGTGAAATTGGTACTCTATACAGCGAGGTTAAGTTATTATCGGGAAGTAAGAAGGTAAGATCTGTGCTAACAGTTAAAGATAAATGGGGTAAGATAATAGTTGAACCAGGAAAAATCCAAGAGAGATGGAAGGAATATATAGAAACACTGTATGGCAAAGAAATTAGGCCGACGAGGTTAGACATAGAAAAGGAACATGACGTCGAAGAAGATAGCTTAGGTCCAGGCATACTTGACGATGAAATAGAAAGGGCATTAAAGGAGATGAAAGCAAATAAGGCTGTGGGGGTGGACAATATCCCTGTAGAAATGTTGAAATGGTTAGGGAAAGGTGGGAAGAAGGCCATATATGGACTGATTCGTAGTATCTATGAGGAAGGAATCTGGCCGGAAGATTTTGTGAGATCAGTGTTAGTTCCTATTCCAAAAAAGGCAAAGGCTTCGTCATGTGAGGATTACAGAACAATAAGTTTGATATCCCACGCAGCTAAAGTTATTCTCAGGATCATCAACAAAAGGATAGAGAGTAAGGCAAATGATTACTTAGGGGATGATCAGTTTGGGTTCAGGAAAGGAAGAGGTACGCATGATGCCATTGCAGTAATGAGATCACTAGTCGAGAGGAATATAGAATACAATCAGGACGTTTTTGCCTGTTTTGTAGATTTCGAAAAAGCGTTTGATAGAGTGAATTGGGAAAAATTAATGCGGGTATTGCAGAAAACAGGAATGGATTGGAGGGGCAGGAGACTGATCCACAACCTGTACATGTCTCAGACTGCTCAGGTGCGAGTGGGGAACGGAGAGTCCGGATGGGCAGTGTTAGGAAGAGGTGTAAGGCAGGGTTGCCCATTGTCACCGGTACTGTTCAACGTATATGTAGAGGAAATGATTAAAGAGGCATGGGAAGAACTGGAGGTAGGAATGAAAGTCGGAGGGGAATTCGTAAAATCGGTTAGGTTTGCTGATGACCAAGCATTAGTTGCTCAGTCAGCCAAGGGGTTGCAAGCATTGTTGAGTGAATTGGAGGTTAGGTGCGATAAATATGGGATGAGAATCAATATTAGTAAAACAAAGGTTATGCGATTTTCCAGAAAGAAAAAGGCTAAGCTAAATATTAAAATACGTGGGGAAAAAATAGAGCAGGTAGAACAGTTTACATATCTCGGAAGTGTTTTGGACCAACACGGTCAAAGTGGTAGGGACGTAAGGAGAAGAATTGCGCTAGGCAAGGAGGCTTTCTCAAGGAGGAGGGAGTTGATTACGGGGACGTTGAGTAGGGATGTTAAGACAAGACTCGTAAAAACTCTGATATGGAGCGTAGCTATGTACGGCGCGGAAACGTGGTCGCTGAAGCTGGAGGATAGACGTAGATTGGAGGCTTTTGAAATGTGGGTGCGGAGAAGAATGGAGAAGGTGAAATGGACCGAAAGGAAAACAAATGAGGAAGTACTAGAAATGGTGGGGGAGGAGAGGGGTTTGTTGAGAGAAATCCTATGGAGGCAGGAAAAATGGATGAAAGGCGTATTGAGCGGTAGTGGAATGTTGAAGAGGGTAATAGAGGGGAGAATGTTGGGCAAGCGAGGTAAGGGCAGGAACAGGATAGGGATGTTGGACGGGATGAAGGGAGGAAAGAAGTACACCGAGATGAAGAGGGACCTGATATAGATTAGTTTGCTAGGTGGGGAGTCACAAAATGTTTATTTGATAGTTGTGTCCATCCAAAAACCTACCTTAACCGGTAGATTACCTAATAATAAAATATATTTGTTCCATCTGTCTTGGATATTTCCTGGTTCAACTGGTATTTTCCCTCACTTATCTCTAATTGTTAACATGGATTTTCCCTTGTTACTTCCCAATAGTGCTTCATTCTTCTTGTACCTGCATAACGTATCAGTTTCACCCTCCCACATAGTCTCACGCTGCGTCATCCACCACACTTCTTTTGACCCATTTGCTACCCATCTGAATTTATTATTTTACTCTTTGTACTTCCTTCTACTTAACTCTCTATTTACATTCTTCCATTTCCTTCTCTCATCTATCTTTATAATCATCTGGTCTGTAATCCGTGGCTTCCTGACCTTTTCCTAAAGATTCCTTTGTGCCCTGCCATATCTCTTCTTTGATGTTCCCACCGTTCCTATATAGTTCCAAGCTCTCTTTCCCCTTTCATGATTGGTTTAATGCTTCAAGAGGGATGACAATCCATTTAAAAGGAAGATGGACCCCTACCTGCAGTCACATCTCTCACAAAAGTTAAAATTAACAATGGAGCAGCCAGCACTGCAGTAAAATTTTTTGACCCACATTAATTCTGGGGAGAAGACAATACCCAACATTATGCTTGGACGGTCAATTTACCTGTGTATATGAAGACATAAAAAATCTATTTGTAAAGAATTCTCCATCCTAATAAATAACAACCTTTCACATTGTAAAATTCCTAATGATAATAAGTTTATCATTTCAAATTTTAAAATTTCAGTTGAAGACATTAGAGCAGAGCTTTTTATAGGCTTCTCTTTGCCTTTGGACCTGAGTAACTTTTACTATCACATCTGAAAAAGGTGCCTTGAAAAATTGAATCCCTTCTACATGCTCTTGAAAAAACCAATTCTATTGATATTTTTCCCAACAAATTTAAAGCCACGACATAGTTTCAAATCACAAACAGGGATATTGGTATAAATATCATATTATTAATAAATTATCAAATTAACAACATAAGCTAAGAATTTTTTCATCTGTAGTGTTTGAAAAGTTAACTCTAGTGATTATTGAACAGTATTATTATTCTTGAACAACATGGATTCACTAACAGTTTATCAACAGAAATGAATCTTCTGACTCGTCCAAATAAGACTATTAAATGCAATGGAATCATGTGTTCAAACTGATGTTATATATCCTGCTCCTAATTGGGTCTTCAACTCTTTCAATCATAACATTATCCAATGAAAGTTACACTCACATGGGACAACTGTTACATTATATACTTGGAGTATTAGAAGTAATTTTAGGGAAGGCAACTGACAGCTGAAGTCATTTGCAACATTTGTGATGGACAGCAAAGGATGAAAGGTTGAGAGGAACTCCTGTCCGCATTAGTTTATCTAAAGGCACCAAGGGGTCCATAGTTTAATGTCCCATCTGACGCACAGTGTACTCACCCAAAGATCCCTCCGCAAAAGAAAGCTACAGTCAAATTTTAAAAAGAGTTTAAAAAGTGACGATATTGTTTATGTGAATACATCAAAACAGAAACTTAAAGAATGTCGTAGTAAAACAAAAAGTATCATGCGCACAGCTCTACGCTCTTTTAAATCTAAATTGCTGAGCGAATATCTGGAGGAAAATCCAAAGTCATTCTGGTCCTATGTTAGGGAAATACAGGGTAAACGTCCAGCTGTACATTCTTTGAAGACGGGAAACGGAGAAATTATTACAGACAGTGTGAAAAAAGCAAACATTTTAGACAAGATTTTCCAGAGTGTCTACAATAAAGACACAAACCCATCAAATGATCCTCCACACCCACCCGGGGAACGCATGAGCGACATAACACTGGCCAAGAATGAAATAGAACATATACTACGTAGAATCAAACCAAACAAATCACCTGTTCCGGAAGAAATACCTGCTAGAATATTAAAGGAATTGACCGAAGACATTGCCCCGTTTTTAGAAATTGTTTTCCTAAAATCGATAGAAGATGGCTCAGTTCCTCGTGACTGGAAGCTAGCCCATATAACTCCCATTTATAAAGGCGGGGATAGGGATGAACTAACCAATTACCGACCCATTTCTTTGACATCGATCTCTTGAAAAATATTAGAACACATTATTGTCAGTAACATAATGAGGTTTCTTGACAGTAGGAAAATACTAAGCCACAACCAGCACGGATTTAGGAAGAGCAGATCTTGCGAAACACAATTACGTCTTTTCATTCACGATATACTTAGATAGGGAGAAAAAAACAAACAAGTCGACGCAGTATTCCTAGATTTCAAGAAAGCCTTCGATAAAGACCCACACAATAAATTGTTACACAAACTTAGATGTTATGGAATCAATGAGAAAATTATTAATTGAATTAGAGACTTCTTGTCAAATCGCAAACAAATAGTAGTCATCGATGGGTTGTGCTCAAAGGAAAGAGATGTAGCTACGGGCGTCCCCCAGGGAAGTGTAATAGGGCCTCTTCTCTTCTTAATATACATTAATGACTTAAGTGCACACGTTAGTAGTAATCTCAGGTTATTTGCTGATGACACGGTGGTATACAGGGTAATAAGGAGCCAACTAGATCGCGAGCTACTCTCTAGAGACTTAGACACAATCTCGGATTGGTGCATGAAATGGGGCTTAATACTAAATATAGAAAAATACGCAATTTTGAAATTTTGGAACAAAGGCAGTGGCGAATAAGACAAACTACAAAATAGAGGGTTCAGTACTAACTACGGTCAAACAAGTAAAATATTTGGGGGTAATTCTAACACCACGCCTTTCATGGGGAGCACATTTCAGGACAATATGCGGATCTGCTTTAAAGAAACTGGGCTTCATTAAACGGGTGGTGGGGAAATGTAATGAGAAAGTTAAGGAGAGGTGTTATTTTGCTCTAGTTAGACCACACTTGGAATATGCCACCAGTATTTGGGATCACTGAGAGAAAATTTGGCTAAAAGAACTAGATAAAGTCCAGAGAAAATCCGCCAGATTCGTGAAATATATATATGACAAGAACACAAGTGTAACAGGTCTCTTAGGGGATTAAAGCTGGGAGCCCCTTGAAATACGAAGGGAACAAGCAAGATTTAAACTTTTAGAAAGATTCAGAACCAGCAAGTTTAACAATGACACAAAAGTAATAATAATGGCCCCACACTACTTAGGTAGATCAGACCGCAAAGATAAAATAAGGGAGATAGATTCCAATACAGATGGATTGAAATACTCATTCTTCCCCAGAACAATCAGAAATCATAATAGTAAGACACCGAAGTCCATTAAGAAATATTAAAAACATTTAATTTACAAGTCAGAACAAAATTAAAAATTCAAAGATTGTGCACGTGTATGTTTGTTGGTAGTTTGTGGGTTTGCATATGTGTGAAAGGGTTGGGGCGAAAGGGTTCGTGCATGAACCACGTTTGGTTTGTGGGCTCTAAATTTGTGGCTTCTGCATGCGATTTTTTTTTCCTAATTTACGGGTGGTGCCCTAACACCCCCCACCACATGCACTTGCAGCGGCTTGCAGCGTATTGAGTAGATGTAGATGAAATCACCTCAATTGGGGATGTTCCTACCACTGAAAAATATCTGATACCATAGGAAGTTGTACCTGGATTCTCTGAGTGGTAAACCGATACATTAGCCACTGCATCATCACAATCCCCCTTACATACTTGGATATAAAATCATTTGATAAAAGGAAACTGTCGTGAAACATAAGTCATTTGAGTGTTTATGGAACATTAGGAGTTCCTCTAGGAAATCAACTTGGTCTATAGCTACATAATCACTTTATAATTGATGCAACTCATGCCATCAACCTTCTTTCCCACTCTCTACAGATTATCAGAAATTTTCCAAATTTTTCCAAAAACAGTACACTTTCCTTATGTAGGAAAATTGTATTTAAAAGCTAAGAGAGAAGTGTTAGCTAAATTTCTTGTTTTTGAATATTAATATGTGCTATTCTGTTGAATTCCATAGCCAAGGAAACTATCTGCTATATCGAAATCTGTAATCTAGCCAACCATTTTCATTTTCTGATACATGAAAATATAGTTGATGTTTAGCTTTGTCAGGCAACTCAGCTTGCGTTTGTATGTCAAAGTTATTCCTATGTACCCCCAACCCATAAGATGGAGACAGTTTAAGAGCAAAATATAGAGTGAAAAAGGGCATCTTATGGGCTAGGAAATACAGTAATACCTAAATAAAAATGGGACAGAAAAATAGGAATTAGAAATGTATTAGGTTATTTAACCAGAGCTAACCTGGCATTGGATAATATTTATGCATTCCACACTTAAGACATAAAAATTAAAAAGAAACAGATTTCACAAATTGGACTTTGAGGATAGCAGAATGATAATTAGCCCGGAGCACACACCAAGCCCTCTTGCGGGCAGCATGTCAACTGTAAAACAAAAGGGAAGGGATTATCAGTGCGATAGATATGGGATGAAAATCAATATTTATAAAACAAAGGTTATGCGATTTTTCAGAAAGAAAAAGGCTAAGCTAAATATTAAAATAGGCGGGGAAAAAATAGAGCAGGCAGAACAATTTACATATCTCGGAAGTGTTTTGGAACAACAGGGTCAAAGTAGTAGGGATGTAAGGAGAAGAATTGCGCTAGGTAAGGAGGCTTTCTCAAGGAGGAGGGAGTTGATGACGGGGATGTTGAGTAGAGATGTTAAGACAGTACTCGTAAAAACTTTGATATGGAGCGTAGATATGTACGGCGCAGAAACGTGGTCGCTGAAGCAGGACGATAGACGTAAATTGGAGGCTTTTCAAATGTGGGTATGGAGAAGAATAAAGAAGGTGAAATGGACCGAAAGGAAAACAAATGAGGAAGTACTAAAAATAGTGGGGGAGGAGAGGGGTTTGTTGAGAGAAATCCTATGGAAGCAGGAAAAATGGATGAAAGGCGTATTGAGCGGTAGTGGATGTTGAAGAAGGTAATAGAGGGGAGGATGTTGAGCAAACGAGGAAAGGGCAGGAACAGAATAGAGATGTTGGACGGGATGAAGGGAGGAAGTACACTGAGATGATGAGGGACCTGATGTAGAGTAGGTTTTCTTAGGAGTCACATAATATTTATTTGATAGTTATGTCCATCCGAAAATCTACCTTAACCGGTAGATTACCTAATGATAATTAACACATCTTATTGTTATGCATGCATGACTATTCTTAAGATGAGAATGAATTTTCAAAATCCCAAGATTGGTCAGTCCTTTAAAATTCTTGGCATTTCCCTAGAGAAAAGGAAGTTATACCAGTAGAATTCCCACCATTTCTGGATTTCCTCAGCACTAAAACACTGCTTAAATTATTGATATGGACTTTTGCTGAAATTGTATTATTTGGAAAGATTTTAATGTCTTCCAAAAATAAAACTAATCACAATATTTTAAAATATGTGACTTTTATTATGAATTTAGAAATAAAAACAATATAAAAAGCATGACAGTAAAAATCTGCATTATATAGACATTTCCTACATGGAATGATAACATATGTGTCAATAGAAGAACATATAACTGCCATTAGAGGTAAAATCAGTTACAAATTAAAATAATACTCATCTTACAAAGTTGTAAAACTAAAGAATTTAACCGAGTGATTATATGCGCTAAACATTATATAAAAGTAAAAATTGGCAGGTAAACTGTAAAATGAAATACAGTAACAATCAGAATGAAAATGCCTAAAGAATTTAAAACAAAAGGTGCTCAAGCAAAAGATTTCAATTTAATTGGAATGGAATCACAGTTAACCAAATGTAAAGGCTTCACTGCCTTTGTAGGGACAGGTGCAAGAACAAAAACATGAATGCCACACACCAACATGTCAACATGATACACAATGTGGGGATATAATTAAGAAACACATCTCATCAGTGAGTGAACATAAAAATCAAATATATGTGTTGGAGTGATATATTCAAGATATAATTATTGCACGTAAAATGGCCAATGTCCTCCTATTGGATAGTCTTTGAGCAATCAAACCTGGTTAGGACTCCCCCAAAGTCTGTTCACTAAAGGCCGCTGGAGTCTTTTCCCAATTGTCTGAACATGAAAACCTATTTTTATTAGTTTCTTGTGATCCAATATCTTCCTTCCATCAAACACGTATGCAGGCTTCATCATTCCCTCATATATTTTACCATAATCCAAATTCTGTGGGTAGATAGAAAATATCATTGATTAAGACAAAATTATGGGCACTAAATGAATTAAGAAAAGCTCTAATAACAGAAAAATTACATAATATATTGCAATATATTAAACTGAGACCACAGAGTTGCAAAATATGGATGAGACCAATAT
The DNA here is from genome assembly GCA_037158775.1 of Hetaerina titia. Lineage (NCBI taxonomy): Eukaryota > Metazoa > Arthropoda > Insecta > Odonata > Calopterygidae > Hetaerina > Hetaerina titia. Next base: position 4,954,866 of record CM073769.1, on the reverse strand, counting down.
AGTTTTCCATGAATTAATAACATCAACAAAAAATTATGCAGTTAGGAATTGACCACTTAGATGGTGCATGTATAAACATAAAACTCTGTTGCTAATAACATAGGTACTTCAATAATACTGTCAAACTATAAAACCAGTCAGCAGTTGGCCTGTTCACATTCAATCATTTTGATGTAATTTGGCCTGGAATCTAAAATACTATAAAATTCTCTCAAATATATGACTAGTGATTTTGACATATTTCTCATCTACAGTGGTTGTTTAGAGAAGTTAGTATTAGGAAGAGAATAGCAAGGATTTTTTATTAAAAAATTTATGTGAAATGAAGAAAACCAACAGTCAAAGTTCACCATGCCGTCATCATTAGTGTGACAAACACAGTTGGGTAGTTAATGCTATGGTGCTGACTAATGTTTAGCCTCTAATTCTAATTTATAAATTTTGTGACAATGTATGGTAGAATATCTTTCAAATAAATTTAATGCATATGAATGGAAATAAATGATATATTCAACTAATTTGCAAAGCAAATAAAGCACTTCAATCTTGAGAATCAATATACAGCAAACTTTCAATGATAGGAGCTAATGGACGTTTGTATGATCAGGGATAATAAAAAAAATGGATAAATGAAATGTGCAGAAAATATGATGATCCGTTTATATTGTGATAAAAATATCAAGATATAAACATAAGTATTTATTAAACGAATGAATAAAGGAAAACATGATTATCAAAAATGCACAATGGATGTAAAAAGCTTCAAAAACAGTTCAGAGATATGCTGAAAACATAGAGCAACAGCCCTATATTGAGTGATTTTAAGGAAATTGGTACTGTTTCATAATTTGAAAACCTAATCAAGGGCCATTTTGACATGATTCCCCAAAAAATCTTGTCTTTAAAAGTGTATAACACACTACTTCCATTTCTCACATATCTTAGGCCTATAAAGGCACAGTTGTGTATATGTATTACATTTAATATTCTTAAGCAAATTATCATTTTAATCATTCACTGACAAAGCTTGGAATGTATACCATAACAAGGAAATAGACTATGGCTATAATAAAAACAAAAAGATCGTACCGTAAACTCATCCCATTCAGTGCAGAGAACAATGGCATGTACACCACTTGTAGCTGAATATGGATCGCTGTGGATTTCAATTGAATTTTTCACATTTTCTGGGTGATCAGTAATCATGGGATGTGTCAAATCATGCATAATCTGGCTTGAGTCAACCTTGAATAAGAGAAATACCCAAGGGACATCACCACTAGATTGCACGGAGGAATCGATCCAAAACAATTTCCTCTTATATGCTTATCAAAACATAGCAAGAAGAAAATCAAATACGTATCTAGTATCACAAAGAAGACATTCAGCAAATAGTCCTGTCAAATTTTGACCTCATACAAAGGACTCTTCTTGGAAACACTTATAACACTCGTAAACTCTTAATTTACTCATAGCAGACTCACCATAGGCCTTTGTTACCATTTCACACTCTTTGTTACACTTTATTTTATTTTTTACACAAAATTTTATACAAATTCTTTGATCCATTTCTTTAAACAGACGAAAATTGCCGATCTCATAAAACATGGCTAACCTTGGTGGCTGTCACAGACAAACCCCACAATGAAAACAGCTGAAAGTTTTATCATACTTTAGGACCATGCATACCAACATAATAAATTAAAAATTTTGACAATTGGACTGTCCAAACCCGCGTAATGAAAAAATTCCCGTTAATTTTTTAACACACCCCGTATATGGAATCATAATAGAAGTCCCTGTCAAGAACTTTGCTTGAAAAATATCTGATGATTAACATTACTGAATGGAATTCAATATCAGATATCATATTTCCATAACCATACACAACTATTAATAAGCACAAAATAAACCAAATTACACCCATAATAAATTTCTGTCATCACAGAGAATATTCTCTTTGGCTTCATATAAAACTATCAGTTCCTAATACTGCCCAATATTCGTGATAACAATATTTAGCACTATTGCCACAGTGTACATCTGGTATGTCCAAACTTTAATGACATACAATCTGAAGATACACTTCAAGACCAAAATGGCCATGTCATATTAAAGGCTTTAGGTTTTGCAAGTTCTTCACAAGTTATAGGTCTGACAAGTGTAATCTTCAAATTAATACTAAATATTCTAAAATTAAGAATTTCCCCTGAAATAAAAACTGAGAAATAATCTCATACCAACTATATTAAGTAGCTCAGCTTAACACAACCAGCCCTATGCATATTGTAGTTATCCAAGCTGCAAAATTTACTGATCAAACTTAAAAGCTAGTTTTAATCCTTGTACAAAATTCAAAAATACCTTAGGATCATAAATATGCAGCCTAGCACCTTCATCCAGCAGCGTCTTTGCGACGTGAATGGCAGGTGATTCCCTCGTATCCCCTGTGTTCTTTTTAAATGCAAATCCAAGCAGGGCAATTTGCTTTCCAGTCACCGTATTGAAAAGTGACTCGATTACCTTTTCTGAAAACCTTGACTTCTGGTACTCATTCATGTCAATAACCTAGGACAAAGAATTCATTGAGAGGTGAAGCAGAGAGAGCAGATCTCGGAAAGGAAAAATTTCAATTTACACCTGGGAATTATTCCTACAACAGGAATGAAATACCCTCTACAGCAATTAAGGGAGAACATTAATGATAACAGTAAAAATTTGAGGTCATTTACGGCTCTCCATTATAATGCACTAAACACTGGAATATTGCAAAAGAGTGTCAAAAACTCTTCCCGTCACCACAGGATAAATAGCATGGGGCCAGCGTCCTTCTTAAGGAATGAAATATTGTTCATGTACAATTCATGCCCTTACTTATAAAGTTTGGTTCAGGGTAATACTGTTTAATTAATGGCAGATTAGCAAAACAACGTGTAAATTCAATCCATAGATGGCATCACACAGCTTCTACCACAGTAAGCCACCTCCTCACACAGCCACAAGCCATGTTTCCATTGCCAAAGCCTGAAATACCATCATTAAGTTCCCCAAAGATCCATCTTTAGTCATCTTTTGCTTCAATGGCTGAAACTACTGAAACAAACAAAATGAGTGACATTTAAATCCATCTTGTGGACACCCATGCACATTCACAATAAATGTGTGCACCAACTGCAACCAGAAAGATGATAAACCAATATGAAAAACATTCTCTGAGAGCAAAAATTTTAGAACAGTTTGGGAAATTACATGTTTTAATGCCATGCCTGAACTATATTCAAAAGAAAAGTTAGCTCAGTTGAATCCTAAGAGGCTATGCTCTAGGTTGAACACTAGTCTGGATGAGGCCATTTTCAAAATACACGTTACTGAAGCAGGGAATTAGAACAAAGTCAGTTGCGTTAGACTTTGTGAACTTACTCTTAACTCTTTGAGTTGTGAATGACAGTAGTTGTGCAGTCATGGACCAGATATTCTCTTATATCACTTCTATTTTTTTCATATCCAGCAGACATGATATACTTCTGCTGCTAAATTGATGTTGGAATTTGAGGCAGACCTCATGGGAAGAAATGGAACCATCCATGGATTCATCCAACCTTAACATGCTTTACTCCATGCCACTATGTATATGTTTACAAAAGTGGCTAAAGTATTTAATCAACCCTCAAGCAACCATCCCTGGTCTAAACTATCCAACCAGCAATTTATTGCTAATGGTTCAGACAAGTATATTAAAGAAACAACAAATTCACCCAAGATATTAAAGAGATGATGGGTCAGCGAAAATATTTAAGACATTATGTATTCACTTTTCTATAACATATTTATTTATTTATGTACTCTGGAAGCCCATTTCCAACTGCTTGTTACTCTTTCGACTTTATCACTTTTGAGTCAATTAACAGTTGACATATTTCCCTGAACTTCTCTGGCATATGACCAAAATACTTTTGGTCTTACTAACCTTTTCCTTTTGAATTCACTTAAAAATATGGCGCAGGTATATTCTCACATTAAGGTGGAGCAGATAAACAAACATTAGCAAATATGCATGAATATATGGACAGCTTTTTTCTTCCAGATAAATGCCAATAACTCTCCATTTCACGAACCTTAGGAATCAGCAAAAGTGTTTATTTTAAGTGTTTACCTGTTTTTGTACAGAAATATCCTCTGTGAACTTACCTGTTGCCAATATGCAGCCACTTCTGGTAGATTCAAGCACTCACATATGTAAACTAAATTCAGAATGTCTTTTTGAAAACAACTACCTCCAAAACCTAAGAAACAGATGGTAAATTAAACAATCAAATCATATTTTTCTATTATTTCAAAGCAAAAATTTGATCATAAATTGAGTGAATGAAATAACATGACATTAACGTTCTTACCAACGGAGGCTTGCAAAAATTTTGAACCTATTCTAGAGTCCAGACCGACTGCTTTGGCCACTTCGGACACATCAGCTCCAGTTGCTTCACAAACAGCCGACAGGGAATTGATACTTGAGATACGCTGAGCCAAGAATGCATTTGCGGCCTGCAAAGAGACAATGAAACACTTTCATAAATGTATGCGTATGGCATTGGTGACCAGGATATGGTGTTCCATGTTCCAACACGAGAGAACAATAACTGTAATTAGCTGATTAAAGTGCAACACCCTTTTAGGAATACCAAACCCCATCTAATCAGGAAACTGTTAATCTTGGTGCCAATACACATTGCTTAACCGGAAAGTGCGTTGGCCAGTGGAAAACACATTCCACCACTGGCTATGAAGAACAATCAACACGCCAGGTGCCATTACTCTGCCTGGTGTTTACATCATGGTAAATGGAGCTGAATCTTATTTTACACTAAACTCATTAACACCTTTATTTACATTGTCACCACCCGTAAACGAGAATAAAACCACATGCGAAACCTACATATTTATGCAAACCTACACCCACAGGAGTGTATATATTTCATGTAAAAACCTGTTTAACTTACTCGCATGCAAATACATATTTTATCAGGTAACATACACAAGCATTAGAATGTAGTAAGTAAGTAGAATGTGTACCTATCTAATAAAGTGCAAATAAGAATTGAAAAGTAAGAAGGGAACTTCCACTACCACATGGACATGCAACTAATAGCCTCTGCCCTCAAAGACACAGGCAAGGAATGGGACCCTTCCACTGCGGGCAGAGGAGAAGCTTGAAAATGAACAAGGCAGGCCAATATAATGCAACCGTTTCAGAGAGTAAAAATCATTCGCCTTGACCGGGATTCGAACCCGGATCCCTCGATATCCGGCCGAGTGCTTTAACCAATTAAGCTACCGGGACGTCCTCTTACACTCTGAAATTTTGGGGACTTCAAAGGAACAAGATGTTATGACGAAATACCGTACATACAATGTCACAGGCATTCGTAGTCGTGCGCGACGCACCACAGTCCACGATGTTAATAAAGCCAATTTCAAACACTTAGGCTGTTCATACCTTAGACAAATTTCAAGAAACTGTAACAGTAACTTTAACGGAGTCACCTGCTTGAAACGGTTGCATTATAATGCACACATAGCGGGTGACTCCATTAAAGTTACTATTACAGTTTCTTGAAAAAAGCAGGCCAAGAAAAACTGCAATGAGGACTATGCACTTTAATGGCAGTCCCATGTGGTCACACAGGAAGGGTTATGAGAGCAAAACAATCGAGATTAGTAAAAGTTTTGCATTCGAGTGAAACTACTTATCCCCTAGACACTGTTGGTGGCAAGTGGTATTTTTGCTTTCTATAACCCTACAATAACTATCCCATATTATCCTTGGGAAGAAGGAGTCCTCGAGTCTGCTAGTTCTTGGATCTATTTCCAAAATTTTATATTCATGATCCAAGCAAACAACGTATGTTGGATGGCGAATAATTAGTGCGACTTTGGCGCTGAAACATGTGGATCTGAATTTATCCAGTAAGTTCACCCTGTCATTGAATCGCCTTTCTTCTAATGATTTCCAGGCCAACTCCAGGAGCATTTCTGTGATGCTTTTTGTTTTATCGTAACAGTTTTCACTAAACGGGCTGCCCAGAATCGAACCTTCAGAATTTCCCAAATGAGGCATTTTTCAGTTGGATCTTCCAAGATTATGGTAACCAATGAAAGTACATCTATTCCAATATTCATGAAAACTACTTTGGCATCATCACATTAAGTGGAGAGAGAATTGCAACATCAGACATGATGTTGTGGGAGGCAAACATTTCAGCTTGTTAAATAATCACACCGTTCAGTGGAATGGTGTGGTAAGACAAGGTGAATGGCGAAGCAAGCACATTCAAAGGATAGTCGGGAGAGCGATGGCAACAGTAGGCCTACTTTACCGCCACACTGATGTTCGTGATCCTCTTGCCCTTAGGACGGTGTTTTTTGGTTGCATCCTCCCAATTTTAGAATACTGTTCACCAATCTGGTCGACCGCCTCCCCAACTACTTTTAGAGTTACTTAACAGACCTCTTAATTTCTTTATTGCCATTTCCCGTTGTCGCATCCCTTCCCTCAGAAATACAACCTCATCCCTTGGTATTTCCCCTCTCCACTGCCGTCAATTGCTATGTGATATGAACTTCTTACGTAGCATCTTCAATGGATCTCTCCGTACTAACGACGTTCTTACTCTATTCTCAATTCCTGTTCCCCCTCGGCCAACACGTAACTTGAGTCAGTTGCAGATTCCAAATTTCTATCTCTTGGTCTCTCAACGTTCCCTATTCCACCGACTTCCCGCTACATAAAATCCTCACAAGGGGCTGCCCAAAAGGTTCTGTTTTGGGCCTGTTAATGTGGAACCTTATTAATAACCAAGTCTTATGGAAAGAATTTCCCATGGGATGTAGCTTAACCTTTTGCACTCACATGTCGAGTGCGACTCGACACAGCAGCGGCAGCAGCTAGTATGTCAAGCCACGCTCGACACAGAGTTTCACCGTGAGGGGAATTGGGATTTTTGTCCATATATTCCAATAACTTACTTGTAATCATCTGCATGAAAGAGCAAGTAAAGTAAGGCTTAACTGATAGCATGGCTTGTTGACTAATAGCATAAATGAATAGTATCGACCCATAATGTCGTCGTCGACATAAATGCCACCACCTACGCAGATGTTTGTTGTTATCTCTTTGCTATTTTGTAAGTTCTTTTTCATTTGCATTGTTTGCCCTTCATAACTTGGAAGTCAGCTAAATGTAAAGCAATGCCTTTGAGAGATGATCTGTTTCTGAAAAAAGATGAACAGAATGTAAAGTTACCTCAGTCAGGTGTTCTGTAGTTCATTGCGCCCTAGTTTGGATAATTTTATTTCCTTTTCTTCCTAGTGTCAGCTGTTTCATCAAACGCTCTTTTTCTATCTATTCCATAATCGGGAATCTTGAGTAGGAGGGTGTAAATTCATATATATTGTACAAAGAATGCCAACAGAGAAAAAATGAAAAACCAATCTCGCATGTGAAATTTATTACAAAACTAGTACACGATCTCGTTGGAGAATTCCAAAGTGTCACTAACTTCCAGGGTTAGATAACCATCCACAAACAGAGCAACGTTTAGATGGGAAACTCCATATAATCACACCTCACCCTAACAAAAATCATAAAGATTTTGCGGTTTGCTCTAACCAAAAAATCAAAGGTGGAAGAAGAGAGACGATATACATCTGTGAGACATGTGAACATAACCCAGGTCTTCATGTTGGTGAATCCTTCCAAAGATATCACACCATGAAAAATTATAGAGTTTAAATTATGGTTTATCAATAAATTTCTCAGTAATTATGCAAAAAAATCCAATTTAATTAGTTTGTATGAAAAGAAACTTCAGTTTTTCATTCTGGTGTCACAATTAGTAAATTTGGGGTATTTGAAAAATTTAATCCCAAGTAGACTAAGGAAATCGAGGAAAAACAGAGTCCAAAGGGTTAATAGCTTTTGCCGATGATATGGCTTTGTCTATTGAAGCTAACTCAAGAGCTAAAATGGAGCAGCTGACAAAAAATTGTACTGGACAAATAGAACAATGGGCAATAGTAAATAAACTGGTAATTTCAACAACCAAGACGGAATACATGGTCTTTGGAAATAAAATGTCTACGAATCCCGCTGTTAAAATCTAGAGCAGCAAAATCTGACACACTTCATCTTCTAAGTATTTGGGAGTCATGTTAGACGAAAAATTAACTTATCAAGCCCACATTAATTTCATAGTCAGCAAAACCAAAAACATTTTCCAAGCTGCCCACAGGTATTGCAATACTAATTTAGAACGGACTCCCTTCAATTGATATACAAAGCTGCAGCAATACCCATTGTTTCCTACGGCTGCTCCATTTGGGGTCATAAGGTTAACTACAGCAGAATCGCAAGAAACCTTAGAGAAGCACAAAGACCCTGCCTCTTAGCAATTACCAAAGGTTACTCTACAATCACCACTATGTTTAATTACCAGACCTCTAAAATACGATGTCATGGAGAGAATTAACATCGAAGTCAAATCAGGCCAAGGCACAAAATACTTCTACTCCGAGATCGAACAAAATCACGCACTAAACAAAAAACACTTAAAAGAAATACTCAGGGAACAAACAATTCATTAGTGGAATAAAGACTGGCAGAATTCCGATAAAGTTATTCACACTGGAGACATTTTCCCAGACGTCATTGAAAGGCTAAAGATAAAATTTAAGCTAACTAAAAAAGCGACACAACTCCTATCAGGCCACGGAAATTTTGAACATTACCTCAATACAATAGGAAAATCAAAGACTAATCTATGTAGTACCTGCCTAACAGAAGACACAGCTAAGCATAGAATAGAGGAGTGCCTACAGTATGAAAAATCCAGACATGAAATTTGGCATAGCATGACCTGGCAAGCCATGACTTATAAGAAAAGCGAGATGCGGGAGATTGTGCTATTTTGCCTTAAGCATAACTGCAACCAATTATTTAAAATGGTACAATAAAATTTGCTAATGGTACAATAAGGTTTGATAGAATTAGTAATTGTATTGTTTGTTTTATTGTATAAGCAACATTGTATGTAATTACTATTTCAAGTTAACATGTAATATTTTGCCTAGTGTACGATCAAAAACTCTTGTATGACTTGGTAAACTGAAGTGTTATCATCAAATAATACATTTATTTCTAATACAAATTACTATCTCTAATTGTAATAAATTTGGGTTTAACATTACTTTTGTAATTTAATGCAATTACTTGATATTTCTTTCTCATGTTATGTAATTCATGTTAATTATATCAGAATACTAAAGGGGGATTAAGCGACAGCAGAAACCCCCTCAACACATCCAGCTATATTTTTCTGTACGCTATTTCTTTTGTATTTGCTTCCACAATAAAAAAAGGAAATGTGTAATTGAGGAAACTCCTCCACCACCTTTCCTTATATTTAATTCCCTGAGCATCCAGTCAGTATCTTTCCTTGGACCTCTCTTCCTCCCTCAACTCTTTCACCTTCTTCCTTAAACGCCAGATAGTGACTTAGCCCTCTCTGCTGGCATATGTGTTCCACTGCTATCTTATAGCTGTTCTTGACATTTTTTGTTCACTTTTCAGTACCGTTTATTGCTTTTCCCCATTCATTTTCTTAGTGTATATTATATGTATTGTCTGTCAGCCAATGTAAATGCCTTTGTGCCATTTTTGGCTGCTTTGTTAAATAAATAAAATTAGTTGTATTCCATAATCTATAACTTGAGTTGGGCTATTATTTGGAGATTTATGGTCGGATGCCCAGAGACTATTAATTAAACTTTTTCAACAGAGAGTAGATAACTACTGGATTAATATAAATGGAAAACATGAAATTGGTTATCAAATAAATGGAATTGAATTAAGAGCATTGGAACAGATCAAGACATCAGGAATCACTCTTACCTACACACCTTCCATTGGGCACACACTAGAAGGACATGTGGGTACCTTTATGTGACCTATGGAAGTCTAGCAAATATTTCTAGCAGTAATATGTATTGAAAAAATTATGGATTCTGTTATTTCACCTAGATTAATCCACATGTGGAATATGTTGGCAAATATTTGTAGTCACTCACAAGGGAACGTTCATTAAAGAATAAGATAAATTCAAAGAAGAGCTGATGGATATTTGAAAAAGTTTTAAGGAAAGAAAGTAAGTAAGTTAGGGAGGGTCAATAGGCAAAAGTATACCTGTACCAATACTTATGAGAACTACCCTTTCCTTCATGTTTGAATTGATTCAAGTCTTACTCTCTCTCTTCAAATTTTTTTTAGGTAATCTACCGGTTAAGGTAGGTTTTTGGATGGACACAACTATCAGATAAACATTTTGTGACTCCCCACCTTGCAAACTAATCTATATCAGGTCCCTCTTCATCTCGGTGTACTTCTTTCCTCCCTTCATCCCGTCCAACATCCCTATCCTGTTCCTACCCTTACCTCGCTTGCCCAACATTCTCCCCTCTATTACCCTCTTCAACATTCCACTACCGCTCAATACGCCTTTCATCCATTTTACCTGCCTCCATAGGATTTCTCTCAACAAACCCCTCTCCTCCCCCACCATTTCTAGTACTTCCTCATTTGTTTTCCTTTCGGTCCATTTCACCTTCTCCATTCTTCTCCACACTCACACATCAAAAGCCTCCAATCTACGTCTATCTCCCTGCTTCAGCGATCACGTTTCCTCGCCGTACATAGCTACGCTCCATATCAGAGTTTTTACGAGTCTTGTCTTAACATCCCTACTCAACGTCCCCGTCATCAACTCCCTCCTCCTTGAGAAAGCCTCCTTGCCTAGCGCAATTCTTCTCCTTACGTCCCTACCACTTTGACCGTATTGGTCCAAAACACTTCCGAGATATGTAAACTGTTCTACATGCTCTATTTTTTCCCCGCCTATTTTAATATTTAGCTTAGCCTTTTTCTTTCTGGAAAATCGCATAACCTTTGTTTTATTAATATTGATTCTCATCCCATATTTATCGCACTGAACCTCCAATTCACTCAACAATGCTTGCAATCCCTTGGCTGACTGAGCAACTAATGCTTGGTCATCAGCAAACCTAACCGATTTTACGAATTCCCCTCCGACTTTCATTCCTACCTCCAGTTCTTCCCATGCCTCTTTAATCATTTCCTCTACATATACGAGAATTGAATTTTAGATGAGAAAGGGGACTCAAGATTATCAGTGGCACCCATGAAACTATTAAGGTCCCACAGGTCTGAAAACGGCCCCTTGAAATGTGATCAGAAACAATGGATGCAATTACATGCCTCTGTCCAGGTTGTCTGTTATATATGGTTGGCCTTGATGAGGATACTTATGCCACTTTCTGATTGTCTGTCAGGGGCAATGTATCTTCCGCGTAGATGACCTCATTCTGCCATGGATTTCAGTCCAATTCAAGTGCTATATTCATGGAAATCTCATCTGAGGATTAACTTCTAATTTAGGGTAAAGATCAAGATGTTTGCTTCTTTTTCTGCAAACTTTCCATTTCCTCCACCAACCACCTTCTCTTTCCCAATCCTTTCATAGCCATTCCATTTCTTTCACCCTATTTCTCACTCTGTCCCTCCCTTTGACCCCAACGAAGTCCTCCCAAAACGTGCCACACACGGGTCTCTATGAACTATGAGACTTTAAGACTCTCATTAACATGCAAATTACATCATATATCAAGAATTTTTACCATTTTAATAAGCGATGTCCCAGATAAACGTAAGTGCTATTGCTAACATCATCATAAAGAAGGTTATACATTAATTAATATCGACAGTACTTTCTCTTGACAAACTTCAAGAAACATCCTCTTCGATAAGCCACACCCTTAGCATGGTATCCTTATCCCCTTAACATAAAAGCCAGATTTAAAACTCTTATCAATATCCTGAAATCCATCCTTACCCTTGCGGCAACTTAATTATTATTATTCTGGAAATCATTGAAACATTTTCAAACTTTTTAAAATTATGGAAAGGAGACAAACTATGCAAATTTCACTTGAATAGAAATCTCTATTCAAGTGAAATTTGCATAGTTTGTCTCCTTTCCATCATGGATAAATTTCACAAGGTTAACCCTGATACCGTTCAGTTTGTTTTTAAAATTAATTTTCAAAATGAACAAAAATGTTGCACCAAATCATAGAAATAGAATGCACAAAATTATTTTTGAATTTTTGAGCTTCAACTGAACTATGACTTAACTAAAATAGCTGATTTTCACGGTAAAAACACAAAAACTGGATGCAACATATCTTGCCCAAGATTAAACAGAAATAAATCCTAAAAATATACATAAATGCAGAAATGAGTTCAACAAGTCATTGTGAGGCACCTACCAATTTTGATAACTCAGAAGACCATGTATTCATTGTCACAATTCGACTTCTGGGAATCCAGTGCTCATACACCCAGGACAACTCAAGAATGGCAGCCTGTCCCTCTGGAGTGTCTTCCCCTCCAATTAATACTCGATCAGCATTCAACAGGTCATCAACAGCTGTCCCTTCCGCAAGGAACTCGGGATTGGACAAAATCTGAGAAGGCATGAGAATGAATTACAGGAATGTTGTGGCATACAATGAGCTGCACTAAATGCTAAACCGGGGTACATCCATCGAGTCCAAAATTGATTCACACACTCCTTTCTGCTAATACATATACCTTGACCAATTACCAGATTAAAGTAATATAAAAAATTATTTCTTCTATTTTCTAGTTTCTATCTGGTTGAAAACTTGTTTAAAAATTGCATAATATCTCATTATACAATTTTTAAGTAGGTATAATGAGAGTGAAAAAAAACTTTTTTTAATCAATCAAAGCAGAGTTTCAAACTGAAAATAAAACTCGGATGCTAACAATTTTTAAAGAAAATGTACAAGTGGTAAGGATAATATTTTGTTAATCATATTAGCATTATTATTATTCCTAAATAAAAATATAAAATCGTGTTATGTACAGCTTACTCCTGCAACAAAACATATGATAATAAACAATATAAGAAATCTACAGCCAGGCTGCTATATTACAATAAGTTATAGCCTAAATATTTGCTTTTTTACATGATGAAATATGTTTTACGAGAGGGTAAAAAAGAAAAATTCTATTGATCCCCAAAGTTTTAGACAAACTCAGCAGTACCTACCAAAGAATACATTCCAATACCACTCCATTTCAACCATAACACTTGATTTTTTTACGACAATACATTGAATACATATTCATAACCTAATTCACTCCATAATATAACGTAATAAAAATCATTCATGTTGAAAATGTTTGTACCAAAAATATTTCAGCATAAAGTACACCAAACTCATAAATTAACGAGTTCTGAGAAGAGTTGGGAACGTTTCAACGGATTCCATTTTATAGAATAGAAATAATAAAAACACCGGTTCAATGAAATAATCACTATTATACAATTCTACAAAATAAGGACATAGATATTCAAACTTGATCTGCATGACCCTTATTATAATTTGCGGTAAAGCATGTAATTAGGCGGTCTAAAGAGGAAAACAATGTTGGACGGCACTCACCTGGTAGCTGACACCCGGTTTATTATTTGCTCGCAAAATTTTTAGTACGCTTTCTGCTGCACGAACTGGTACTGTGCTTTTCTCTACGACAATTTTATCACCTGCAGCCACACTCGCTATCATTCTAGCAGCTCCTTCAACATATTTCAAATCAGCTGCACGTCCCTGGTTGTAAAAATGGTGAGCATTTGTAGTACTAGTATATATAACGGCGCAAGATATGGTTGTTTTCCTATCATATTCTTCGTGGTTACCTTTCCCATGCCAAATGTTTTCGTTGGAGTATTCACAGAAATAAATATTAATTCTGCTTCTCTAATAGCGGTCTCTATGTCAGTTGAAAAAAATAAATTTCTTCCTCGACATTCTTGAACAACAGCGTCCAGACCAGGCTGCAATAATATTTCGACAAAGCACAGCAATGTTAATAAAATACGTCAAGGTGTAACAAGATTTAATAATACAATTCGACAAAATAAGATTAACTCACCTCGTAAATGGGCAATTTTTCTGAATTCCATTGCGCTATCCTCTCCCTGCTTTTATCGACAACAGTGACAGTTATATCAGGACACTTCATTGCCATTACACTACAAGTTGGACCACCTACATATCCAGCTCCAATGCAGCATATCTTTTTAATCGGCATTTTTGTCAAACAAACACTTTGAAAATATAGGTAATTACAAATCCTAACGTTGGAGCAATTTTGTATAAAAGCTAATCTTTTCTAAACTTCATTAGTGTGTGTTGTTGTCAAAGACTTAAATAAAAATGTAAACTGTTTCGCATAAAATTAATTTAAATATCAACCCGTACGCAACATCAGACACTCAACCTTTCACACACAGGACAGGACACGGAACCAACTGCAAAGGAAAGCAACGAGCTGGACGCTTTTCTTAAGTCAACCTGCGTGGCGCTAGTGGTCATAAACATGTAAGCGAAAAGAAGCCGCGGTTATCTTGTCTGTCTTGTCCACCTGTTTTGTGGTTGTTGACGTTTAGCATGAGGACGATGTGATCACATGGGCCTACGTGGCGTCATCAAGTAAGTGTTAATCACTCCATTGTATGATTAAAAATATAATTTAGTAAACCGTATCTGCGTATGCATTCGTGGGATGAAGTTATATGAAGATTACCTTCTCATATATGTGTCGTTTCCTTAGCAATAAACATACATGGTGTTTGATTCTGAACTTAGGTTAATTTTTCTCGTAAATCTCTTAATTAAATTTAAATCTTGTCATAGATTATTTGACTTCAGGATGGATTTGATTACCACCATTGGAAAAGGGGCTGATTGCTGAAGTAGTATTGCAGTAATATGTGGCATATTTGGTGTTAATAATTATACTTTTACTGCCGATTATTAGCTGAATTTTGTTTAATCTTAAAAACTTTTACATAGCTTTATGTTCATATAAGAAACTAAAAGCTCTTTCATGGCATTATTCAACCTCCCATGTTTAACCCTCCCTCCTTCATGAGGTCTAAAATGCCTACCCTTTGCCTCCACCCTCCCTACTTACCTAACGCCCCCTCTTTAACCAAGACCATTCTATTACTACTTAACATCGACTACTTAACCGGCCTCGAATCCCCCCTACCCCCCAACTTCCTCTTCACGTACCACATTCGATAATTCAGGTTTCTTGTTCTCTTTCGCTGTTGACACTCGCCACAAGTGGATAGGTTCTTCGTTCAAACATCTCTCCTTTTAAGTAATACTCATTCTCTTTTATTTAGATGGAAGTTTCCGAACCATATTGTTCTTCACTCGGCATTATTTACTCATTTTCACAAATTTTTAGTTGTTAAGTTTAGTCTTAAATTAGTCGTATTGATGTAATATACATGTTTCTCTATATGGATTCTCCCAATTAATACAACAACCTTCCCATTTTTTTTACATGCTACCCAAGTACGGAAAGTGTTTCAATTTATCTCATTCAAATCCTTTGCCCTACTTTGATGTTTAACGTAATAAATCTTTAATCTAGGTTATTTCGTTTTCTGATAATTTGTCTTCTTTTCCATCCTCCTCTGACGCTCTTTCTGCCATGTTCTCAAGAGTGACTAATTGTTTAGCTGCGAGAGACATTTTAAACATCTACAAATATTATGGCTTAATCAGCTCTTCGCGTTTGTTCATATTTTCCGTTCTTTTTGGGCATTTTTCTCTGGATTCATATTGAAAAGCAGTCATCTTACTCCACTAACCTGCTACCTTTCATGCGTGACTCGTGATCCGTTGCTGTCACTTGTGCTGTCATTTTATGCCAATGTTTCGAATAAGATATTTTCACATACATTCTCCTGTGTTCCTCAGTGCTTTTACTAACTTTCCCAAATCCACTCTGTCCATCCCCTTATTGAAATCCCCTAAGAATACGAAAGCATCCTGGTCATATTTTACATTCTATTCTTCCAATGCTCTCATCAATGCCATTGAAAACATGCTCTCTGCTGACATTTCTATACTCAAGTGTATCTCGTCCAACTGATCTTAGTAATATTATAAATAATTCCTTTTTAGTGCTACGAAAGATCCCGATACGAATTCCTTCCATTTTTTCTCCGACTATTGGGTAGTTCTGCGGGAATACGATCCATCCCTCTCATTTCGTGGCCTTAGCATCCCGGTTCTTTTGACTTCTAAATATCCATTATTCCAGGACCAAAGTCCTTTCCTCTTCAAAGCCCTATTTCCTTCTATAATTTGCTGTGTTAATATATAGTACACGTGTCATTCATATATTTTCCTCCAATTCTCGCATTCTCTCCTCCTAGTCTCTCAAGTTTGGCTAATGTATTTCTCTCCTGTCGCTCAATATTGTATAGATGCCATCCATTTTTTATTCCTGAAAATTCTATTACCTTCCTAACATTATTATGTCGTTGCAATTGCTACGTATGCTTGCTCTTCTCTTTCCGCTGCGTTTCGTTCGCCCTCTCACATCTTGCCTTCTCTTTAATTCCTCTGCGCTTCCTTCCTCCTCCCGCAGTGTTCTCCTTCTTCCATTTCTTTCTCTTTCCAATCTTCCTATTAATCTTTCTGACAGTCCATGGCAGTTTTTTCTTTTCCTGGATACTGCTCCGATTACCTCCCGTAAACCTCTCGTTATTTTTTTTTACAATTACAACCTCACTTCACTGTTCCCAACCCAACTTCTCACCCACTCGCGTGTGATGCCCAGTATTTTTCTCTTCTCGTCGGCTGTCTTTTAAATCCTCTTTTGCCTTCTCCTCCGTCGATTCCCTCTTCCGGTGCTCTGGTTTCGTTAATTAGCACTCGAATATGATCCTCGGCCGCCACAGAGACTTCGTGAATGTATTTGTGTTGAGAGAATTTTTGAACTCCCTCCCTGTCTAATGACAACGAGCACCATTTGATATATTTGTTTTACTCATGGTGCATCCTTAGCCTTTGTTTTCAATCCACACTCGCGCACCTCTCCCTCGTACATCTCTCCTCCCTTTACTCACGGCTGTTGAGTAATTGCAATCGAATGCTTTCTCCCAGGAAATCTCGTCATTAACTTCTCTATTTAACCATGCGCCACATCCTGTTGTGGACATAAGAAATACTTTCCTCAGACCTCGTCCTTCGTAGGCAATTATTTCCAATCATAGAACTGGGTAAATTTACAATAATCAACACGGATTGATATTCTAGTTGGTACACCGCGGAAGTTATAAAATTGTAGAACGAAGAAGATCTCGCAATGTTGAAATGCACTTAAAGAGACATATTTGTCAATTGCGTGATGAAATGACTCCAGATAGCATAAAATCCGCAGCTCACTAAAAAGTGAGCCTTTGGGAAGGTCTGGGACGGGGTCAGAATTAAACGATGGTCGAGAATGAAGAGAAGAGGAGAAAAGAGTTTGGCATTGTCCGGAAGATTGAGTGGCAAGAAAATAAAGTCGCCATGAACTATCGAGGCGAAAAATGAAAGACTCAGTTTAGAAAATATCAATTTATTAAACATTATTCCAAATAATTTTGACTTTATCCTCATTTAATTTATCCGGAACAATACATTATTGTTTCCTGTTTCCTGTTACCTGTTCCCTGGGCTACCAGGTCAATTATTATATTTTTAGAAATGGTATAAGAAATTTCGCCATATCTGAAACTTTTACATGTACGAGTATTTAAGATCTGGTTTGCAGTGCCCAGTAAGTATCAGGTATGACGCACACACGCATAGGAGGCAAAAACAAGGTCGGGCCAAATACGGTTTGTGTCCCTTCTCGCTTCCTCCCCATCGCAGTGGCTAAGTATTAAACCCTGCAAGCTTGCGGAAGGCTCTCTAATGCGCATTCATAAGGATCTGTATTAAGTTATTTATTGCTTCGAACTCCTCTCAGAAACGTGCTCCATCACTCTCTTCTTCAACGTTGACTTCTGTGTACATATTTACCTGTCACGATGTCATTATCACGGGCGGAATTCTCGTTGATAGGAAATCGTAAATCATTACGTCAGTTGCAATGAGGCTTCCTTTTATCTCTAAAAATGTTTTCGTAGAGTTTTTTGGTAATTTTTTCTTACTCAATCCTATTATCTAATTCTAAAAAGAAGCAATATTACCTGTCGCTTGGACGAATACTTATATTGAAACAAAGACAGCGGGATAGTTTGTTCTTGCCGCCAGCGAAGTTTTTACCGGCTGTTTGGTTTGGTCGAAATCGGTCATACGTATCCAAGTAGTATATTCATTTAGGGCCAGCAGGAAGATGAGGTTTGCAAGTGTTATTTTCAGTGTGTCAGAAGCATAGACGCATGGATAACCATCGCTTCCCCTTGCCATGAACTACTACGGCCTTGGGGTGGTGGAAGACCTTGTGCGTTCTGGTGACCCCTGGAGTTGCGCTGACTGGAGCAGTGATTTTTGCACTTGGTAGGGTGACCCATAAGTCGCAGGCTAGGGATACAGATGAAAGGTAGTTCGCGCAACGTCTGATCCTCATTGAGGTTATTGGGCGATAGTGCCACAGTAAAAACAGTATTGAGGAAGGCGACGGGAAACGACATAAATTATTTATCCCGTGAAATCAAGATTGAAAGATGATTGAGTATGTATTCTGACAACTACGGGGTTTGGCCGTGTGTCGTTTTCGACAGTGGTGGAGGCAAGATTTCCCCGGTCGTCATCTCACGAAATCTTTGCTAATGGGAATCAAGAGTAGCGGCAGGGCCGGAACGGTTGGAATGGAGACTTTTAATGTTAAGAAAATACTGATGACAGGGAAATTATAAAATATAAAGCGAGAGATGGAGAGATAAAATGGGGATATTTTAGGGTTGTACTAGTTGAGTTGAGAAGTTTCTCGGCTCTTTTCTAAACTGTTTCCGTCGAAAGTGACACCGTTGCCTCGGTTGCAAGTGCACAGAGACTCACAGTTGGCCGATCGATCTTGGCTACCCGGTGGTGTATCGGACGTAACATTAAATGAAAATACGAATGCTTCCGAGTTATCTGGAGTGGATTTGCGCCGACCTTCACACTCCTTGTCCTCACCCGAGCGGCCGGATGATGCAGCGTATCGCAACATCGAGCCGAAACATTTTTGGAGTATCGAGCGATTAATTCACAAACGGCGCTCAGGAATGGGATATCGGACTCGATTCCCTAGCTCGTAAATAATTGCGATAACCGTAGTCTGGGGTTCAAGCATATTTCGAAAAATCCAAATTTGTGGTCATTATTATTAAATATCTATCGACATGTTCCTTGAAAACAGGTCGAATTATCTTATTCCTTCACTGCGGTGTGTGTGAGTGGTGCCGGGCGCCAGAAAAGTTCGTTGTTGCCGCTTGCGGTAAACTGCAAACGTTTTCAAGGGGGGGGTGATCGCACTGGCGCGCTCGCCAAGTCTGCTGGATTCCCCCTGGAAAGCAGCCATGGAAAACCATCGCAAAGGGTCTCAGCTTCCACGGAAACATGATCTCTGGCAACGGTGGGTTTTCACGAAAACTGCGTTGCGACATTCAGTGGATCGCTGAGAATAGTCGTGTAACTGTTTTCAGAAGGCCCGCAAGTTCAGGGCCCGGGTTCAAATCCCGATGGAAAGGTTGCTCTTCATTCTGTCAAACGTGACGAAACTAACTCACGCGGTCCTGCCGCGAAGACCATTTCAAGTACCAAGGTAGGCAATCTCCGTTGCGGCAGTTCACAAAAATGGCAAAGTTTAATTAGTTCGAGGGCTCTTGAATGTTATCGTTTGCATTTATTTCAGGGTGTCATCCATCTAGATGTGGGAATTTCGATAGTGATATTTCTCCATGTAACCGAGGAAAATTATTTTCTATTGCGTCGATGAGATTCAATCGGAGCGTGGTTCGTTGCCTAAAAGCTGAGGTTCGCCTCATCAATCCGTGGTTCATTCACGCGCGGCTGTGGTAAGTGGACGAAATCATTGCAAAAAATTGGTTTTGGGTTGCAAAAAATAACGATTAAGAATCAGTACCCACAATTGAAAGTCTTTTAAAAAAATCAATCTATATTGAGAGAATAAGGGAAGGTCATCTTGTCCATAATTTGATGGCGTCGTCCATTTTCACTACTTAGAAGGTTATATTTTAATTTGTCCACAGATTCTTTTGGTGGGCATTTCCACATTGGTTAGGCGACAATCAACTCTTTCAAAGGCATAATTACATGGAATAAATCAAGAATTTCATCTTTTATGATTAAATAACGAATATCATCCTACTTTCAGAGGCTAAAGGCTAAGAATGGTGCTGGCGTACACTTTGAGGTTATCGTGTCGAATAAAACAATGTTGGCGCCGGGTTTCTTCGTTTCCCTGCCTCCGCTCCCAAAGACGTGCAAAGCTACCAACCACTCTTAACTACGCGTCTGCCAATGCTGGTGAAGGCGGCCTATTATAGCTCCTAATTATATACAAAATCATTTCAGAAAATTACGATGTGAAATAAGTACTAGCTCACGTGCCATAACCACGTAGAGTGGAAGTATTTTGTTTGGCGGGTTGCTTTTAAATCGATAAAATCTTCAAATGATCGGCGTGCATTACGTTCAGCCGAGGGAACAGGAGCCAATGATCTTTAGGTTTCCCATTCCGACAAGTATTCGTTTTCCTTTCATCTCTTCGGCTTTCCAGATGTGGCGGATATGAAGACGAAGGGACAGAGGGTGAGATTTGTGGGGAGTGGGGTGGGAGGTTAGGAAGTTTGAAGAAATTCGAAGAAGACTGAAAGAGTTTGAATGGAGCGAATAAAGAAGAAATGGGATGAGGAATCTTGGACAGGGACGTTGAATGCTGAGAGAGAGGGGAAGAGAATGCCGGAGGAACAGAGGAGGGGACGAGGGCGATCCGGGAGAAGCATGGGCACATGGTATAGTACGTAGAGTTTGAGTGAGTCAATCTTACGTTTAATTTTTCTTTGCATTAATTAAATCAGAAGTTATCATGAAACATCACAAAGTGCCTTACAGTTCGAGCACGACTCAAGAGTAATGAAATGTTGATCCGTCCGATTAACCCCGTGGGAAATGGGCCGTCCACGCAAAAGGTGGCGGGTTCGAGCCCGAAACTTCGGTTGCGAAATTTGGGTGGCCTCGGGGTGTGCCCCGTCCGCTTATTCCCTGGGGGGGGGGGGAGCCTGACGAGAAGGACTTTCTCATCTCAGAGTAGCACTTACGTGAGACCATGTTCGACGCCTCCCGCCGTTAGTCTCCAATTATTGTGCTTTAGACAACCGCCTAGTAGACAACGATCGATGACCTTTATCGGATTCCAATAAGCAATCAGGCTCCCAGTTGGGTTGACAATGACACAAGGAAAATAAATTTAATGAAACGTCAGTCATCTTCACATTCTTCCTAATTAATAGTAAGATTCATATTCCTTGATTTTGTTTATTTTCATGATGTTCTTTGTGTTTAACCGTCACAATAACTTTTTCGTCAAAAATAATAAAGAGAGAAGAGCAACTCTACCACAGGGACTCGTCTAAATAGTGCAACTATTGTCTTCGCACCGGTTGATTATGCGAGATGCTTCGAGAACGCCATTGGATGCCGCGTGTTTCATCAACTTTCGGGCCTCCCTGAAGAAAAAATATAACTATGATTATTAATTCTAATACTCAAATCATTAATAGAAGAAGCAACTACTGTAACTGTTGGAAATGAAACGAGCAGTAATATCCCATTAGAAATTTTTGGGAGCATGAGGGTGTCTCGGTGCCAATAAAATTCCGATTTTTGAGCTTTCTCATGTTGCTCCATCGGTTTGGGCGTATCGCTGCGGACGCACTTCGACGATGGAACACCCGCGGGGATCCACTCGCACCCCGCACCAAAACCTTCGAAATAAAATTTTCGTTCGTGGCGCGCGCCCTAGAGGAAGGCGAAAGCCGACTACAAGGCCACCGATCCTCCGGTGACGTCCTCCGAAGAATATTAATGATGATGATGCCACCAGTCCGTCATCTCCTGACCCATATCGGTGTTTGCAGAAGCTGGCGGCTTCCACCGCGGAGGAGGAAGCCCATGAGTCACTCAGCGAGCGAGCGGGGCTGCAGCGACGACCGGAGTCGGGGATACTCAGGGCACCAAGGTATTCGGTGCTGCCAATCTATTCTTTGCACTTGTATTATTCCGGAGAGTATTCCAAACCGATGCCATCGTGGTTCTTTATTTGCTTAGTATTAATCTGAAAAAAGCAGTTTTTGGTCTTTACTTCGGACTCAAAACATCCTCCCTATAGTCTCTAGACCAAGTCCTACCATTTCCTGTTCCACAATGTGAAGAAACACATTCGTAAAAATAGTTATTGAACATGAGAAACAGTGATGAAGGCGTGCAGAGGTAATTTTGAAGGTGCCGGAAAAATGACTGCCAGTATTTCTTGAAAGACGAGAAAAAAAGGTGAGACAAGTGCCTTCGATGGATCCCATAGGAGAACTAACACCTTACTTTTGAACTTTAAACTACCCTTCTCAAAAATAATTTAATGGGGTGCACAGTAATTTGCTCTTTAATCATAAGTACTGCTTCAGTTGTGATGTGAAAGAATCGACGTGGTATAATTCAGTTGTGCCTATTTATTGCAAAATAGGCTCAACTGAATTATTGTAACGTGGTATTTAAAACATTTTCAATATTTCATGTCATGAAATATCTGGATAGCACAGTTTAGCAAACCGCTGAAATGTTAAACATTGGTATTACTTAGTTTTCGTATTTTTGGTATAATTTTTTGTTGGAAATACTTCTTTTCGCCCGAATTCGTTAATAGTACATACATTTAGTTGTGTACAAATAGGGCTGACATTATAATGGATACCCATTTTTATTAAATACGAAAATCCGATATTTATATATGTAATATTATTATGTTAGAATTAATGTATATATTTTTATGAGAAGCATATAAATACTAGGGTGCAGAAATTTCTGTATTTTTCTGGGCTGTTATCGTGTGCATTTACAGTATCGTTGATTTAAAATGCATCCGCAGTGCTCAAACCTGTTCCCCTTTCCTGTTTTTGTCCAGTGGGTGGTCACGGAAATTTATTTCTTAGACCCTCTGGCAAGGAAGATATTGGAATCCTTGTCGCACACACCCCGAAGAATTAATATGTGACTCTCGGAGAGTCGGATGGTCCTCCCGTTATCATATAAATGCCATGCAAGTGTACTTATGAATGATCACATAATGAAAAGAGAAGCTTTATAATTCCACATAGATTTATTAGACGGACGACCTAGGTTTCGACGTGGCACGTCATCATCAGGTGATGATGACGTGCCACGTCGAAACCTAGGTCGTCCGTCTAATAAATCTATGTGGAATTATAAAGTTTCTCTTTTCATTATGTTAAGTCGATTCCATGAAGTCACGCCCGAGACAACGAATTATATGAATGATCACGTATGATAATTCTTTTACACTCACACTTGAATTGTAGTTCCCTCCATAACTGCTGTGCTTAGGGCTGATTTCCATGTGAGTTTTAAGTTTATTATCATCAGTAGCCTAGTTGACCCCGAGTAATCAACCAATCATTTGATGGGCGGCGTTAGAGCTCATCTGGTACGAATTCCCCCGTGGAGTGAAATTCGCATATTATCTGATTAATAAGGGTCCGTTCCTTTCCCAGGGGTGCCCGTTGTTATAAAAGAAGACCTAGTTCCCCAAACCAGGAACTGAACCCGATCGATAGAGATAAATTAAAGATATTGTCAATTATGTAAATTAAGAGAAGTAGCTTAGAAGCGGAAGGTTTGATTTTCCGGCAGAGGGGGCTTTGTTATTTCACTGCCCAGTGAAATTGGCTAACTTAAAGTGCACGTCGCCGGCAACAAGGGGACTTTAGAAAGTTGACGTGATATCTATTATGCTAGAAACTAGCATGGGGCTAGTACTGAACTTTATAATTTGTTTACTCAAAATCCGCTTATGGGAACGCTATTGCCTTAATAGTCCTTTTACTCCGGGGTTGAAATACGTACTGCCTGCTGAGGCCCGTCTTGTGGCCCTGGACGTGGGCGAGCGCCAGGTTGAAGGCGGAGTGAGGGTGGCCCTGGTCAGCAGCCTTCCGGAACCAACGGAGCGCAGCCGCCCTGCTCTTCGGCACGCTCAGACCTGAGGGAAGAGAAGTGTATCCCTCTAGGAACTGCCAAAGATTCCACTGCACACAACTCTCCCGGATTTGAAATCCTAAAAATAATTCCTTCCCCTTTTAGCCAAAAGCTTATCTAAATATTCAAATTCTTTAGTTTTAAGGGGAACATGTATAGCTAACAGTTAAGCACCAGTAACAGCAATTAAACGGCCCAAGTTAATTAGCACCAGACAATTACTGTAAAATTCAAACCACAGTTATCAATCTGAAGGTTGGTTCAATAAGTGAGGATAGAGCTCGCCTAATGCTTAGTTCTACGGAGTGAAACATTCACACATCGAGGTATGGGAGCCAGTTCAGTGCCCGGAGGTGCGCCTCGAATCGAGCCCGGGCCCTCCGATTAGATTCCCAGCTATCTACCCTATTATCTATCACGTCACTGCAAAAGTTAACACAATTCCTTTGAACAACATTGAAGTAGCAGTCTGCTGGGATTCTCCGAACCATCTCAGACATTTCGCATTTTTCGAAAAGTTTTGTAAAACAGCACATTGTTTGTATGCGGTCCTTGAGATTCGTTTATTTCCGGCTTAACAATGAGTAAATCCCTGTACTCAAATTGGGGAATGTGTTTTAACATTAATATTTTTATTCCAGTATCACTAGTTGCAACGCCTAGGCTCCTTTCCCAGGTACATTCTATCTTTTGCCTCCAAGGTTAATGCCTCATAGGTACCTACTTTCAAAGTACTTAACTCCCAGGTACTTAAGGATGCCTCTATTCCAGGCATATCGATCACTTACATGGAAATCAGGATAGATTATCTAAAACGCTTTCATCTCGTGAGCAGTCGAAAAATATTATTGGGTCACCGAATTTAGAACAAGGATAATTAGATCTTAACATTTTGCATTTTCTCCTCGCGCGTTACGGTAGAGGGATAACACTGAGCTTCATCCGTATAAATCCCAGCGATCCCCCCATATACGTACACGAACGATATGGTGAGACAAAATTGAACAGAGGAGACGGCGTGACGGCGATCATCGTCCATTCTTGTCGGTGGGTATGATTGCTGGAGCTGCCTTCCATGGGAAATCCCTCGAGGGAGAGTCCCGATGAGGCCGGTGGGGACAGGAAAGGGGAGGAGGGGTGGGACGCACCCCGGGGCGGCCTTGGCCCAGGGGATGTGGGCGCAATTCCAGCGAGCGAGCTGGCCCGGCGCGGCGGCGGGTTGCTGGAGTTCCTCGCTCTCTCCAGGCGACCAATAACAACAGAGACACACTGCCGCGTGTGCACATCCGGGAGGTCGTTTTTTTACCTCCTCGGACGGGTTTTACGATCCCGAACGGCGGCAAAGAACTCTTCTCAACCCCCGCTGGACGCACTGGCGCTTCAAAGGGAGACGAAGGATGTGTGCAATCTGTTTCGTCTCTTCATTCCCCAATGCGGAGGCACCCAAGAACTTCTTCCAAGAATATGATCGCGCATCGCTCGCACATGAGGCCAATGAATGAACATTCAGTTTGATTGTTCCCTTTAATTCGCCCGATCGGGTGCAATTTCAATTCCCCGTGATTATCTGACATGTCCTCTGATTATCCCGGGCCCGTATTAACATTTCTTCTGTCGATGTCTTGATCGAGGGGTGAAAATTGGTGGCCGATGAGAAAATCAATCCCCAAAGGATTCGAAAAGTTGAACATGGGCAATTCGTGTTCGCACCATTCACGGCAAGTTCTCCATTAAATGGTTCTATAAAGCTAACTGTCCGCTACGAATGAAATTCCGTTCTTTTGCAATAAGTTTCCGACTTATCCAATTTTCGCACCCCGAGGCTTACACGTTGGTAGTCTGAAATGTTTCCAGCCTAACAAATAAACGAGAAATTTTTTTCTTCAAATTCATTTTTATTTTTGAGCTTTTCAGTCGATACACTTTTTCCGGCATTGCTCATTAACTTTTTGAACCCATCTAATTAGTAGTTGATGCCTTTCTCTGCAAAACAGGCAATTGTGTATGCGATAACCTCATTGTTCGATGAAAATCTCTGTTCTGCAAGCGACATTTTAAAGCCAGGAAGCGGGGAAAAGTCTCCGGAGGCCAGACCTGGTGAATAAGATGAGTGGTCAGTCAATTTGAAGTGCAAGTTGTGAATTTCAGCCATGTCGACCGCCGAAGTGTGAGCAGGTACGTTGTTCTGATGAAAAGCACTTTCTTCTTCTTCAACTGTGGTCTTTTTTTGCAATTTCATCCTTCAACTTGTCACTCAGTAATGTATAATACTCTCCCGTTATTGCTTTACATTTTTGAAGACAATAGATGCACACAATTCCGTTACAATCCCAAAAAACAGTCGTTGTTTACCTTCCGGGCCAATGGAACCGTCTTCGCCTTTTTTCAAAGTAGGTTAACGCTTTGCAGACGCTGTTTTGACTGTTCTTTCGTCTCGCGTTTTGCCAAAGCGAAACTCAATTTGGAGTGTGTCGAAGTATTAACGCTTTGTAGCAGAGCAATATTTGCTTCTAGAAAAGATACTGAATATTGTTCATCTTTCGATACATGCTAAATATTTATTGTCCGCGTCCAGGTCTTCACTCACTCAAATAAATTATTGTTTCCATAATTACGAGGGTCATCCGGAAAGTAGTACCCGTTCGTGAAATAAAGACACAAAAGTAAATATTAACAAACATAAAAAATTTTATTTGAAAGAGGATACTTTAAACTACTTCTCAACATAATCTCCAAGCAAATTAAGGCATTTGTCATAACGTGTGACAAGTTTCTGTATTCCTGCTGCATAGTCCTTCGCCGCCAGCTCATTGAGATACAGGGTCACTCCTTCTTTAAGTTCTTCATCGCTGTCAAATCTTTTTCCTGCCAAAAAGTCTTTAAGCTTTGTAAAGAGATGAAAATCTGAAGGGGCCAAGTCCGGGCTATACGGTGGATGGTCGAAAGTTTCCCATTTGAATTGCTGCAAAAGTTTTTGTGTTATCCCAGCTGCATGAGGCCTGGCATTGTCATGAACGAGAATGACACCAGTAGACAATAGACCTCGCCGCCGATTTTGTATTGCCCGCCGTAATTTCTTTAATGTTTCACAATACGCATTGGCATTAATAGTGTCTCCACGGGCCATAAAATCAATAAGCAATACACCTCGTCGATCCCAGAAAATGGTTGCCATGAGTTTCCTGGTGGACAGAACTGTCTTGAATTTTTTCGGTTTGTTTGGTGAAAGAGCATGATGCCACTCCATTGACTGTCGTTTACTCTCAGGTGATGCATAACAAACCCATGTTTCGTCACCAGTAATTATGCGAGTCAAGAAAGAGTCTCCTTCATCAGAATAACGTCCCAAAACGTCAGTGCTGCAGCCATACGCTTGGTTTTGTGCTCATCTGTAAGCATGCGAGGGACCCATCTTGCACAAATTTTTGCATAATGCAGATGGTGTTTAACAATTTCATGAACAATTGTTCGAGAAACATTGGGAAAATGCTCACAGATGTCATCAATTGTGACGCGCCGATCGTTCCTCACGAATTCGTCAACTGAGCTCACCAGTTGGTCTGTAATGACAGACGGTCCCGAACGCTCATCGTCGTGTGTGTTCCCCCTCCCCATGTTGAAGTTGCGACACCACCGCCGAACAGACGACTCGTCCATTACATTGTCTCCATACACCTCCTTTAATTGGCGATGAATATCACATGGGCGAACGTTTCTTGCATTGAGGAATTTAATCACTGCCCTCACTTCACAACTGGCGGCGTTCTCAATTTTTTTAAACATTGTAAACAATCACAGAAACAACACAGGCAATGCTAGCGTCACGCAACTTGGCTCAGAGAAGGCAGACAAGCCACTGAAGCTATCTGACCTCGTCCAGCGGCTACTCGCGTCGTCAGCACTTCATGCGGCACGAACGGGTACTACTTTCCGGATGACCCTCGTATTAACAGCGGGCTCTATTTGTTATTGAGTCGCTTTGAAGAGTACGCGAATGAAGAAAATACTGGAAATGGTGAGAATGAATTCTACATATAAATCGATCAGAGAGAAGTAGAAATGGTTTTCTTTTAGATGAAGCCAGGAAAGAGAGGAGGACGATTCCAAAAAGACCCAAACGAAACGACGATGGAATAAGCATTAAGAACTGATGAATGTGTAAGCAAGCCCATGACAGCAGGCAGGGGTGTCGATTTCCTAGGAGGAAGAGAGAGGTCATTTTGTTGGGCAAGAGGCAAGTCAAGAGGGAAGGGGGAGCGCAGGGGGACCTCAGGAGAGGCGGCTGACACTTTGGAGGATGTCATCTGGAAACTGACATTCCAAAGATGGACGGCTATAGCAGAGGATTGAACGGAACGGTTGGAAACTAATAGGGCGGCGGGCAGCGCAATTCGAGGGGTGGCATTGTCCACGGAGACACCCAGGCCGTCGCGGTCCCCTGTCATGTGTGTGCCTCTATGTGCGAACATCGTCGCTTTTTTAAACCTTGCCTTACATTTCTCATTGCGACGGAGAAGCGCTCGCGCCAAATCCTTCACACAATGGCCGACCCTGGGAATCCTCGAAAAATAGAAATTTCGCACCAAGGACCACTCGCGAGGAAAGATTCGTGGGCGGATTGCGTCATTCGGCCACGTCGATGCAAAGACGTCTGTCTCCCGCCATGCGGGGCGGACGACCTTGAGTGCAGCCCGAATACTTGTAACGCGGCGGAAGTGGAAAGGGCAGCGGTGCCCTCTCCCCCGATGGAGGGGGACACACGCCCCTCTGAGGCAGATATCCTAATCTGCCGAGTCCCTCTCTCACTGCCGTCTCGTCATTTCTTCTATGTACCCCCGGTCGAACCAGGTCCTAGTGCCTGACCCCTGTGCCCCACTTCTAGCAGAGGAACACCCTCGTGCGCTGCAGGGGAATGCAATACAAGTGTCACTTCTTGACGTGCATCCGTACAACTTTTATGATGCATAAAGTGCAGACGCTTTAGTTTGACTTTGGATGAAACCAGCAGGTGTGGAGCGGGCACTAACACGTGGAAATCTCGGTGTCGATTACTCGCACTTTTCGGAGTACCCGTTGACAGTTGTCAGATATTGAGATCAAGTCAATGTAGTGTCGAACAATGCTGGGGATCCAGTGCATGTAGTAACTTATCCATTGGTTGGAAATTTTATATTTTTTCGCCATTGGACGTGTGCATGCATTTTACTTGTTACAAAAATTTCAAAAGTTTCAAAAATTCAGCTTTTCAAGAGTCCAGGAAAGAATCAAAATTATTCAACATTAAAGAATAAGCTTTAGTGCTGCAATGCACGAAATTACGCTTCAGTCATTTATTGTTACTTCTTACTCTGCTGATGCCTCTTGTGACAACGAATTGTTCTCACACAAGGCATGTAGGCAGGCGTCTTTTTGCTATTTCTCGAAACTCAAGAGAAAGATCTTATGCCAGAAGTTTTTTTTTCATGATAAAGAATGAGTATATGAACTGAGGAAAACAGGGACGAAGATAATTTCTTTTTCCACGGAGGCTCAACTCTCCGTAAGCTTGAGATTATCTCATTGTATTAGTTCATCTAGATGGAATATTATGTAAAATCTAATCCAACTTTGACCTTTAAATACTCCTTGCAACTTGAAACGGTATCATTTTCTTAATATTTGAGATACATGACACACAACAACTCTTTATGTGTATAACGTGTATATCTTTACGTTCATGAAATCATTGGAAAAAATTTCGAATGGCGAATTAATAATCGAGAAAGCCCAAAAAGACGCCCGCAGGTCTTGTGTGGGGATGGTTCGTTGTTGTACGTGACGTCAGCACGGGAACGTATACCCAGGTTTTCTAGAAAGGGTAATAAGTGAAGGTGATTCATGCGTGTACGGCTATAACCCAGAAACAAAAGCCCAGCCCACTACCAACAGTCTGTTGACGAGATAAAAGGCAATGTGACGAGGCAGCTGAGGACCAATCCGAAAAAGGACTTTGCCGATTGCTTTGAAAAGTGGAAGAGGCGCTGGAATAAGTGCGTGAGGTCCGAAAGAGAATTCTTCGAAGGGGACTTATGTCCCCCATTTCTCTCAAAATATAGCATGGCTGGACATTTCAGGACAGACCTGGTGTATAAGAGTTGTGAAAAGAGAATTGATTTTTCTCTTGATTACGTACTCGGAATAAGTACGACTGTAATATAATTGTGACCGTATTCGGCACTAAACTTCGGCACCACTGGGTCAGGTTCTCCATCGAGGCCGACGTTTCGAAGGACGAGTCGTCCATCGTCTTCAGAGCATGTCAGAATTTGACAGAGCTCAATGACGGCCCTCACGGGCACTCAATAACCCACCCACGATAATGGGTAAAACCCACCTTAACCGGTCGATTCACAATAGGCAAAAAACCATGGCAATATGAAAAAACGAGGCGGATGTGTGCGTGTTGTTTGTGAGAAGGAGAAACTTAACAACTAACGCGTGTGAAATGCAGACAAATTTGCAAAATGTCCTCCATTTTTCTGTTGGGCAGGCGCGTAAACCCAGGCAGGAGTCATGGGATTGGTCGGGGGGTTCCCACCTTTTTTCCCGTGCTTCCCGAATGTTCCTCAGCACCGATTTCCTCGAGGTGCTGAGGGAGTGTCCTGTGTCGCGATTAAAAGTTTTCTTACACCGTATTTCAATTGCCTCCCTAGTCAGTCTTTCCCAGAACTTGTCAATCCGGCACAGAACCTTCGTCTCTTCCCAGTGGATTGAATGGTCCTGGGAGATACAGGGTTCGTCCGGGAAATAAGTTTATGATGCTCATTGTCTTTTTTGACAAAAGGGGAGTCGTCCACTACGAATTTGTACCTGAACGACTAACTGTAAATGCTGCATTTTACGTCCAAGTGCTCGACAGGCTTCGAAAACGAGTCGCCCGCGTCCGGCCAGCGATCAACCGTATGACTGACAACCTGAGCGACAATGCGCCGTCTCACACCGCGATTGTCGTGTCGGACTTCTTGGCCAAGCACGGCGTGGCAACGCTGCCGTACCCGTCCTACAGCCCGAGCTTGGCACCACCGGACTTCTTTCTGTTCCCGAAGATAAATAGGAGTTCGAAAGGAACGCGATACGGGACTTTGGACGCCGTCAAAGAGGCGTGACGACGTGTCTTCGAGAGGTTCCCGATGAGGCCTTCGCGGGAGCGTTCCAGGAATGGGAACACCGCTGGAACAAGTGTATCGACTCACAAGGGTGCTATTTTGAGGAATATTAGCTTAAGATATGTAAAAGTGTAATAATTTTTTTTCCTGAGCTCAGTACACTTATTTTCCGGACGAACCCTGTACTATGGTCGGTCACGGCCGATTTTTCTGGCTGGCAGAGCCTAAAATGCCGCCGATGCTCTTTCAGCCTGGTGGCGATGGTCCTGCCCGTCTCTCCCACATACACCAGGCCGCATGAGCAAGGTATCTCGTAAATTCCTGGCGTATGGAGGCCGGAAGAGTCCTTGGCCGTAACAAGTAGGCTTCTGAGTGTCGGAGGCGGAAAAAAGTAAGTCTCGATGTCATGTTTTCGGAGGATCCTTGATATTTTGCCTGAGACTGTGGAAATGAAGGGCAGGCCCGCCCTTGCAATGGGCTTCCGGTGTTCTTCTTCGATCCTCTGGTCCCGTGTGGTGGAGGACCTTCCAAGGGTCACGGAGATGTCCTTGTCGCAGTATCCGTTTTGTTGGAACGTCTTCCTTAGGTGACGAAGCTCCTCGGGAAGACTTTCCGAGTCGGAAATGGTTCTTGCACGATGGAACAGGGTAGACAAGACCGCCGCTCTCTGTGAAGGGTGGTGATGGCTTCCACCGTTTAGGTATAGGTCTGTGTTAGTCGGCTTCCTATAGGCGCTGTGCCCCAAAGTACCATCTTCCTTGCGATGAATAAGGATATCCAGGAATGGAATCATATTGTTTGCCTCCGTCTCCAAGGTGAACTGTATATTGGGATGTTGACCGTTCATGTGGTCGATGAAGATCTTCAGAGCCTCAGGTCCATGGGGCCACACGATGGTGTCGTCCACATAACGGTAGAAACATTTAGGCTTGTGAGGAGCTGAGACGAGAGCTTTTTCCTGGAAGTCTTCCACGAAGAAGTTCGCAATCACAAGAGGGAGAGGATATCCCATTGCCACCCCATCCGCCTGTTCATAAAACTCCCCGTCGTACTTGAAATGAAATAAGAGCAACTGCCCAGTTCACATGTACATCTGTTGTAGTGACTTGGATGAATCACCAACTTTCACTCATCGACGAACTTCAATGTTTCTCTTTTAACTGCTTAGTAAACAATTGAGAGCATGCTGTTCCACTCTGGCGCATGTTGCAAATGCAGCAGCCATTTTTATATCATCGTTGCATTGTATTGTTTTTGCTTCCTGACACCATGTTGCTATCTTTGGGACACTCATCAAACCACCACCATCACTATTGCTAACGAATCGGACAGTGGGACAATATTTTGAAATGTTAGTGCACTTTCGAGGATTTCACTTGACTCAACCTCGATATTTTTGCCGACAGTTGTGTAATATTTTCTTTTTCTTAAAGAGACCATGAAAATTGATTCTTATATTGACTGCTTTTAAAACTGCGTTATGAATTGATTAATATTTTTCTAAAGTGTGTGCTTGTTTTTGCTACTTTTAAATGGACATTTAAACCTGAAAAAAAAACGAAAAAATCTCTTTTAAAATGACTCCGTCTGCAAATATTGCTGGAAAATATACGGTTTTAAAATATTTACATTTTTTGGCACATTTTAAAATTTAAAAAATCATTAAAACGATTATGAATGAGTTTCACGATTAATTATTATCTCCCCTTCCACTAGGTCTGAATATAACTATAATGAAGCTGGGAATATAATTAAAGGAAACACAAAAGTCATTGGAGTATGTTACATCATTAAAAAATAATTTAAATTAGTAATATCTCTTCGCCAATATTGCCAAGTTAGTTGGAAGTGAAAATTGTATAGGTTGAACATAGGACTCCGTTGACACAGAAAACGAGATAAATGCAGTATTCAACCGGAAAACGAGTCGCGGCTGTTTTGTTTGAGATTGGACGTTTTCGAAACTCAAAATGATATGCCACGTTCTTCCACCATATCAGCGTAAAACTTTGTAAAGGAGGGCGGTCTAGTAAGCCAAGCAAACGATAAACCCTCGGATATCGACATTCTACGGCACCTAACGACGGAGAAAAAGACTTTAAGGAATGAAATGCAGTTGTACGCGCTGAATTAGCCGCTTAAACATTTCCAGTCACATAAATGACCACTAGAACTTCATTGGCTTTTATGATTCGAAGAAACGATATAAGTTTAGATGCAATTAAAACAACGTCAGTCATTAACGGAAAAATCTACTGGTTGAGTTTCAAATTTAGAACATTTTTGCTGTTGACGAGTTAAAGTTAATTAGAATTAAGCTTAAAAAAGTGCGCAGTGATGCATTTTTGCAAAAATAGTAATTCCCTCCCGAATACCCACTGAATCGGGAAAACCGAAATGGAATGTCTTGACTCGATTAAATACCTAGGCGTTACCCTCACTCGCGATCTCCCCTGGGTGAAACACAAACGGGGAATATGTGGACAAGCTAACAAAAAATTAGGATTTGTTAGAAGAGTACTGGGTAAATGCGATGAAAATGTCAAATATTAATGTTATCTGTCGTTGGTTAGACCTTATTTAGAATATGCTGCTAGCATATAGGATCCTCACGAAGTTGGATTGATGACGAATTGCATCGCGCTCAGCGTAGAGGAGCTGGATTTGTAAAACGTTGAAATGATAAACTTAGTAGCGTATCAAAATTATTATAGGAGCTAGGCTGGGAATCACTTAATGGAGCGAAGGTTAAATTACAGACTAAATCTCTTTCATAAATTGGAAGTTCTCTTTAGCAGTGATGTTAAAAATGTATGATTACCCCCATCGTACGATGGTAGGAGAGATAATGGTTATAAAATTAGAGAGATTAAGTGTGGAACAGATAGTAAGTCATTTTTTCCACGAACACTAGGGGATCAGAATAAAATTTTCCGACTGCGGTAGGGTCATCTTCGGGTCAACATTAGTCTGGTGTGTATTCACCCCGTGCCACACCCTAGCGGTGGCATGCAGGGTACTAAAATAACTAAGCATTTCAGTTGAATTTTCTCGGAAGGACATTTTTTGGAAATAAAAGAGTCAAAAATGGACAGTAAAATTTGTGTAGAAAGATCCGATGGAAAATTCGTATTTCCTCTGGCTTACATCGAAAGAATTGTAAACAGAGGGCGTACATATGAAAGGGCTGTCAGTCTTAGAAGCATTTGTGTTCGCAGCATTTGCATTGAAGCTATTGTGTTCATAATAAACAAAAAGTAAATCATCGATCTCCACGCCTCAAATCTAATGAATGATGAGGTGAATCAGTTGGCAGTCCCTCATGAGGTGGTGACCTCAACAATAAATCAATACAAACTTCGCCACATTCACTTTTCATAAGCAACTAGTTCGGCGAAATTTCGACACGAACGACCCGATAGTTGGCCAATATCGGATAGCAGGAAGAATGTACGAATTCAATAAACTTGACTAAATAATACTTTTAATCTTTCAGCACAGAATAATGCCTGGCAAATTTGCAAATGGGAAGATAAAATTAACAAAACAAGTTTTAAGAACTTGGCGACGGTTTTGTTTACACTCAATGGTATTGGTTTAAATACATGTTCATACTATAATTCCTGCTCTTGAACGTGGCCAATGAAAATCGATAAAAAAAGCACCACAGTGAACTTTTTGTTCGAAAATTCCATTCGTCATCACTGTCGCACTTAGTTTGCCAGAGGTGGGCCAGGGACAGTCCCTGAAAACTCGAGCACGCCATGGTGTCCCAAACCCATTCCTTATTATTATTAGGTGATCTACCGGTTAAGGTAGGTTTTTGGATGGACACAACTATCAAATAAACATTTTGTGACTGCCCATCTAGCAAACTAATCTATATCAGGTCCCTCTTCATCTCGGTATACTTCTTTCCTCCCTTCATCCCATCCAACATCCCTATCCTGTTCCTGCCCTTACCTCGCTTGCCCAACATTCTCCCCTCTATTACCCTCTTCAACATTCCACTACCGCTCAATACGCCTTTCATCCATTTTTCCTGCCTCCATAGGATTTTTCTCAACAAACCCCTCTCCTCCCCCACCATTTCTAGTACTTCCTCATTTGTTTTCCTTTCGGTCCATTTCACCTTCTCCATTCTTCTCCGCACCCACATTTCAAAAGCCTCCAATCTACGTCTATCCTCCAGCTTCAGCGACCACGTTTCCGCGCCGTACATAGCTACGCTCCATATCAGAGTTTTTACGAGTCTTGTCTTAATATCCCTACTCAACGTCCCCGTCATCAACTCCCTCCTCCTTGAGAAAGCCTCCTTGCCTAGCGCAATTCTTCTCCTTACGTCCCTACCACTTTGACCGTATTGGTCCAAAACACTTCCGAGATATTTAAACTGTTCTACCTGCTCTATTTTTTCCCCACCTATTTTAATATTTAGCTTAGCCTTTTTCTTTCTGGAAAATCGCATAACCTTTGTTTTATTAATATTGATTCTCATCCCATATTTATCGCACTGAACCTCCAATTCACTCAACAATGCTTGCAACCCCTTGGCTGACTGAGCAACTAATGCTTGGTCATCAGCAAACCTAACCGATTTTACGAATTCCCCTCCGACTTTCATTCCTACCTCCAGTTCTTCCCATGCCTCTTTAATCATTTCCTCTACATATACGTTGAACAGTACCGGTGACAATGGGCAACCCTGCCTTACACCTCTTCCTAACACTGCCCATTCGGACTCTCCGTTCCCCACTCGCAACCTGAGCAGTCTGAGACATGTACAGGTTGCGGATCAGTCTCCTGTCCCTCCAATCCATTCCTATTTTCTGCAATATACGCATTAATTTTTCCCAATTCACTCTATCAAACGCTTTTTCGAAATCTACAAAACAGGCAAAAACGTCCTGGTTGTATTCTATATTCCTCTCAATTAGTGATCTCATTACTGCAATGGCATCACGCGTACCTCTTCCTTTCCTAAACCCAAACTGATCATCCCCTAAGTAATCATTTGCCTTACTCTCTATCCTTTTGTTGATGATCCTGAGAATAACTTTAGCTGCGTGGGATATCAAACTTATTGTTCTGTAATCCTCACATGACGAAGCCTTTCCCTTTTTTGGAATAGGAACTAACACCGATCTCACAAAATCTTCCGGCCAGATTCCTTCCTCATAGATACTACGAATCAGTCCATATATGGCCTTCTTCCCACCTTTCCCTAACCATTTCAACATTTCTACAGGAATATTGTCCACCCCCACAGCCTTATTTGCTTTCATCTCCTTTAATGCCCTTTCTATTTCATCGTCGAGTATGCCTGGACCTAAGCTATCTTCTTCTACGTCATGTTCCCTTTCTATGTCTAACCTTGTCGGTCTAAGTTCTTTACCATACAGTGTTTCTATATATTCCTTCCATCTCTCTTGGATTTTTCCTGGTTCAACTATTATTTTACCCCATTTATGTTTAACTGTTAGCACAGATCCTGCCTTCTTACTTCCCGACAATAACTTAACCTTGCTGTATAGAGCACCAATTTCACCCTTCTTCTGTAGACTTTCCATATCCTCGCATTGCGTTTTCCACCATTCTTCTTTTGCTTTATTTGTGGCCCTTCTCAATTTATTGTTTAACTCTTTGTACTTTATTTTGCCTAACTCTGTGTTTACATTTTTCCATCTTCTTCTCTCATCCATCTTTGCAATCATCTCATCCGTTACCCATGGTTTCCTTATCCTTTTCCCGTTAACTGTTCCTATAGTGTCTTTAGCGGCTTCCAATATCCCTTGCTTGATACATTCCCATTTTTCTTCGATAGTACTCAGTTCTTTACCGTCATCCATCATTTTCTCTACATCCTGCTGATACTCCTTCCTCGTTAATCCATATACTGCTTCTAAATTCCATTTCCTAACCCGCCGTCCTTGCCTTACCTTCTTGAAACGAACATTACATTTCATAACAACTAAATTGTGGTCAGAGTCCGCATCCGCTCCTGGGAAACTGTGCGAATTTATCACACTGTTCCTAAACCTGTGCCTAACCATAATATAATCTAACTGATACCTTTCTGAGTCACCTGGCATTTTCCATGTATACCTACGCCTTTTGTGGTGTCTAAACCATGTGTTAGTGATGACTAACCCTTGTCTCCTGCAGAATTCAATTGCTTTCTCCCCGCGTTCATTCCTCGTGCCTAACCCATAGTCCCCCACCTCACCACCATCTCTTCCTTCGCCTACCGTCGCATCCCAATCCCCCATCACTATTAAATGTTTCCCTGCAGGAACACTCGCAATGATATCCTCTAGCTCATCATACATCCTATCGACTTCTTCCTCCTTGTGGTTGCTCGGTGGCATGTATACCTGAACAATGACCAAGTTCGTCGGCTGTGCTTTAATCTCTACGAGTAAAATTCTATCTGTCGCTTGCTCTATGTTGACTACGCTTCTTCCTACCCCTTTATTTAAAATTAGGGCAACCCCTCGTTGGCTCTCGTCCCCGCCGCTGTATATCACTCTATAATTGTCACTCCAGTAATCCCCGCTATCCTTCCATCTCACCTCGCAGAGACCTAAAACATCTATATTACCTCTTTCCATCTCTCGCTTAATATTTTATAATTTGCCTCTCCTCAACATTGTCCTGACGTTCCAGGTTCCTATTCTAACTACTTTCGCTTTCTTCTGAGTCTTCTGTCCTGCTGCAGTTATTTCTTCCTTGCAAGGTTTTCGTGGGTTGACGACCGCGGAAGCCTTGCCTCTCCCGCTGCCGGGCACGACACACGGCCTCTTGGGCCGAGTCCCGTAGTTGCCAGGACTCATATTATCTATAGTGCCCATCATTATATTCTTGGGAATCATAATTGAGGTGGTTTCTCGTTGCCTTCCTCAATAGTGTTTTTAACGTGACACCATCACTTAATGGCCGCCCCACTGGGGTCAGACGCCATTGCAGCCGCCTCACTGAGGAACAGACGCTGCGTGGACTACCTTTCGTCTGGCTCCTAACCTTCGACCTATCTGGCATGGGTGACCCTTCCAGGAGTAATTATTATTACTCCCGCCAGCACAGCTCTAGGGGTCATCGGAACACACAAGCCCTTCCACCACGACAAGGTTGTAGTCCATGGGAGGGAGCCATTCCTTGCTATTCACTAAACTCTTTACGCCATATTTTATACGTACTATCGCCCCTCTTTGGCTCCGCATAATTCCTGAACTCCGCCACCACGTTCCAAACGTGGGTTCTCTTTCCTGCTTCTCCCAGAATCCCCCCTTCCAACAAACGGCCTTCAAACAAACATTGCCGTTCTATATAGCCTCATCTACACCCCATTCCCTCTTTTAATTTCCTGCGGCCACTTCCTCTCTTCCCCTAGGGTATTAAACTCTCCTTCGCTTGTCTTCCACTTATCTTTATGTTCTTCATGCCCTCACCTCAAACTCCTCCAATCTGTGTTCATCCTCTTACCTGCAAGGCCGCGATCTTGGATCTTAATGACGCACGTACCTTACCGCAATTTTTATTAGCGCGAAAATAATAACGCGACCGCTATTGCCGTTTTGTTATTAGTATTCTAGTACTTTAGTATTTTTAAGTATCCTGCAAGCCACCGCTACGATGTGTGGCAGGGGGTGAATACACACCAGACTAATTTTGACCCAAATGTTTTTTTTTTGCCTCACAGGCAGGGCCGTGTGGACCCGGTGTGTACTCCTATCTGCTGCTACCTTGAATTAGTTGAGCTAGATAGCAAGATTATCAGTGATTTTCTTAGTAGAAGAAACAGAAGGTAGTACCATAGACGTCACAGGAAACAAAGTTATAGACGAAGTGAAATCACCGCAATATAGTAACTCATTTGAAAATTTATTTAAATCTAAGAGGTTAGGGTAAACAACAATGAAATTGTAAAAAAAAGTTACCAGTACGAAGACCGTTGCCGCAGCCGTTGGAATGGATATAAAGTGTCATAATGACCACCTTCACAGAAGGAGATCGCCAAACGCCGGCCAACTATTAGCAATAAAACTACTCAGCACATCGTTAAACCTAACCACGAGAATAATATTACATGAAAAACGCAATGTATTTCTCCACTGTTCTTTATTTTGATGCTACTAGTTTCCACGCTTAGGCGTCATCGTCGGGTACCAAAATACCAAATCAAAACTACTAATAGTACCAAAATATAGAACAATGGAAAAATGCAATGTGTTCTTCATCAAATGAGCTTCCACAAAGTTGAGCCAGAAACCATCGAATACGAGAATAATAGTTGGAGAACTTATAATAATAGTAGCACTAGGAAGTGAACGACGAGGTACTCGGAACACGTGTACTCCCATCGGCTGCTACCTCGAATTAGTTGAGCTAGATAGCAAGATTGTCAGTTATTTTCTAAGTAGAAGAAACAGACGATAGCACCTTTCTACGCATTTCGAAAAATCATATCACCATTACTTTCCCAGCAAAATGGTGTTGTTACTGTTGAATCGCCATGTACAAATCCAGCCTAGCTTCTGAGGTGCTTCGCTCAACTTATATTGAAACGTCGCATGCTCGGACTCTACTTTTATTCGGAATGAAGGCAAAATGAACGAACCTATGGATAAAACATTATTGGTGATGATATTCCCCCAAACTCCCTTCCTCATAAATTCTGCGAATATGTCGGAAAACATTCCTCGATTTATTTCTCCACGAACATCACCTTAAAGGTATGCGGTGATACTGCCTGCTCAGTTTTCCTTGCCTCATAATCTAGCATTGCCGGATTAACCATCCACATCCACGTTTGCATCCTCTTTATCGGCCTGCTGGCCTTCCTTATCTCTTCATTCTTTTGAGTTCTGTCGCCCATTCTTTCCACCTCCATCTGCACCTCTTTTACTTCCATTTGCAACCCTCCCGTCATGCCTCTCATAATTTTCTCAAGCCCATTGCACAAGTTCTAATTTTCGGTATTATTTCAACTTTAAAAAATGATCCGCCTAAGATTCCTTGAATTTTTCTTCCTTACGTAGACTAGACTGAAAACTAGGACAGATTATGTTATACTATTGTATCAGGTCGCCATGTACGAAATGTACTCGTAAATGTTGCGTTGTCTAATGCCAGGGGAAATCCATGTTCCACAAATTTGCATGCCTATCCTAGAGAAATACTAGTTTATCCTGCTTATTACTATACATTCCTACCCACTGCGGAAGTTTTTGCGACAGTGTTAGCCCGGTTAACGCCATAAAGTGCGGGTAATAGTCTTCGATATTGGTGGACTCTCTCATTTCAGATCTTTCGCATACTATATGACTGTGGCTCAGCGTGCTGTTTCCTAGCGATGGAATCGCTCTAGTCGGCCCGGTAGAGAGGAGGCAGTCACTGGGGGCCTACTATCGCGTAGGTCGAGTGTCTCATAAGTAGGAGGGCGGTGGTGCGTTCGTGCATGTCAGTGCGTCTATTTGCTCGCCCGCGCGAGGCTTTCTCGCACTAAGATGAAGCAGCGGGTGATTGCAACACCCGAGAGTGGCGTTGGTGCCAGTCGAGATCATCCCTTAATTGATGGACGTGCGAACACATGGCAGGCCGGGAGCTACACTTTCCATTTGCGTTTATCGCATATTCAAGTGCGTGCATGTGTAAAAATTGAGCGAGCTATTTGCATGGATTCCTCATTTGGTTGCTAATTATTATCGATTTTAGAGTGGTCTCTGATCCAATGGAAGTGACCAAAAGCGTTGTCCACCTCAGGTGGAGAGAAGTTCATTTCTATCATGAAGGCATACGATGAATCTCAGACTTGGTTTTTGTTACAGACCGACTTTCTGACAGAAAGCAGTAGAAATATGGCTGTCAAACTGGGAAATGTGTACAAATATGACTTCGGATATTAATTTTTTAAATAGGAAAAGAAAAATTACCATTCGTTTAAAAAAAAAGAAGATGTAAGCATTTGAAAAAGTGTTGATGCAATTTTTCGTTTGTCAAAGTAGTCATTCTGAGAGGAAACAATGCGGGCATATCACATCCGCATCCCGCGGTTAATACCACCCGGGGCAAACATGGATTACGCCGCCCCTCTCTACAAATTATGCTCTTCGTCCTGCCCTGGGAATCATCACAACGTACCCAGAAATATTCAGTGCACGGACAATATTTTGTCCATATTTTCCCTCCTCCCGCCCCCAGCGCGTGGCGCATGCTCCGAGATGCCCTGTCTTAGCGGCCCCATGTGTTCCCGCGCGCATTACCCCAGAGTAGGCCTCGTGAACCCTGAGCATAGAGTTTCGGGCAGGGGAGGATGGACGGAGGGAATGGGAAGAGGTGTCGGATTGAGGCTCCGACCGCGTGGCAGCGATCGGGCGAGTGCCGGCCCGGCGTCGCTCCTCGTCCTCCCCCTCGAATGACCCAATTTGCCGCCCGCACGCATATTACTGCCGACATGTCATTTCCGCCAATTAGATCATCACGGAGCTCTTGCAGGAAGGAATCGAAATAGTAGAAGCAAAACAATCCATAATTTGTGGGCGGCTCAACCTCAACAATTTCCGATTCTTGTGTGCAGATAGTCAAAGCCTTTTGAATTGTTTTAAATTTGTGAAATGTGAAGCTTTCCCCTTCGCGTTTGAAGTATTAGAAAGTGCTCCAAAAGTTGCGATGTGTTATTTAACCACAATAATTTCAAAAGGCAATTTTTTCAGATATTTTTGAGCATTTTGAATTAGTTTTTCGAAAACTGGCAAACTGGAAAAGGTGAAGAGGACTGGAAGGAAAACAAACAAGAGGGTGATGGGCGTGGTGGGGCGGCTAGGGGATTGTTGGGAGAAATCCAAAGGAGGCAGAGTATTTGGATTGGCGGTGGGATGTTGAAGGCTGCGAAAGAAGGGAGAATGTTAGGCAAGCGAGGAAGGGGTAGGAATAGGATAGGGATGTTGGACGGAACCAAGGGACTAGATGTGTATTGAAGAGAGGCTTATTATAGTGTTAAATATTGTGTTGTGTTTTGTTAGGAGAGAAAGAGAATAGTCGCTGTACCGTTTCGTATCATGCATCCATTTAAAACTTACATTAATCGGTACAACACGTGTTCCTTGCCAGTGGTTCCTCCCTTGTTCGAAAAGGTCTTTCTTTCCTTTGTGTATAAAAGCGTCGAGCATAGACGGAGGAGTGAACTTACATTTAGTCAATCGGCTTAAATAACGAGGCAAACCTACAACCCAGGGAACGACCGCTGGATCTCTTGCTACCTTCTTAGTGAGGTACATGTAAGCACGATTTTCGGTTGAATTCGAATCACAAGTGAGCACGCCTCTCCCGCATTTCGCTAACCCTTCCCCCTGCCATGATTCTTTGATTGCACGGAATTCGCACGCGTGCAGCCTCTTCTTGAGTTCCTATTGCTACTCATCCTGACCCAATTATGAACGCAGTTATGTTGCGTATCTCAGAACCCCACCATTAAAAAAAACCATAAACACAGTAATCAACCCGAAGGTCGGTTTAGTAGACTCAAATACGGAGCCAGTCCACGAATAGGGCTAAATTCCTCAGGTTAACGTCAGATTTCGGTTTTTATATTTGCGCGATTTGATGTCTCCGCGAAAGAGTTATGAGTAGCGAGAAGTGTAAACGTTGGATTTGTAAAACTTTCTCCCTTTCATTGTGGAAGGAAACCTAATGAATATTTATGTCGTCACGCTTTTCCTCCGAATGAAGGAGAACTCGACAAAGATTCCCGTTGCCAAATGTTCGCATGATTTGAAACACTGAAGAAAGGATTTTGGCAACCCTGAATAAAAAGTGTCAATGTGATCATCACGAACAACTGTAGGAGAACGCGGTGTCCGTAAGTAGGAATAAATACACCCTCGTATAAAATACCCGCGTAATTTTTTCATGTGACTCGTTCTCTTGCTGGATCTCATCGATTAGCGGTTGCAATCTAAATTCACGCCTTTTGAGTAGGGCTGCGTACAGGGAGCGTATTTGAGGCTCTTCCGAGCCTCACAGTCTGCGTGTTTGGCACCAACCTGCAGTCAAATGCGACCGCGTCGTCAGCTCCCATTCGGCTGCATAAACCTTCATGTCCGTGGTAATGGCTAAAAAACTGTTTTTTTTTCGTCCCCGATGAGCACTCTCCATTTCCTTCAGTTGGGTCTTGTAAGGAACATTACTCGCTCGGAGTCACCCGTTCTAGAGCGAGAAGGCGAGGGGTTGGCGGCCCCCGAGCCCCAACCCCTCCTCTCTCTCCGTCTCCTCCACCCGCCCTCCCTAAGCGGCGACACCACCGCCCGGATAGCGCCGATATCGACGGGGTTCGTGACTAGCGTAGAATTTGGTCGAGTAAAAATGTACGTGGCCTGGCGTCTTCTGGCACCGAAACAAACCGTACGTCCTCCCTCGCGTTCCAGCCTTGTATCCACGGATCGACCCAACCCTTCCAGGCTCTCTCGTCAACAAATGGAATTTTGGTACACCACCAAAGCCTTGATATTTAAATATCAGTCTTTCTCTAATATAAATTGTAATCTCTTTCACATCTGAACCTGTGACTTAACTTACACTCCGTTGAACACCCTGAAAAAGATAGATTCATGCGGCCACCGCAAAGCAGAGCCGTCGTTGTGTAAACATTCCCACGTCCCCCCCCCCACCCCCGCGGTCTCCCCCTGGTCCTCAGACTGTCCCCTTTCACGCCTTTCCCTCCATAGATAAATTATCACAGCTATCCCAACATTTAATGCTTTTAAACCTTGTCCTTTGCACTGTGACTGTCCATTAATTCCTTTTTTTACTCCTCGTCACGACCCCTCGTCAAGGAGCCATCGTTCGACAGGTAGGGACATCAACAACCATCGGTTTCAACGGCGTTGACCCTCAAGTCCGTCTGCCTGGTATTAAAACCGTTACTATCGTTCCAAGGAATATATTGAAATATTCGAAATAGTCTTCAGCATATTATTCATAGCTGCACATATAGTAGCAAAAGGCGTTTTTTAGGACTGTAGGGATCAACAGCTTCATTTGGGTCATGGAGGAATAAGTGGTGATAATTATGGATGCTGGCTCGCTCGGATTTAATGTAGTAGGAGGACATGCATTGGGACGGTTGGAACAATTCGCGTTTTTCGGCCGCTTTTGGGCGACATTCGGAATAATAACTGGGGCATTTGGAGCATAGCTGCATTTGCAAGTGAAACATTACCAAGGAGGAAAGTGGCTAAAGAACATTATTAGATATGTATGTTTGATACACGTATGTCGCGACACGTTTATGAATCAGAAACTTGGATCTGTGGGAAGGATAGCGAGGACCGACTTCTGAGATCTAGTCATGGGGAAAGATGGACAGAGAGGAAGATGTGCGAAGAAGTATTCAGCATGATCAAAGGAGGGGAGAGGAAGTCGT
This sequence comes from Hetaerina titia, assembly GCA_037158775.1. NCBI lineage: Eukaryota > Metazoa > Arthropoda > Insecta > Odonata > Calopterygidae > Hetaerina > Hetaerina titia. The sequence continues at coordinate 4,910,073 of CM073769.1, read as the reverse complement.
TGGAGGTAAACCCGAAGAAGACAGTAAGGGAATATGGATATCAAAAAGAGATAATGAAGTATCGAAGATCGTGAATGATGGGGGTGCATCCACTTCCGTGCTTGCCTAAAGGCTGAATAACCTAGGCAGACTTCTTGGACGGCGAGAAAGAGCATATATCTGAAGAAAGAAATGGTATCTAGGCTACATGTGTTGATGTTGTGCGGAAGTGGTTGACGTAGTACAGATGTAGTCTGTAGTAACCGACGAAGTTGTATAATATATTATTAATGTCGTTAGATTACGGCGCTAATCGAAATATCATCATTGGTATTCCACCGTTAAAGGTGTGAATGTCTATCGGAATGGATACAAGCCATCAAACGTTACGGAGACAATTCCCTTGTCTCTCTTAACAAAACACAACCCTACCTCTGAAACTACACCAGGTCCCTCTTCATCTCCGCATACTTACTCCCTCCCTTCATTCCGTCCAACATCCCTATCATATTCCTTCCCCTTCCTCGTCCGCCTAGCAATCTCCTCTCCATCACAAGGTTTAACATCCCATCCCCAATCAAAATACTCGTCATCCATCTTTCCTGCCTCCGGATTTCTCCCAAAAATCCCCTCTCCTCCCCCACCATGACTAGGGTCTTGCCTTGTTTGTTTACTTATCCGTTCACTTCACCTTCTCCACAGTCACATTTCATAAACCTCCAATTTACGCCTATCGTCCTACTTCAATGACCACGCCGTACAGAACCACACTCCATAACGTTTTTAACGAGCCTTTTCTTTCCATAATTCCTTAACGTCTCTGTCTACTTATGATAATAATAATTAGCTAAAATAGGTGATAAGAGAGTTTCCGTTGAAGAAGTAATAAAAGCAGTAATTTTCAAAAATGAATTTGCACAACATTTATAGTGTCCGTAAGCATTTTTAAAATGAAAATAAGCATAAACATCTTGGAACATTCCGGTTATAGCAGTTTAGCAGTACATGTCTCGAGTATTTCACACAATTTATAAAATTTGACAGCATAGAATCAGTATATAATCATGCACACTGAGTATCTCGTTTAATTTTCACACGAGTAGATGCAAAGACGATGTTAATTTGTAGACTTTTAAATATAATTTCCTAAAACTCGAGTCTTTAAGTAAACATGTGACAAATGTAAATACACCTCGCTGTTATCAAAATAGTATTTTTGGTGCGCGCTAATATTTTTAGTGTGCTGCGAAATAGCGAATAGTTACACTAAAAACCTTTGATTCCATTCAGAATGTCTTTGATTACCCTTTCCCAAAGGCAAACCACTTAATGTATATTCCTTTAATATCTGAGAAGCTTAGGCAAGATCTCAACAAAAGTTTTTGTTTGTTTAAATCAGTCAACATTGTCGTCAGGGCAACAAAAGGAGAATCTAGTTATGGTGTGTTTTCATTGATCCTAAGACTATACAGCATGATGGAAAATATTTATATTTTCAATATAAAAACAGCTAGTGCAGTTTATTCCTTTTTACATGTCCTATAAGCATTTTTGTCATGCTCATTACATCAACGATTTAAGGTTTCATCTGACCACTATTCAGTGAAAAAATGCGAAAATGTGTAGCGTTTGACTGCTGAGATAACTAACGTTTTTCTGAAGAACTTCGTGGTAGACATTATTATGGAATCAACTAAGGTGTAAAAATTGCATAAAATACTTTTCGTTGGGAAAACTATTCGAATTCGAAAGAATTACACAAGCTGTTCCACTCCCAAACCCCTTCCGCTTTTCTACTGAAATCACTCCCTTTTTAAAATAAAGCAAGAGAAAGAGCATAGAATTTTTAAAAAAGTGCTTTAAGGTCGTTCCACAATGGATCATTACTCTTTGATCTCAAATCTTGCGACCGAAGTCCCACGGATGCTGCGACTCCTGAAAATGGCAATTGGTTGACGCCGAGTGGCTTGAACAGAACTGACCTTCTGTCTATAATGAAACAATTAAAAAAATATAACCATCTTTTTCCGGAAATTGAGATTCGAAACCTCATCCCCGAAGCTATTAAACAACGCAAATCATGGGACTTTGGACTCTTTGTGGAACGTCTTTAAAACACAGTGCGGGAATCGGAATGCCAAGCAGAAGGCCTGCTCGAGGGTTTTGGCTGCAAAAATAGGATGCGAACACCCGTCACCTCGGATACACCGTTGCCCCATCGCGTGCTGAGCGCGAGCATAGCCCATGCGGGCGTATGCGTGCGTTATGTGGCAATGAAGGCTGTCAAAGTGAAAGCAGGCGTAGTAGGCAAACACGATGGCGCCACACACCACGATGGCCTGCAAGGAGAATTCGGAGAATGGCATGAAGGCATTGGCGGTGGAAAAAAGCTTTTGATAACTGCGACTTGTTCCATCATAATGTCAGGCCCACTTCAATTAATGTGGAATTTATCAGGCTTCCATTATTCCTCCTCTCGCAGCGTAGAATTACGTTTCCGTCGCAATCGTGTTTCACGTACCAATTCCGCTGGGAGAAGTTCATCGTTATAATTATGTATTTATTACGGTTGCCAAGGTACAAATAAAACAGTTTCTGGCGTAACTTGGTGGAAAATCTTCATACTGACTTTTAATAATCAAACCACTTTACTTTTCCACATAAACTTTTTAATTTTTACTACCCAGGTTTCATTATAGCATAACATCTGATGATGTTATGCTATAACGAAACCTGGGTAGTAAAAATTAAAAAGTTTATGTGGAAAAGTAACGTGGTTTGATTATTAAAAGGTACAAATAAATATAATAACAGTACACATTGGCAGTGCATAAACACTGCGAAGCCACGTTTCGTTGATTGGTGAGTGTCTTAAATCTCTTAAATCACTCTTAAATCCATTGGACTACGCTCATTACTCAGATCTGCCTCTCGAATCCTGGTTCGAATTTCCCCTATGCACCATTCCGTCTTTCAGACACTGTTAATACTGTAGTCTCGCATATTTTCAAAAATGCACTAAATATCTAGTTCTCCAGAGTTCTGATTTGATATATAACAGGAAACAACCGCATTAATCAGAATATGTTTTGGCAAATGTACGTATTATTAGAATGGAAGCATACGGAGTTTGCCCCAAAACTAAGTTCAATAAATCCGGGAAAAGCTCGTTCAGGCATCTTGTCACGGCCCCATAACGTTATTCAGCCTTCCTAAATGGTCGCATTTCAAGCTCCTTTTTATTCTCGGGAACAAAAAGAAGTCCGGCAGTGCAACATCGGGGCTTTAAGAGGGCTGGGGCAGCGTTGCCACCTTGTGCTTGGACAGCTATTCGGTCACGAGTTCTGATCTTCTGACAGCAGCTTGGGGACCATCTCGGCAACCACCTCTCTCATGGATAAATCTTCTATAAGAATGAAATGCATTGTGGTTTTCGGGATATTGCTCTCTTCCGTTAACATTCTGACACCCAGGCGTCGATCAGAATCGAACATGTCTCTCACTTGTAAATTTTCGTCGCACTGTGGCGTTGACGAACGTCCAGGCCGTTCCTCGTCGTCAACCTCTGCCCTCCCGGAGTATCTTGTGCCAGCGGAAAACCTTTCCTTGGGACATTGCTTAACCATGGTACATGTATGAGGCGAACGGTAACTACGGCCGTATGAAATAATGGGAAGAGTTGACCCCAGCCGTACTCTTATAGATGGGCAAAGGTACATGTTTATGGTCATCGAACCCGATTTTACGAACTCAATACAAACATTTTATCGTGTATCGTTGTTTCATGGGACGTGGCATCTTGAATTCGTGCCGCGACTCTCGAACCAGTCGAAGACTAGCTGCGATCCACACACTGCAACGGCCTACAGACAACTGGCGCGGGTCGAGTTGCTTTTCCAGGACCTTCCACCACCTTTCCGGTCACAGATCGCCCCACTCAACCAACCGCGTCGGCGGAAAAAAATAATCCTCTTTATTTTTTGAACAGACCCCGTAAATTGCATTTCTCATCGTAGGGAAACACAATGCACGTTTAGATAGCTACGATTTTGAAAAAAGGTAGAACCACAGATCATTTTCGTAAAGAGAATATCAGCTTCGACACGCCGTCATTGACATCGGCGGAACTACTTATTCATTACCCTTCTTTCATGAAACGTTTCTTTCGCTAATGCAATGCTACTCACGTGGGCCTCTCACTGTTTTTCTGGGTCTCTTTCAAAATATTTCCAGACATAAATTGCCCCACTTGCACTATCTGTGTTACTACTACATTAATATGGAGCTCAGAGACCTCTGTGGTCGTATGTATTGCGGTGGATAACCCGATGAAACTTCTGTTCTCTCATCGAGAAGACTTCTCGAAAACATATAATTTCAAATCTATTATGCCTTACAATGCTATGAAAAATCATTCACCTTGACCGGGATTCGAACCCTGGTCCCTCGATGTCCGGCCGAGTGCTTTAGCCAGTTAAGCTACCGAGGCGCCCTCTTAAACACTGAATTTTGTGGGGTTTTAAAGGAACAAGTTGTTTTGACGAAATGCCGTACACTGAAATCGTTGCATTGTAATGCTACACGTAGCGGATGACTCCGTTAAAAGTTACTGTTGCGGCATCTCCCGCAGTTTCTTGAAATCTATTATGCCTTTTTGAAAATCTCGTCGATTTCGTTTTTATGGGCTTTGCTCGCGTCTGAGATACTCTATTTGTGTTCAACAAGGACTGTGATCCCTTTTCTGACGGACTGATCAACGATTTCTTCCCCTCTTATTCGCTTCATCAGTTTCCCATCTTTTTCAATTCCTATTCCCGCACAATCTCGGCCTTCCTTTCGTTTCCATTAATTGAATAGCTTTATTAGCGAAGCGGTTTCCAAACTCGTGGCAGTTGTTTTAAATGTCACTGAATATACATGCGTGCTAAATCCATCCCTCTCCTCCCTGAAGGATTCGAAACTCATGCCCTGGAAAATTCTCTTTCACAACTCCGAAGTACGTAAATTGTCCTGCGCCAATACTTGCTGGCCGCCGACTGGATCTTTCATGTATCCGCATCAGTCCGCGTTCGACGGAAAAATGTCAGCACTCAACTCGATACCAATCGACCGGATTGTGCCCCGCAATTACCCCACAATCAGTGCAACCGGCCATGCATTCACTCCCCGGGCATAGCCTGGCCCCGACAAAGGCTCTGGTGGAAAAGTGCGCGTCCCATCGCCCGATTCCGAAGATCGTAATGATGGAAATTGGATGGAGTCCAGATGTTTGCTTATTGTGAATGCAAACAAAAGTTTTGCTGAGACGCGATAGACATTTGCCCTAATGAAGGATCTCAGGTTTTCCCGGCGTATGGTATTCAAGAATTTTTCTCGGGTTTCCCACCGGGTCAGGTTGATGAAGTGCACCGACGTTTCGAAGGCTGACTCTGCCATCGTCTTCAGGGTGAAGTGCTTCACCCTGGTCGGGTACTTCACCCTGAAGACGATGGCAGAGTCAGCCTTCGAAACGTCGGTGCACTTCATCAACCTGACCCGGTGGGAAACCCGAGAAAAATTCTTGAACACTTGCCCTAGTACATATAGAAACATTAATGAATAGAAATGTATTAATTTTAGTCAGCATAGAAAATCTAAGGTGAGATGAATTTTTAAAAACTCATTTTACCCTCGACAATAAATTTTTTAAGACAAGGATGACATTTTGCATGAAGGTAATGCTTAGACAGCGGCTACAGTAAATCCCAATTTCTGAAATTTTATTAATAGATTGAGATCTTTCGAGAAAATGTGTTCATGGAGATTTGTTTATTTCAGGGCAAAACATTTTCTTTTAACAAATTGTCCATGATAGAATTCCTTTCGAATCGAGATTGTGTTAGACCAAGGGCATTGATATGATATCATTTCCAACATTTTTACTCAGAAAAACTAACTTGAGTTAGATTAAAGCATTTTTTAACGATCTGCGTGTGATTGAAATGTGTTTTGCGCCATTATGACACATTTTCATTGAGTCTGCTACAGATTGTTTTGAACGTCTACAGAATGTTTTGAACAAAAGGAGAGAGAAAGACTTCCATAAACACGCTATCACTCGGGTACATTAGACCTTTGTGAATAGAAAAGGTCTCTCTTTTCGAGCACACCTCAGTGGTTGAGTGAATGAACGAGTGGGTACGTCCATCCGTTTTATAATTTTGTATTCATCTGTGTGATAGATGGGCCACTGGCATAGGAGGAATCCTTGTAAACCATGAGTGAGGAGCGATTCACGAAGGTCTAACACACCAGAGTGATTGTATCTTTACATAGGTCCTTTCCGTTTCGTTACATCCATAATTTAGCATTCATCTGTGTGATTGACGGGTCACTGGCATGGGAGGGATCCTTGTAAACCCTGAGTGGGTGTGAATGCGATTCAGGAGAGTGACTCTTATTCCTGAACACACCCTAGTGATTGAGTGATTGTAAGTTTGTTTTAATTTTATTATTAATTTTGCCTTTTTGTGTATGATTCAGGCATACGTGGGTCACTGTTTCCCAAACACACCCAGGTGACCTAGAGTGTGTTCCCTACCTTTCCCCTTACTTGTAACCTTGTATTAACTTTTCCCCCCCATTACAACCTAGTGCCAATCAAATTTATGGTCTCGGCTATCTCATATTCACCAAGTTACCAATCTAAAACTGTACCATTTTGATGAAATAAATGCATGCTGTTCAAATACTGAAAACATAGTTACAAATTGTGGAAGATCAAAATAATGTCTTCTTCGATGATTAATAATAATTTGGGAGCTGGCATTAAATTACCAAAATGGCTTTTTTGTGCTATCGAGCATGAAGGCATTTTTTATGAATGACTACTGTCTGTACTAGTGATTCAGATTGTAGGAATTGGCCAGGGCCTCAGACTCCCAACATAAGTGGAAGGGTTGCCTGAGCACCTCTGCTCTCCTGCGGGCTCTCCAGTGCAGCAGAGATATGTATTAACATCCTAAAATCACAATTCCACAGTCCCTTTCAGAATCCTGCATTGACGAGTGGTCCGGCAAAAGGAAGCTGTGTAGTGAATGCTTGGAGTGTGCACCGACAGTGGTTTGCCCATGGCTGAAGAGCTCATGAACTCTGGTCTATTATGGAATATTGCTGATAAGCATTTCCCGGAAGACTTGAGGGCAATCCCCACTGAATCAAGGTTTCTAAAACGGGGCATCATCAGCAACCTGGAATGCAATAGAGTGCAAAAATTTATTCAAAATTGACAGTTCATTGTTAATTCATGCTTAACCCCCTTCATTTTTTTGCAATTGACTGTTGACGTGGTGTTTATATTCCCTGAAATGCAAGTAGCTACTCTCCCCCACTTACTGCTACTCTTGTCAGACTTTTCTCATACTCAATGACATCTGACACTAATTTGAATTTTTTTAACTCCCCAGAGTTCATAATCAATCTTTTTTCCCTTCCTAGCCACAAGAAACTGCACTGACAGAAGTGGTTGGCAGGCACTCCTGATCTGTATCTGTGATCCCAGGGAACAGTAGAAGAATGTGAAATGTTAAGTAGTTTTCTAGTCTGCTAACAATAATTGTGACCATAGCCAGGCTGATTGCTTCCACCACATGGCAAATGCATGAGGCATACTTACTGAGTGCACTTTTCTCTTGTGTTTAAGAAGCTTGAGTGTGGTGGAGAGAGGCTTAAACGATGTCTTCCCTTGAAGCAGTGGAGGTGCAGAAGAAGGTGGATGGATATACTTTGTGGAAGTTGTGAGGGCAGTACATGTGGAGTAATTGAGGGGTGACCAAATAAGTATTTGGGAAGGAAGAGGACATTTGCAATGTGACCCAACTTATTGAAAGTGACCCTTACACTAAAGTCTCAAAAAACCCTTTAAACTGCTTGATTCAGGACACAAAGGCAGTGATAGCTGGTTACTCACATCTAATCGACAAATTTCTTCAATTCAAACTGCAAGTAACCACCTCCACCCTTCCCAGACTGTATGGCCTACCAAAAATTCACAAGAACAACTGCCCTATGTGTCCCATTGTCACAGCTATAAACTCCCCCACCTGCCATTTATTAAAATGGTTAACCCCAGAGTTTTGGAATCTCCATTTCCAAAATGACTACAGGATCAGAAACCCTATGGACTTCATCAATAAAATTGAATACATCAACTTGAAAGACACCGAAATACTGGTTTCCCTCGATGTACAATCACTCTTTCCTAGTGCCTCTATCCACGAAACATTAATATTCCTTGAAGATTGGCTTTCATCTAAAGAAATCTCAAAAGAAACCCTGAATGAATACCTTGTTTTAGTGAACCTAATCATGACTCAAAATTTCTTTACCTCCAACAACCATTTCTACAAACACAATTTTGGCACTACCATGGGCAACTCTCTCTCCCCCTTCCAAGCCAATTTATTTATGCCCAATTTCTAGCAACAGTGCCAAAGCAAATTCAATTATTTTCCCATTAATATTATTTTTCCATTAAATTCATATGCAAAGTTGAGAATCACAAATCGTTCCCCTTTTTGGACCTTCTTGTTACTAGAAACAATAATCAGCTTTCGTTCAATATTTACTGCAAACAAACCCACACTAATAACTACATTCATCAGTCCTTCTTTGATCACTACACCCGCCATTCTCTAAAAATATGCCCTTGAGCAAAGCAAACTTTCAAAAAGAACTTAACTTCATAAAACAGACTGCCATATCTAATGGCTACACCGAACAACTCATCGACAAAATACTCAAGAAACATAAACAAAAAAGACTAATCAGAATGAACACCACATTATCCCAGCCCAATGAAAAGAAATACATAAAATTTCCATTCCACCCACAATCTACCAAGGGGTTAGAAACCATTTTCAAGAACACAACTACAAACCCTTTTCTCATCCAATAATAAACTCAAAAAATTACCTGGAAACCGTAAAGATCCCATAGAACCCCTTCTCAAATCTGGCATATACAAAATCTCATGTCCACAATGTGATTCTTCTTACATTGGACAGACCAGAAGAAACCTTGCTACCTGTTTTAAAGAACTTGCCACTTGTTTCAAGACTAGGGAACTTTCACAAATCCTTCATCGCTCAACATATGTTCTCTGAAGAACATAAGATCACAATTGACAAAATAAAACTCCTGAAACATGCCCCAGACTAGCATGCAGTCTGGGGCATGTTTCCGGCTAGCATGCAGTCTGGGGCATGTTTCAGGCTAGCATGCAGTCTGGGGCACGTTAAAGCAATAAAGAGACCACATTTATATTTAAAATTTACTTCATAGATTATGTTTTCAGACATGCCAACTTTCAAAAATGAAAAATCGGGAGGACATGCCAACTTTCAAAAATGAAAAATCGGGAGATTTTTAGAAGTGTATCACGAAGTAATCACTTTTAATTACCACAATATTTGCATGGCACCTTAATCCCTTTATGACACTTTGCCAATTTTTAATGAATGTCACACTTTATTAACATGTTAAGCTAAGTACACAATTTGAACAGTTGATCAAGAACGTAAGAAGGAAAAATCGGGAGTCTCCCGCTTAAATCGGGAGAGTTGGCATGTCTGTGTTTTGTAACCATTTTTCTTCCAAAGACAAATACATAGATTTTAACAAAATATAACTCCAAAATATGAAACACCACTAATGATGAAAAAAAAACTTTACTGTTGCTGTGTTCAATATCAAATACAATATATTGAGCTTCCTGCAGAACTGAAAGAAACACTCCGTACACAATGAACACAGACTTAATTCCCTGATTTAAGAGGCTACCTATGCTCCACCTCAAACTTGCACCATAATTGACAAATGCCGTGCGCCATTCTGCCAAACAGTCCCTGGCATCAAAGAAGGAGCACCTTTCCCCACCACATCCGCTAAAGCCATCTTGTTCTTTTGTTTCCTTGACTTCTTGTTCTTGCCATTATTTTTTCTTTTCTTTGAGAAAACCTGCCTTTCCTTGGCCCTCCCACCACCACTGCCATCTTTCCTAATGCCATGCACATAAGAAAACAAAGGATTTTTTATGACAGATTGAAATAACAGACAAGGTATTTTGTAATGGTGAGTGGACCCGGAAGTTTTTTAAAAAAAAGTGGCATGAATGAGGAAAGAATGGCGAGAAACGTTGGTGTATGTGATCTGATGAACGGAAAAGATTGAAATTCCTGAAATATCCTCATTCCAGATTATTATCCTTATTCATAACATATAAAAAACCATAAACACAGTAATCAACCCGAAGGTCGGTTTAGTAGGTGACGGTAGAGCTCACCCATGTACCAAGCCCGATGGCATGTGAATATTCACACATCAGGGTAGGGGGGCCAGTTCCTTTCCCTGTTATGGTTATGGCTTTCCCTGCCGGTTATGGTTTCCCAGGAATTTCTGGTACCCGAAAAATCAACTAGCTTGGGTGGAGCTGCAGGTGCCCAAAATGCCTTGCCCGGGAATTGAACCCCGGACCCTCCGCTCAGTAGTCCAACGCTCTACCCACTAGACCACCACGACCCGTAACCATAGCATATACTTATGGTTAAATATGCTTAAGATACTTTCGCCATTTGAAGAATTTATGAAGAGTATTCAGAAAATAAACCAAAAAGAAAGAATTAATTCATTGACAGTTACAGAAACATTGTTGAGAAACCACCAGAACAAAATGAATCATAAATAATTGGATTATGTGCCATAATTACCAACATTTCCATTTCTCCCTATAGGAATAGGAATGACAAAGATTTAAACAATGCATGTGAAACAAAGTACAAACATTATTATTACTATCATCAGTAATGTACCAAATAAGGCAGGATTTGAGTGGACACAAGCTAACAAATGGTACAGCAAAAATTTCCTTCCCTCTACCAACAAAACACAACCTGAAATTCAGCACTACAATAAGCCCCTCTTCAATTTCACACATGTACTCCCTTAATTGTATCCAACATCCCTATCCTATTCCCGGACCTTCCTCATTTGCCTAACATTCTCTCCTCTATCACAGTCTTCAACATCCTACTGTCAATCAATATGCTTTTCATTCAGCTTCCCTGTCTCCTCATGATTTCACCCAGCAATCCCCTCTCCTTGCCCACCATACTTCCTCCTCACCACTTCCTCATTTGTTTCCTTTCTGTCCATTTCACATTTTCTCTTCTCCTCACCCACTTTTCAAAAGTTTCCAATCTGCGCCTATCATCCTGCTTCAATTACCCTGTGTCCTTTAATGACCATGTTTTGTACAAAACCAAGCTCCATATCAAGGTCTTGGCAAGTCTTTTCATAATATCTTAATCAATGTCCCTGTCATCAATTCCCTCCTCCTTGCAAAAGCTAGCACCAAAATGGGGTTTAAATTCCGGAGATTGTATGAGTCCATGACTTAACACTACCGGACAATAGTAAACAAAGGAGGATTAACAGTAGAGTTTGGTTGAGTTTGTGTAACTTGAACAGTGGTCTGTTATGGCAGATAATGCCACAGTGACACGATTTCCATTGATATGAAAATGTCAATAACAGATTAAGATAATCTAAAAATGCTATGAAAGGAATTCACAAGGGCAGTTGCAGAAATTTAATATCTCAATTCATTAATTCTCTCTCACTTTAAAAACTAAATTTCACACATTACCTGAATTAACTCAAAGCATACAAAGTATCTTACACACCAAGTTACTATTACTATAAATACTAATAAATTACTATTCTTCCATATAGGCCTGTGATTTTATTGGTGATTGATGAGTGTTGCTTTGCCTGATAAATTTCCTCTTGTTGGGTGAAATACTATTCACATAATTATAACAGAATAGCTTGGGTATCTCAAATTTTGTGCAAGGTGGTATTGAAAATCCTTTCTGACCTACACAAAAAGCAAAGAATATGGCTTGTTTGAAAGCAGCTTACACTGACAAGCTTTTTGATCACCTACCCTACAGTCCTGACCTTGCATCCAGTGACCATTTCCTCTTCTTGCACTTGAAACGGTTACTTGGTGGACAATGCTTTTAAGATGATGAGGCAGTAGGTCACATTCCTTACCTGTCTTTGGGGGTGGAGATCATGAGTTGCATGTCCATGTGATGGTAGAGTATCTCATGCGTGAAATTACCAAATCAATAATTTCATTTGATTTCAACATGTGGAGTTCGAGTATCCCTTTTTTATGTTTCAGTTCTACATGACCTGTCTTGTTTTTGTGAAGGTCTGCCATATATAAGTAATATATAAGTAATTTTCATTCCCTTTTTTCGCATAACGAGTAAATAGTCTGCTTGGTGAATTAACCCTTGTTTTGAATTGGGTTTTCCTCCAGCATACATCCAAATTTGCATGTTATTTGATAGATTTTTACTAAATATTTTTCTCTTTTCTCTTCCTCTTCCATATCATCACTTATTACTTATCCTTCCCACCTGGTGCTTACACCCCTGGCCCACACCTTTTGGTGGATTGTGGGATACTTATGCCGATGTTGGAACTCAAGACTGCTGTTATGAACTGGTTCCATTCCCAGGCAGCAAACTTCTATGCCGAGGGATTAAAGAAGGTGGTGCAGCATTACGAAAAGTGCTTAGAAGTGAATGATGATTTTGCAAAAAAAGTACTAAATACAAAAATGAAAGCTTTTTCTAATGTATACATTGTTTTATGACCAAACAACCCTTTTCAAGTACTTCTAGGCCCCATATTTTGTGGCATGTAGTCTACCAGCTTAGGGGAGCTTTATGATGGACCCAAGTACTATGCACTGCTGTACTTCTTAATCCCTGCTCTCGCATTACACAAAATATCCTTGAATTCCATACTAAATATTACAATACCTCATTCTTTAGATCTGCACACTTTCTACCTCCACTGATTACATCCAAAATGCATATTATTTTTCTCCCTTTACATACATTTCCCCACCATCATCTTATTCAGCATTTGACTGTCTCTAGGTATCTCTTGCATTCACCTGTCCTACCTTCTTTGAATTTCTCCTACTAACAATCTCTCTTCCTCTGCCATATCCTGAACTTCCTCATTTATTTTCCTTCCCATCCATTTTATTTTCTCTCCACACTCACAGCCCCAAAGTTCTCTAAAAGATATTTATATCTTGTCTCAACAACCAAGTTTTTGAGCCATATATAACTGCACTACAAATTTAAGTTTTCACTCATCTTTTCTTTAAATCTTTACTTAAGGTGTTTGTCATCAACCCCCACCTTTTTGTAAATACTCCTTTACCTAATGCAATTCTTCTTTTAATGTCCCTACTTCTCTGCCCACCCTTCTCTTAAACACTTCCTAAAGGTATTATACTTTCTTTCCCTAATTCTGTATTCAAGTCCTTCATATTTCCTTCTCTCACCCATCTCACTAACACAGCTTCTCCAATCCACGGCTTCCTAAACCTTTTTCTACTTCCCATTTCCACTTTTTGACTCCCCACTTTCTCTATCCTTGTTTGAGATATTCACATCTCTTTTTTCTACTGAATGCTCCCTTATACTTATTCAGAACACCTTAGTCTTCCTGACTCGGCCAATATTAGTGTTTGAGTCATGAAGCATATGTATAAATGGAGAAATATCTACAGATTAAAGCTACATGTTTGATTTATATTTTTCTGTTACAAAATCACAGATGGTTGCATATGTTTATTTTAGCCAAGTGATGCAAACAATAATTTATCTTCCCTTATTGTCAACACCATAAGATGCTCATCTGATATATGGAACAGGTGTATCACCAATATGGAACTGGTGTACGACAGAATAAAATTAGTAGAAATAAGAGCAAACCAAATCAATCTAGTAGTAATTCAGGTGCACATGTCAACAAGCAGCCATAGGAAGGAAGAAATATAAAGATTATAAAATCAGCTTCACGAGTGATGATGAATATGCTGGAAAGAAAACACTTGACAATTATGGGAAACAGGAATGCGGTGGTGGGTAAAGGGAGAGACAGGGGTGAGGGATAGGAGAGTATGATTTAGGATAAATGAATGGCTATGAAGAAAAACTAGAGTTTTGCAGGAAAAATGATGTTATCATAGTTACCATCTGGTTATAACACCAGACAACAGTAGACATAGGTGCAAATGGAAATGCCAGGAAATATGGGGAGTTGTAAGTTAGATTATATTTATATAGGCATAAATATAGAAATGCCATGATCAAATTACACAGTTTCTCTATCCCCTATTTACATAATTAATGAGACTACATCCAAGGAAAATTGCAGATGAGCCAAAAAAAGTTTATAATTATCACGTCTCAGAAGAAAAGAGATATTCATCTTCGTAATCATGAGCAGTAATTGGAAACTTATACTGAAACCAAAGCAAACAAATAGACAATTGGGCCACTATTGACATTCAAATACTAAAAGTAGTTTGCATTGTCAATAATTTTGTTCAGCAGCATGGGTCTTTTGATCCCAGGAATGATGATAATGCAATTTCAGAAACTGATACTTAATTACATAGCTGAATGCAAAACTATTTTGCAGTAAAAGCTCAAGAGGTTGATGAGAAATATTTTGATTTCTTAAATGGTATTGGTTCTCTACAGTAAAAAATATATTCCTTTAAACAACAGTAGGCTCTATCACTGTATGTTATATCAACTTTTAAACTACCCTAAGTTGCTTGTTAGCGCATTCTTACTATGGATCTATTAAATTATCCCTATCATGTGTTACAAATGTTAAATTTTCTGAAATAACTTCCTACATTTACCACAAGTTAAATTGTGCATGTAATTTTATAATGAATGGTGCAGCTAAAGTGTCACCATCCTAAATTAACACTGGGGTCTGGGTTCAAACCAGTGCAAATACCATCTAGGTCAGAGGAGTTAATGTAAAATTTGAAGAAGACCCATGTACCTACATACTATTATTTTCAATATTTTGTTAAGCACTGTGGTGTTATATGTTTGCAAGCAGAAGAGATAATGAATTAAACCAATTTATTCCAACAGTTCCTCTCCTTTCAGAAGGGTGATACTTAATTATGGGGATTATGGTGAAGGAATAAAATAGAAGTGGTGATTCTGCATTTAAAATAATGAGTAAATTTTATCCACTACCACTGAGTTTATTCATTTCACTTCCCACTCCTTGCATACACACATCGGAATATCCTTCCCCTTCATAATACCTCAATGTTCTAAATGTTCCCACATTCAATTTTCTTCCCAATGAATTGACAAATTAAAAAATTTACCATATCAATAATAACTATTAAATTCATCTACTAACAACAGAGCATGAGTCACACATGGGGTAGGTTCTAGCAATCAGTGTAAGTAACAATAGAATTTTAATGACATTTTTATAAGGCTTTTTTACATTCCCTATTAAGGCAGAAAAAGGACATTGTACCATAGAATAGTAAGAGTATTTTAATGAAATAAAGTTAAGCAGCCTTCGGTCATGTAAATCATACGGTATGCAGGTTTTCATCATCTCATGAGATTATAGCCCTTTCTCTTAATGGCTTTTCTTCAACCACCTATGCAAATGGCATCACTGTCCATCCATGGATCTTGGAACACTACTCAGAAGGCAATAAATTGCGCACAGCTCATATTCATTTAAAAACTTCAGTTGGCATGTTTTTCCTCCTTGCTGGCAATGTTTTTCTCTTTTAGTGTCTTCAACTTTTTTTGGTACACATCCCCTAATGGCTGTTCAGTCCTAAAATAAGTAACTTCATCCACATGGTTCACACTATCTTCATTGAAAGTGACAACCTCTTGGAATGATTATATTGTCTCCTATAGGGCTCCAGTAGCCTCCTCCACCATAGCCTATCATCCCCATCAGTTTGGCTCGTGCTTCAGACTTTGTTCGTTTTGGTGATTGCACAAATCCATGTCTTGTATCCAAAGGCCCTTAATTTAGATAGTTTATTCTCTCCACAATGTCTTGCAGGAGGAATACCATTGGGGGACATCTGCTGACTTCATATTCTGACCACAGAGTCGCTTCACCCCACAAACTCTTGGGTATGCATATTTCAGCAAATTTTGTGCATTCTATGTAGTTCCATTCTGGAGTGGTGAGTAAGTTGCAGTATACTGCACTCATATAACCTATTTTTCTGCAAAAGTTTTTGAAGGTATTGCATGAGAATTCCCCACCGTGGTTGACTCTAATTCTCTTTACACTATCACCTGTCATGTGAAGGAGATTATACTTCAACCCCAACGAATTAAGGCATTCACTGTAATTTTTCTCCCTATAAAAAAACCACTGCACACCTGGCTTTATTTAACTACCATCTTCTCCATGTTTGCCACATACATTACTGAATTTGGCAAATAATCAGGCGTGGGAACATTTTTAAAGATAGTTAACAAACATTGCAAACAAAACTACCCAAATCGTAATTACAACACGGATTGGGAAGCCATGGAGTGCAGAAGAGGTGGTAGAGACGAGAATATTTGGAAGATTGTAAGCCCATACTTATGAAGATAATAAAAAGAGCTGAATAACAAACTAAAGCAAAAAACTAATAGGGTGAACAAAACATATGAGGACAGTGCAATGCATAAAAATGGGAAGTTACAATTATAGACTGAAAAGGTTTTACAATTCAGGAAGATGAGAGCATAGTAAAGAATTAAAATTAGGAAATACGTTCCAATTATCAGAGATATGATAGGGAAATCATGAACTGAACCAGAAAAAATTGGGAAATGTGCAAAGAACATGCACAGGAACTACATGGTAGAGATAATAAAGGCCAGCAAGTTTAGACAGAGAAGAATGTGATGTTGATGAGAGTACCTTAGGTCCTAGTATATTCCTGATTGCAAGCTAGAAAGGCATAAAGGGAAATTCAATCATAAATCATAAAAAAACCATAAACACAGTAATCAACCCGAAGGTCGGTTTAGTAGGTGATGGTAGAGCTCACCCATGTACCAAGCCCTATACGGCGTGTGAATATTCACACATCAGAGTAGGGGGGCCAGTTCCTTTCCCTGTGCCGGTTATGGTTTCCCAGGAAGATCTGGTACCCGAAAAATCAACTAGCTTGGGTGGAGCTGCAGGTGCCCAGAGTGCCTTCCCCGGGAATCGAACCCGGGACCCTCCGGTCAGTAGTCCAACGCTCTACCCACTGGACCACCGCGACCCTCATAAATCATCTGGTGATAAATTTGTGTATGTCAAAACTATTCCAATGGTTTAATAAAATATGGAAGTTTTCATGGACTCATTTGTGCATTTATGACTAAAATTTGGCCAGATGGCTTAGTTGTATCAATATTTCCATCCCAAGCAGGTTAAATCTCCACTACGTGAGGACTATGGTACCATTTAGGAACATGGGAGAAGTTTAACTCTGCACATGGCAAAGCTGGTACCTGGGCTCTCCAACCAGATGGAAAAGTCAGCTAACAGTGTGTGTTGCAGAACCAGCCATACAGATATTGGATCCAAACGATAATAAACATTCAAGGTCATGTTAATAAATATGTTACATTAAAATTTGGGGTTTTAAATTAGACCAGGTAGAACATTGCAATTAATTAGGAAGCATTTTAGATGGCCATGAGCACAATTATGAGATAAAGAGGAGAATAGCAATGGATAAAGAAGTCTTTCTAAACTTTTCATTGAGAGAGGTTCTCCAAAGATGTGGGAGTTAATGACAATGGACTTGAGTTAAGATTTAGAAAAGTTGATCTAGTAAAAACATTGATGTGGAGCTTGTTCAGTGTCTCCAAAAATTGGCTATTGATGTAAAAGATTAAGAGTAGACTGATAGCTTTTTTCAAACTGTGACTACAGAATAGGAAGGAAAAATAAATGACAAAAAGGAAAAAAGTGAAAAAATAGACAGGGAATGAAGAAGGCTGTTGGGAGGAATGGAATAAGGGCAGGGAAAAGAATGCAAATGATAATCGGAGGCAATGGAATACATAAAACTGAGCTTGAAGAGAGGGTTTTGGGTAACCAACATAGAGGAAGGTAGAGATTATGCATTTAGGACTGCAAGGCAAAAAGAGGATAATCAGTAAATCTGAAAAATGTTTTGCATATCTTAATGTGTGTGTTGATTTTTGTACAGTGCGGGCCAAGTATATCGATTTTGACAGGGCTTAATTCCAGAGCATATCAAAAACCTCACTTGACTGGCAGGCCTCAGCTAATTATAGTAAGGATAAGTCATCTGGGGTGGGGATACAAATATTTAGAATAAAAACAGTGAAATTTGCAAAGGTCAGTAAGATGACAAAATGATTAGAAAATAATTAGACCACAATCACTTCATAAGATGGCAAGCGACATGAAAAACATTATTTCAGAGCTTTCAAGTGATCTAAATCACATCATAAATAGGAGAAGAGAAAGAAAGTTGTGAAACTGGCAAAGAAAGGTAGGAGCGTAATAACATATTTGGAAAGATTAACAGAAATTTCTGTTATTAAATCTATATATGCTTCTTCCACTGAAACTGAAAAGAAGACTGAATGAACACAATGATATTAATAGTAGCTTGAGTATAGCAAAAACTCATTTGTCTATAACTTACAACATCAAATACCAAATAATGGTATGCAAATTTCAAAAGCACATAAAAAAACTGAATTTGATAAAATTGGATAAGATGATTCCCTAATCTTAAATAAGAATAATATTTTGAAAACACAAGAATCTTTATTGTAAAAAAATCAATTTATTAAACGATTGACTCATTTCCAATTTTTTTCTTTCAGCCTTGTCTCACTGTTTCCAATTTTTTAAAAATAGAGAAGGTAGTGCAATTCTTGAATGAGTGGAAATACTGAAATTCCCTATCCTACTGGAAGTGGGTTTGAAATACTTAACATTTTACATTTTTAAACTGTCCAAATACTTTTAATGTTTACATTTTCACAGTGAGTCATCTGAGCAGATATGCATGTAGTATTGGGCAACTGTCCAGTGTGTGCCAAGTTGATGTCTTAGGACACCCCAAGGAATGTGATTCAGGACTTAGAGGAACCTAGAGGCATGACACACAATGGAGCTGGTCATTCCACCCTGATGTCCAAAATGCACACACCATAATTTGAGATTAACTCCACCCTCACCAATCAAGAATACACTTGGGCTGATTGATGAGGTTGCAGTGACATAATTTCAAGTATTAAGGCATTTGATCATATTTCACAACAACTTGAACCAGAAAACCCCACATATTAACCTGAAATTTCAAATTCTAATAAAATGTTTGAAACAAATATGTTGTTAAAAAAATCACTTTCCTTTCCACTGAAAGCCATTATTGCACTTCTTAATGTTAAAGCCAAGCCATTAAAACATTTGACACTTACCTCACCCCACAAGCTCCCCTGCATTTCGTCTTTTTGGTTGATCTGGGAACCACTGCCATTGGCAATGCAGTCTTCACCTTAGGGGGGGTCACCATCTTCAATGCAGTTGCTGTTCCTTCAAAGTTGGCAGCAGGAAGCAAGCAATTCAACAATGCCTCTTGCATGGCAATGATCACATTTTGATTATCACGAATTTTCTCCTTGTTGAATATGCTCTGTGACATATCCATTGCCAACCGATTCAACTTTCCTCTCTAAAAATTATTTACTCCGACAACAGTTTTCAGGCATGTAGATAGTTCCTACATATTGAATATATAAAATATGAACGAAATACTCTAACAGCCTATCAAATCACATTATTTCTGGGTCGTCAAGGTCCAACAATCTTTCACAAAACCTGCACCAAACTCAAGCTTCAAACCTTAACACGAAGCGAAATAAACTCGGCACGATGAAGTTCCTGGGGAGACACAAGTGACGTACCACAGGGTGTCATATAATTTCTCAATGATGAAAGCACTAGTTCTTCACACTAGAATGACCAACAATAAACAAAATACCTCAACATTGTTGGAAATGAATTTGCTCAATTTAACACTGACACGCTCACGTTATATAAGTAATAACACTTAAGAGATGGATCTCCTTTAACGTTTCAGGGACCTGGAAAATGGCAAATGTCTTCACGTTCAGCTTCGAAAATAAACCAAGAGGCAGTCCATGCTACAGACCTAATGACAAAAGAAAACCTATAAGTTATACGTCAAAATGCTGTCAAATAAAAAAATTTAAACAACATTAACGAAATAGTCTGAAATATGTTGAGAAGTGAAAACCGTTTGAAACACGGTGACGATTATTTTAGCAAAGTTTATTGCAAAGATATTATGCGAACGTTAGATGGAGCACACTTCTTTGTTAATGAAACTATGGACGTCTATGGTTGAAAAGATTACTTGAACTATTCTTTTTTTGCCATGTAATATTCCTACGATTAATTTCATTTACCGGTATTATCACTGTCTTAAGCTTTTTCATATTGCTTTATCCCTACAACACATTACAATTCAAATCGAATGACACAATGCAGAAATGCCAACGATACAATGGTACACGTTACATCGAACAGTGAAATAAAAGCAACAGATTGGTGTGCTTATTTAGCTACTTTTCGCCTTTATCAGCTTCTATAAGAAGCGTGAAGATACTCTGGTATTTGTATAGAGCTCAAATAACCCAACATTATCACCATTCACCCGAATCAGTAAATCAAGTTATCTCAAGAGTGATACGGGTGGTACTTTTACGTGAGCAGCCATAAATATGCATCTTCATTGCATGCATTATCTTCATAGTATGACCTGCGAGATCAAACACGATTGATTTCAGCGAAAACTCGTAGGGTGTCATGATTATTTTTCATGCCGATCAAAGTCATACTCACAATATAATAAATAGAGATGGAATAGGTAAAGAGCGCATTCAATGAACGGAAAGAGATATGGCGGTAAGAAAATAGTCACGTGACATCAGTACATTTGCGCGGTGGTTCAAGATTTGATTTATACATATCCGTATATAACCATGAGAGTTCGGTATTCGCATCGCAAGTAGTGTCATAAATACTAGAGGGTCTGCAAGCAACTCTACGTGCAATGGACTAAGTAAGCACTTTGGTTTGGTAATGTAACATGAGCGTCAACAAGAAGAAAACTAAAATAATTGTAAAAGTGAAGATGAGCGTGCTTATTATAATTCGAGGAGTGAAACCAGAGAAACTGGAATCCTTCATCTACCTGGACAGAAGTGTATCTTAGGATAGAAGAAGTTTGACCAACATCAAGCAAAAAATATCTCTAGCATGTTAAGAAGACGTTCATGAAAAAGAGCCAACTATCTTTTTTCCAGAAATTTGTTTTATGTAACTTCTTGTATGCATTCTCCAAATCAGCAAAGTCATGACATACTTTCTGTCACATATCCATACATATATCAGACACTTAAGTGCTTCAAGATGTTCCATGCATCTCCCACCAGACATAAACCTACATTGTACTCCCCATGTTTTGTCCAATGTTCTGTTTTCTTTCAACGAAGACCTTTGCTACACACTTCCCTTGGTATGCTTAAAAGACTAATTGCTCCATAATCCTTACATCTCGCAAGACAGTGCATAAGCCAGATACATGAATATTTAAATAAATATGTAATAAATACAGTGAAATGTATTTTGGGAAGGCCATCAGAAATGCAAAATAATGGACCTGACAACACTTAAGATGTTTTAAAAATTCAACTCTACCATGCAATGCACCAAGAGTCTGAAGGAGCATAATCATAAAAGGGATGTGGTAGTTTAATGCATAGCATGCTAGGTGGGGCTTGGGATCAATTCCAGCTGATGCGGCCAGGAACCCTCAGTTCTCCCAAGCTGTTTGATTTTCTGGGTATCAGACCTTCCTGGAAAATCACAGGTGAGAGAGAAGAAGGGAACTGATCCTCCTATTATGATATGTGAATTTCACATGTCATTTGACCTAGTATTAGATGAGCTCCACTCTCGCCTATCAAATCAGACTTCCAGTTGACAACTGTGTTTGGTTGATCATAAAAGTGCCTTTGTATGAGAACTGTTGAATATGATTCCAAAGGGTTTAAAGATGAATGCACTCAACCAGGTAGTAATCATAACATCTTAAGTATATGTTAGTCCAGATCTGTGAAACAAACAGTATCTCCACCCCTCCCCATAAGTCTAGGAACTCTCCCAACTGACATAAGTCTAGGTCTCCCAACTGACCATGGAAATATGAAAACATAACCTCCCCCTCCCTCTCTACTGCAATTCCACTAACCTGCCTTATTGTCACAGTCCCTAGAATTTGTATGTGAATGAATAGAAAGAAAATAGAGGGAAGCAGAAGTACATTGGATATTGGTGATTGTCCATGTGGTTGGAAAAGGGAGTAATGCATTCACCTGTGTAGAAAGATGGGTTGGGAGAGGCAGTTGGTGTGAGAGTGAGGTGGGGAAGCAATAAGGGAATGTGGGGATAGGGGAGCAGATCTGATGAGTGGACATGTTTTACATTGTGGGCGGTTGCAAATGAGGGAATGATGAGGACATTTACCAAGGGAGCACACCAAAATGTTGGTGGATCTTAGAATATTTCTTTTATTGGTTGGTCATCTGTATAGAAGAGAGGGGCATTGGGGCAGGAGAGATGAGGTTGCATACCATATTGCTTGAAAGAGAACACAAATATAAATACACATGGTATATGGGTAATTAATAATGAATATGCAGTACCGCATTTGGTTAAATCACATGCCTTAATGCTGGTTCTAACTGCATGAACATATGTTTATATGCATACCAGAAGACAATTTTACATGAGATAGGCACAGTAGAGAGCCAATGCAGGGTATATGAAGGATTTACATTTAACAATGTAATCTACTGCATGATCATTAAAAATACATACCATGCATGCATACACAAATAGGTACCCAACCGTAAAGAGCATGGGGAAATTATTCCACAAAACAATGATGCACATCAATCTGAATATGAATCCAAGAAACTATGGGTCTTGGCCAGCTGGGTATTGTATCATGCCTGGCAGCAAGGAGAGTCAAAGCTTCTGCAGTCACCATCTCATGAAATCCTTACAAAACAAAGGAGACAGCAGTGGCAGGGAAGACATGGAAGAGGACTAAACTAGTAAGCATAGATATTTTGAATGCTGAGATGACATTGAGAACTTGGAAATTAGAACATTTAAAGCAGGAGATGGAGAGAGGAAATATGGATAATATAGGGTGGTGCAAGATGAGATGAAAGGCTAGCAATGTTTACTGGAGTGATAGATGCAAAGCAATAAATAGTGAAGGAGAAGAAAGACATCAAGAGGGGTGGAAATAGTAATAAACACAAAGAAAGAAGTGTAGTGAACTGAGAGCAGATGAGTGATAGAATATTATTCATAGAAGTAAAAGCTGAACCTACAAACTTGGTCATTACCCAGGCCTACATCACAACAAGTAATCATAGGCAGGAAGATACAGTCAGGGTGTATGAAAAATTATTGGAAATAATTGTGGGTGCACCTGAAAAGAAAAATTTGATAGGTATGGGGTTAAGAATGTGACAGTGGATGAAGGGATATATGGAAGTGAGTTAGGACAATATGGTTTAGGAACAAGAAATGGTTGTGGGAATAAAGCAATAGAGTTCTGTAGCAGGGGACAGGAATGAATCACAATATAAAAACTTGGTTTAAACACCACAATAAGAGAAAATTATTTGGGGATTCAGAAACATATCGGCTACTCTACATTATGGTTAGGAACAGATACTACAAGAACAACAAGATTAATTCACACAGATTCCACGGAGCGGCTGCAGAATGAATCATAATTTAGTATTAATGAAGTGTAATGTCAGATTCAAGAGGATAAAACATGGAAAAAAGGAAAATAATGCATCTACATCCCAGGAAATGGCCTGTATATCAATTAACTAGAATAATTAGAAAGAAGTACCTGCAGGCTGTAGACAAAATTATGACTGAGGACAGCAAAATTGGTACAGCAGAAGAAACATCATAAAATATTAAAAAAGGGGCATTGAATGCTGGAAATGAAACTATGCTACAGAACCAGTTAATAGAAAAGGACGGGGAAACCATGGAGTACTGACAAGGTAATTAAGAAGATAGTAAGATAAGGATTTGGAAGAACGAAAACATAAGAATTAGATAGAAAGAAGTGTAGAGAGTTGAATATAAAACTGAGGCAGGAAACAAACAGGGCGAAAGAAGCATGGTTAAAGATGCTTTGTGAGGATATGGGAAATTGCAAAAGGAAGGGTGAAATTGGTGTGATATTGAAGAAGGTTAGAGGAAAGGAAATAAGAAGTTAAAATCTAACCATCAAAGTTGCATCAGGAAAATTGTCAACTGAACCAATAAAGACTTAATAGAAATGGAAAGAATACATAAATTATCTATAAGATTAAGACTGGGGCCAGCCAACTTAGATATGGAGAATGTTATGTAAATTGGATAGTCAAGTCCAGGTATACTTTATGGGCAGATAGAATTGGCATTGAAACCAAATAAAGCTGTGGGGATAGATAACATTCCCGCAGAATTACTAAGAAGTTAGGAAAAAATGGGAGGAAGAATAATTATGGGATAATTAATTGGATTTATGTGGCAGGAAATTGCTTAGAAGATTTCCTCAAGCATGTGGAACCGAAGAAGGGTTGATTTTGGTGTGGGATGTAAGTTTATCTGTTGTTAGGAAATGCATATATGCTTGTGTTTTTATCTAAATTGTACCCAATTGATAAAATACCACAAAAGACATAGGTAGGCATGTATATACTTACCCAAAGCAATGATAAGTACTCTTTAATTAAAGGCACCTGTTAACCAAAACCATAATTATAACAATTCATCCTCATTATATCAACAAAAACAAATATTTTATTTAGCAAATAAAATTCATTAGCTTTATAAACATGCTGATTTGTATATACAATTGAGGAAATGGCCATATAGCACAAATATACAGTACAATATATCATAAAATATTAAATTTTTGTGACAAACTTCTATGGCCCCAGTGAATAAGCTTGGTTACTCTCTTATTTGCTTAGTAGCAGTCACTTTGATCATCTTCATACTTCCAAATATAATAACTGCAGTGAACAACAGCACTTTCCCAATGATGCTCTATTTGGTATGCACTTGGTAAAGCATTTAACAGTCAGTTCTTCATAGGTTTGAAACTGAGTAACATACAATTTGTGAAATAATGCACAGCATTTCTGAAATATCTCACATGTATCAACAAGATCAACTCATGAATACTATTATTAATAACGATTTCAAACTGATACATGGTCAATTTTAGTGACATTTACATATTTTGAACAAGGTACAATCAATGTAGGTACCTATGTATTAAAGTATTTTCATAAACACTAATTTTTATAAACCATTATTACACATTGGAAGAGAATTAACAGTTTAAAAATATAACAATTGGAACATGTGATATGACAATCATTATTTAAAATCAAAACTGAGCCTCTTAGGTTGTGAGGGTGTATTGTGCATTTGGGTGAACGAGACTTTGAAGAAAGACATATGTTATGCACTCAACTGTTGTGTTCGACTCTTGGATGGCTGGAATTTAAGGGACCAAAACTAGCATATAGCAAGGCTGCAGGTTATTGGAAGTAACTGCAAATGCCTAAGTGAAAGTATTTGTTTGCCAATAATTAGTACAGACATGCATTTAACTCAAGTTTCTTCAAAATATCATTCACACTGCTGTAAGTACAACCACTCACATATAATTATATATTTACAGAAAAACAGAGGAAATTCCTGTCAATATGTATTTGTATCACTTTGACTGTATAAAAGCTAAAGAGAAAAATCACTTTCCTTCTCTAATCAAAAGTCTTTTAATGCTTGGCTTCCCTGAATAAATGGCTCATTTATCGAAACATTGGCAACCCAATCATTCACACAAAATAACAAAACCAGAATGTGAAACACTAACAACAGATGATCTGCATTACTATGGCTTCAGAACCTTATTATTCACATTACAAACCATTGGACATGTATCAATTGTTAAAAATCATAATGGATGCAATCAGTTATTTTTTATTATGAACAAATGACTTTTCAAAAGAAGTTGAACCCTTTAAGGGTGTCGAATAACTTTAAGAAAAGGGGGATTAGAGTCTTAAAAAATTTTGTGAGCACAAAATTAAGTTATCTGAGTCTAAAAAACAATGATGAAATTTCATTACATTCTAAGAATTTAAGTGAAACCCTTAGTCCCAACCAACCTTTGCCATGGGAATCTCTTGTGAGTAAGCCTTTCACATAGGTACGTGGTGTGCCATGTCCACCAACAAGTTCATTACTTTCTTAATCATTTATCAAATACATTTGAATGAATGAAATTTAAATAAAATTAATAATGCACAAGAATTAATAAATGCTAAATTTCAGCTGGCATGAAAAACTTTTAATTAGGACTCCTATGAATAAAATAACCTAATGGATGGTACAAAATTTTCCCATCATTATTACAAATTTATTTGCAATGACCATCTTAGTGGATGGAATGAGAGCTTGAAAATTTAAAAAAATATGAGTTATTGGGTTTAGCAACTATCATGAAGGCATAGTACTGTTATGAAAGCTTTTGGGTTACTTCTTCCATGCCAATCCACTTCTTTGGGCACCATGTTGCACCAACATACAAGGTAACATTTATGGGCATGGAGACTTAGCTTCAGCCAGGAAACAATTACCTCCAGAATTTAGCAAGTGCCTATTTTGGTGAAACTAACCTTCTTAGTCAAGAACATTAGCAGAAACATATTCGTCATTAGAAAATTGCCAAGGCCATGTGCAGCTTAATATAAAATTTACAATAGCTTGTAGCTAAGCAATTGTAGATTCCAAGTTTTGAACTGATTCAATGATTTAAACATTAGATGCAAACACTCATACCCACTCTCAGGCACATAAAGGCTTATCCGTGTACTTATGCATTTTAGGGTGATGGGTAGTAAAATTTCAGAAACAAAATAAATGGCTTGTTATGAAAAAACTAAAATGTGTTACAGAAAGCAAACAAAATTTGCCAAATATTTTAATCCATCCAATGAGTTGATAACTCTTTGAGTTACCTAACAAAAAAGGACTTGGGAATTATAATGAATTAAAAATTGAGTAAAGGTGTTGAAGAGTTATGATATTAAAATAAAACATATAATATAGTTAATGTAATTCTGACAGCCCATGATTCTCCGTTATGCATGAATTTTACATGGAACATGGGACAGAAACTAGTATTAACTCAATGGGCTCAAAATATTTCATTTGCATGCGGAGTAAGAAATGCAAAATGTTGTGGTTCCATAGCACTACTCACACTGGATGATGATGGAAAGCTAAGAAATGAGAAATGCACAATTCTGAAATTTAGAGATGTGCTTTTGGTGCATTAAGCTTAATTTTAAATTCCTTAACACCTTAAAATCAGTGAATACATACGTTTATTGCAATATCTAAAGGATTGCAGACATCCTTAACACTCACGATACTGATTCAATGGCTCTGATGAAGTAACTTTAGATAGCTATACTCTCAACAGTTATGGTGTTTGGTTTTCACAATTTCATAAGGATATTTCACATATAAAAGTGCAAGGATATTGAAGTAATGCAAGCTGCTCAATTTACTCCTAACATCACAATTCTAAGTAATTCAATAATTATTCACACCTATTTAAAAATTATCATGATGGTGATCAGTCAGAAGTCAGCTTCTTAAGTCATAATTAATTCATAGACAATCACTAAATCAATACATTGCCAATGGAATTACACTTCTTGTCAATAAAAAACTTGTGGCTTTTGCACAGGTTAGAACTTGAGAAAAGATACATCTCTCCCTTTTTTTCTTCAGGATAAAGTGAATTTATCCACATACCTACCACTCATTCATCCAACCACGGACACTGTTGAGTGTACATGAAGAATAGAAAGGAATGACAGTCCACCTGTCATTTAAAATTTAGAATTTACATCACGTATATAACATTTTTCACCCTCCGTCCAAAGGTTTTTTGGGATTAAAGGAATTTCACTTATTTTCCTAAGTATACTAAGACAATGGTGAGACGTACCAACAGCCACCTTAAGTCTGATGCAATAAAGATTCTCCTTAAACTTTGAAAAATGAAACATGCTACTTTCTTGGAATCGATAAGCATTCAGTTAATATCACAGCCATCAAATCAAAATTTCATTCCTTGCTATGAAGCATGTAAAATGCTTGTATTTACTCAAAAACATCAACATTTTAAATGTGCTAAAATAGAGAAGCCAATTTATTTTTAGTTTTATAGCTATTAATATCATAGGATAAAATTTCAATTATCAGTGCTGTACAATATATAAAACTTTCATGGATATTGCAAAACTGATTTTTAAAGATATCAATGCTCATACTGCAACTACAATTTTATGTCTGGACCTCTTTGGCAGTTAGTCTCATTTAAGACTTGGTAAGTCTTGCATAAGACAGCAGTTATTTCACTTTTATCATTTAAGTAACTGCCCAACAGCAGGAAATGATTTTACTTTATACATTATTGAGTAAAAACAACAGTTCCCCAAGGATGAAACATGAACAATCAACTAACACTCGGGCTCTCAGGGATGGATTCAACAAAAGAAACTGGTATCAAGAGTGAAGGCTTTGAAATGACATGAAATACACATTAAAATTTAAATATGGCTACACAAGGACTTGGTTTGAAATTCATCACCATTAGAGTAGCTGTAAGACTGGGGACCTGAATTTTTTTGTGGTTTTGGAATTCACCCCAACCATTGCTATAACTATTTAGATGACTATTATTAATGACCAAGGCCTTAATAGGCTACTAACAGCATACAATTTAAAACTGATCATATGTATTTAAAGGGAAGTTGGTTTTTCCCAAAAACGTTAAACATAAATAATGATAAATCAATTTTTGAAGATTCAATAAAATGGTTCATAAAAGGTCTTAAGATATGAAGGATGAAATTGGCTATATCCATAAGAATTGGCAAATTTAAATTCAACTATATACTACTATCCTGAAATGCAAAATGTTCATTTTCTATGAGAGGCATTCCATTTGCTTATTATTCAGCATTTTGATAAAAATTTACAAACTGTTTAAAAATGAAAAATATTCAGAAAACTGCAAGAGCCAAATTGGTAGTCTGTACGAAATTGATTGAAAACAGTAATCACTAGCAATCTTCAACAGAAATATGTCACAGTTGGTTTAGTTGTCATGGAATGCTATATGATGGCAAAGTATTTTCAATATTGGGAACATCCTGCTGTACCTACTGCTTCATCTTAATGCTATACACATCATGTTTGTAACATAAATATGAAATTCCATGGGAGTACATGAACAGCTCAGTACGTTGCCGTTTGAGTACCATTTTACATTATTATTACTACCTGATGGGTATATATTCAAATAAAATTGGACAAGGACATAAAAAAATAACAATAGGTGGTAAATTGATAGGTACCAGTCAAGATTTAAAGTGAAAAAATACCAACAATAATAAAAGTCTTTTTTTCTTTTTCAGAACGATAAAGTGATATAGATTTGTATGATATGGCTAAAATACTGCATGCAGTATTAAACAAATGCCATTCCAGTTAAAAAAAAATATTCCCATGAGACATCATATGTATGTATAAGCCTTAAATAATTTGTATTGAATTAAATCTTCAATAGTCATAGAAAACCAGAAAATTTCCATAGGTATACTACCTAGGTAATGAATCTGAAACCTTTAACTTGGCAATAAATACCTCTATACCCACTTATTCTGCACACAGCTTGAGCTTGATTGTTTAAGTTGTTTTTGTCAAATTTGAAAACCACTACACATTTCTAATATTTTGGCACAAATGGGAATGCTGAAATCTAAATGATAATTTTTTGTGCAAATGTATTTACATTTTAATTCCATGTTTGCATCCTGAGTTAGCAGATTTTTCAGATTCATTTTTACACATTAACTATAGTTGGCATTCATTTTTTTCTGGTAATATAAAAAAAGTTTGCAAGGCCACTTAAATGACAATGATGTTTTCATGGTTAAAAGCTATTCTGCCCATTTCTTTCCACCACAGTGAAATCCAAATCAAGACACTTACTTTCGTCCTATTTGACCGCATGGATGCAAATACTTATCGCTCTTTAAAACTTGAAGGGAATAATATTTCCATTCTTAAAATATCATTTAATAAAAAACACTCCTGCTTAGAATTACGATCAAATTTGGACAAACCCAGATCATGTGACTTTACAACGCTACCCTGTAGTGGAATATCACTCCCAAAATCATGACTTCCCTTGCCTTTTCTTTTTCAGTATGCATCATTTAGATAACATCAAATAAATTAAGGCAATTCAACACTCTTAAAAATACAGGTAAATAATTGATAAAAAGATACATTACAAATAGCTTGCATTGCACGAAAAATTTGTAAATCCTTGGGAAACTTTCTTGTCCTAACTTCTATGATTTGGTATTGCTTTTTCTGTGAAGTTCTGTGAGTATAGCTGAAGCCATGGCTCTCTCTCTCTCTCCATATATCTCTCTTTCACTCACTCATGCCTTCCAAACATTCAACTCTTGAGGTTGTCGAGGGAAATATGTGGAAAATGATGAGTGGAGCATTTGTTACAAGAAATGCCCTCACCTCATCAAGTCAGTGATCATTCCTCAAATGAACCAGCATCAACGACACAATTCACACTGCACGGAACCTGTGGACTGATGAAAATGACTGCTGCCAGTGACAAGTGGTGCCTGCACTCATCACAGCTAGAGTCTCCAGCCACCAAAAAATCCCCAGGCCTCATCCCCCAGAGCTGGAAACGACCAGCATGATCAAACAATCCAGTCAATCAATCGTGCCTCAACAAACAGAGGCTGCAGAGCAGTCCTCATTGCACCATTTCAAATTTGAATCCATTTTAGTGGCAACTCGCCTGTTCACACACTCCCCTATGAAAATCCTTTGTAGTGTACAAAGAAAAATATCAAGAATATGGCATATGCCACAGGAAATACAATCCTAGCGATCACATCAATTGTCTTTGCCACTCGGATTGGGTGAGGAGGTTCTTTTTTGCGGACCTGCAATTGAAGGGAAGAGAAGAAGATAAAACTTAGTACTGAGGCAGACATAGGATAAATACATTCTTAATGACTATTATTGAAAAACTAATTACAGTGTTGTGTGCAATGAGGCCACTTGTCTGAATGTCACTGGAGGGGGGGTTGATGTAGGAAAAGAAAGCATTAGGAGGATTTTGGACATATGTGTACCCCAGCAGTATAGTGGCACTTGGAGAGGGAGATAAGGTTGACTTATGGGAAACCTCATTGGATGCAGTTGAGGATCATGGATAGTGGTGTTGTTTTGTAAATATCTGGCAAAGATTTTATAATAAAACTTAAAAAAAAAGAATTTTTCAGTAGTGCTCATGGATAAAAAGCAGAAATAATTTCTTTGTATACATTTGAAATAAGCCTGTTACTTCTAGAAATTTAGATAGTCATGAATCATGGGATGGGATAGCCAACAGTCCATCCAGTTCCTATAGGAACTGGATGGACTGTTGGCTATAGAGTAAATAAATGTGGCTATAGTGGTAAATCCCTTTGGGCTTCAACCTCTCCCCATTTTGAGTTCCAGGCACTATGTAGCTACTTCTCCCACATTATATGCAATCCTATTACCACTTCACTTCCATCCACTGATTGAATCCAATAGCTTGTTAGAGTCAGTGAGTACATTTGATTTTTACTGGGAGAGTTTTGATGAAACTGGATCTAATGGCATGGAGGATACTGTAATCAAACATTGATCTAAGAATAAAGGAATGGATCCCATTAATGTGATATTTGCTGTAATTCTTTTTTTCATTTTCAATATGAATCGATTCAATAAAGTTATGCCAAAAACCATCAACTTAAATCATGGCAAATATAGGAAAACTGAGTAGTTGTTTTGTCTAGGGAAGGAATGCACTACATTTCCTTTAATAACTCATCCCTGATTCCACTATTGGTGAATTTCAATGATTGCTGATGTAACGGAATAGGTTTCAATCATTGTTATTACCGGTGCTGATAAAGTGATTTATGTATGTTTGCCCAAGCAGATATGCTTTATTTCATGCACTTGTATTTACAAATAAAAAGTATCATAATTTTGCCACATAAACTTAAGTTAATCGTGCATTTATCATCTAAAAACAATTGCAAAATTATTGAAACCAAATCATGTGAATCCACTTGTAAAGAATATTAAAAGAAGCAGACTAAGAGCCTTATGAAATGAAATATACATTTTAAGCCTTGGTTGCACTGGTTTAAAATCTGAAGTTGCACACATAATTAGAAAAGAGATGCACAGCAGAGGAGTTGATGTTTTTTAACCCAGAGAAATAAAATGAATCTTTTCACAATTGATGATATCAGCCTAACTTGTTATTTCTCCTAAAACAATTCCAGGAAACAAGTGGGCAAAATTTCAAGTTATATTTTCCTGTCATTGATACTTAAGGGTCTATGAAGAAGCATTGAACTATTTTCCCAGCCTGAGGGGATTCTCTGACAACCTCTCTTAGTACCATTTCAATGGCAAGGAGCAAAGAATTTTTCCCAAAAATTTTCAACATGTAGCATTACTTGTTTGTTCAGAGTGCTTGATTATGGTTTGACCTGGATGTGTGAACTAATAACCAACTGAATGTGTGAACACTTAAAGTCACAGACATAATTTTACCTTTACTGTCCACTTAACTGTACCAGACAATAAAAGTTTTCAAATGTACAGATTTGGCTGATCTGCTGAACAATTCTCTTTAGAATTAATCCACAAGGATTACATACAATAGATAGAGCCTTCTACCATAAGCGAGGGTTTGCCATAGGCTCTTAATTTCAAAGTTTAATCTCATGAAAATTAATATACGTGATTTACATCAAAATTAACTTTTGGGTTCATCCTTAAGTCAATTGTACAAAAATATTTTCATTCTCAAGAAATCTCATCTAAAAAAATATTCAGTCAATTTATTTGAGAACAGATGAATCATCTTAGAACTGAATGAGTGGTTACATTTCTCTACAAAAGGAAAAAAGAGATTTGTTGACATCAGTCTTTTCCTCTCTTATTTTGCTTCACTTTGGAACCTATTATTAGACGGTAAATATTTGAGGTTGAGTCAGCAAAATTTCTTGGTACACATTTAAATTTTCATCTTTATTAGGATTCTTATATTGATATGTTCTCAAAGAAACACAATCCACTGTGTTTCCTAATCCGGACAATCTGCTTTACTGTTTCTAACAATGTTCTTCTATCACTCTGTTATGGTCTACATTATTCTCATATTATTTCAAATGTTATCTTCTGGGGTTCATCCCCACACGCTATATCCATTTTTAAATTACAAAAAGTTGTACAATTGATAGCTAAAGTTAGATATGATGCCCTGAGTCTTCCATTATTTAGGCAGTTTAACCTTTTACCTCTTCCATGTATTTATATTTTTACTACTTTAGCATACACAAGAATGAACCTAAAGGCTTTCCCTACTAATGCTGTCATTCACAATCACAGCACCCTCAATATAAACAATCTACACATCAATCTTGTGTGCACAAGATGTACCTAGCAAGGGCCAATAACATGTTACTTATTTTGTACACTAAACTTCCTTCTTTTCTGAAATCTAATACGTGTTTCGTATCCTTTAAGAGTAAATTAAGATATTTTTTACTCGAAAGAATGTTTTATAGTGTGGATGAATGCCTGTCTTATAATCAATGAATGCGTCTGTATTCAGCTTGAATTGTATCCTCAGGCTTCTATTGTTTTGCATACATACAAGCACCTACCTATACCAAATGGTCTGCTGATGAATAGATGATGATATGATATTGGTACCAACCAACCTAAAGGCAGAAATGTAAGTAATGGGGGCTCCCTTAAACCTAATAAATTAGCTTTGAAAATGCCAAGTTTTATGTTGATTTTTTTATTAATATAAATGAACTGAATGTAAAAGTTGACAGAAAAATAAATAAAAAAATTTAGTGCAACTCAAAAAATAACCTTTCAATTCATGGAATTGACATTTTACGTGTTACTACCTAATCTGAATTTAGCCATTTTAGACAATTGTTGATAGTCAGTATTACTTTACCATAGAGAATATGCTAATACATAATGACCACATGGATAATTTTGAAACAAACCTTTTTCTCCTTTTTAAACCAGCACTTCATCATCATTGTCATATTGCACTCTTAACTATGAATATTTATAGCCAGGCCACACAACTTCTGCTGCACAATTTTGTAAGAAATTTTTCTACAAATGGAAGTATGATCTGATTATTTTTCTCTTTCCTGTTTTATGGGAAAATTTACTTCACCATGCTGAGAGCTGAGCCCGTGAGAACATAAGAAATTACTGCACCACCATAGAGGTTAAATCTCCAAAAGAATTTAGATGGGAAGGACGGATCATGAATAGTTAAAACTGGATACGTATTTAAATAATGTTCAGTTATCATATGTATATAGAATGTATGTGGTCTGGTTATGAAATGCCAAAGTTATATGCCATCTGATCATCTAAAGCTTATTATGAGATGATGGCAATGAAGTAGCAATTTAGGGAACTGAATGGAACCCTTATCACTTCCCCCCATACTCTCATGGCCTTCTATATGATTATTAACAGGCTAATCACAAGACCATTTATTCATGATCACTTAACTACAAGTAACTATGACTATAAAATGACATCATAAAGTAAGCGCTATTGGAATATGTATAGCAGAACCAGTGAAAATAACAAGCCATATAAACAAAATTAAATCTTGCTTTTAAAAGCAGTTTTCCATGCATGATTTTTTGTAAATACTTAAATGCAGGTGTTTTGTGATAGGAAAAAACCTAAAGTTGACATAATTACAGAAACTAAATATTTCTGTTATAAGTGAATGTCACATGTTGATATGAAGAAGTACAAAATGGCTGTCACTGACCATAATAGCTGTATTTATATTCTCATTTTCAGAAATTAAAGGTTTTTTGATGTGCCTTTGTACAATTAGTATATGATGTGGCAGTGGCCTTTAATTATTTACTCCCATTGGTTGTAGAAAACCAAATGGCAAGCCCTCAGGCCACCTGGAGATGATAAAATATTTTTTGAGCTATCAATGAGTAGATACCCCAGTACTTACTATAATGCAAGTTTATAATGACCCAGAATCACCTGATTCTTTCTTTAGGGTATATATTGGGGTGACAACCAAAAGCTTCATGTGCAGTATAGTAAATGCTGGGGGATTAAAATGGTGCTGTAAATATTCATCTTAAAAATATTTTTGTGTGAATAAAACACACCAGTCAATAAATATAATTGTAATTTTTAAAACCAAAAATTATTTACATAAATTTTCAAACCTGAAAAACAATCAACTTTATGCCAAAGAAGAAATGACAGTTAATTATTTAAGTTATTTAAATCTTCAAATGCCATTACACTAGGATGTATTTTAATAAAATTAGCAATGTAAAAGTCTTTTGCTTAAACAAATGTAATTAAACCCTTGTATTTTTCCAATTTTATTGTTAAATGCAAAGCTTATTATTTCATTTCACTAATGTATAATTAAAATCAATGAAAGAAAGAGTTTTTGTCTGAATGATACAATGCAAA
The DNA here is from genome assembly GCA_037158775.1 of Hetaerina titia. Classification (NCBI taxonomy): domain Eukaryota; kingdom Metazoa; phylum Arthropoda; class Insecta; order Odonata; family Calopterygidae; genus Hetaerina; species Hetaerina titia. Next base: position 4,874,331 of record CM073769.1, on the reverse strand, counting down.
CCTGAATTCTGAAAAACATGACCTTATTTAGCCATAATCAAATGCACATACTGCTACTGAGTCTTATATAAAGACTTTGAAAAGAAGTTCATGGGTTCTTTTCATTGGGAAACATTACTATTCTGTAGTAAGAACACTAAATATATTTGCATTGTGTACCAAATATGTGCTTTAATGTTTTTAAAGCCTCGTTAATTATTGATAGAATTAATAATCCAGTCACATTATGATGAATAATACCATATAAAATTAATAGGTTACAAAAAGTCACAAGGGGAACATTGGCTCTCGTCAATCAGCAACCAACTTTTTCTGAGAGATACAATTAACTAAAGGAGCATCTTCCATTCACTACTAAAGTTGATTGTTAATTGCCAGAAAACCACACTCTGCAAATAACTTGTTTCAAATTTATACATCACATGAATTTACTTTGTTCATCCAAGTAAAAATCATATCATATTGTTTAACTTATTAGATAATTCAACTAAATATGGATGCTTATTTTTTACGATATTATGTTCATAACACTAATATATTCATCAAGAGCATATAATATACAAAAGAGGCAATCATTCAAGGAAACATTCAACACTACAACATACTACAACTACTGCCTCCCTTCCAAGTTATCTATGTAAATTGAGTTTCCCCACGCATTTATATATGGACACACATCCATGCATGCATGCTCAGACAAACACATGCACAATGACAAGCCAATGTATTATAGCTGGACCTAATTCAGAGATGGGTCAGAATGAAGATTGGAGCAATTCAAAAGAATAGTTCCTAGAAAAATAGGGAGCTGCTCCTTCAACAGCACTTCTTATCTCCCTGTTCTAAAGAATAGGTTGAAGGAATAATGAGCGAAGCTCACTAGAAGTGAATCCAATGCAATGCCCGCTACTGACCAAAATGGAAAGCTAAGCTCAACTCATCCTGTTTCCAAGGAAAGCAGAGCCTAATTATGGTTACTCTTCCTATAAATGCTGTTCTTCCAGTTCCATGATACCTTTCTTGGAACCTTCTTTTGGAATGGGAATGATACCTTACCAGTTTGCAACAAACATAACCTATTTCAAGACACTGCGAAGGAGAGAGTGAGGGAGGAGTGGAGAGGGGGTGGCGAACTTACCACAGGAAACCAGCAAACCCATATCAAGTCTGGGTGAATTCTTTTATGTACCACAAAGAATTTGATATCATAAAAAATGCACATTTATTGACATTACGTATAAATAGATTGGTACCCTGTACTTCAAGGATGATTAACTGTTACTCACATCTATTAGAAATGTTTTTCTTAGTGATTTGCTAAATATATACACAATGCATCATAAAATTCAGAAATCCTTCATGGAGGTATATACATTGCTGACTCCAAAAAAGTGCCACAATGTGAACTAATAAGAGAGACCTATCATTTTCCTAATTAATCCATAATACAAGCTTGTAATGCATTGATGAGTTTGTTTGTACTTGAATATCATACCATTATGAATAAAACACTATGATTTGTTAAAATGCAGGATTAATTTTTTTGCTCTTAACACTAGCAGTACATGTAAATATTATATTGCATTTCACTGCATGTATCAAAACCAAGATCTGTATAACTGGAACATTTTATTTTCTATATTAGTTTGATGTTATAACCAATCACAACTATTCTTATCCATACTGATAGGAAGAGTAAATCCCTCTCAAAATGATACCTGTCAAGATAGCCCCAAAGTGTGATACTTAACATATGTAGGTACAATGGTTCGAGAAGCATTAAGATTTAGTGTCATCTTTATGCCCAACTCAGAATTCTACTGGTGCGAATTACTCAAGGGAAGAAATAAATTCTTAGAATTATCTTTAGTATCAAATATTGGGACAGAGAATTTGAATAATAGTATACAGAAAATGGTTTTGCTTAATTTCCCTGTTTTCTTAATACTTTCGAAAGGAAGAGAAAATTGTACTTTCATAGCAGAAACCCAGACTAACATTTTAACAAAAAATGTACATATTTTGAGATTCTTGCTCTAATTGAACAAGTTAGACCCAAACAAATAATAGATTTATATGCTTATGGTGACTGACAAAAGTTCAGACAGTAGTGAGTCCTCATGAGGAGGAGTTAGGAGAAAGAAAATTCCTCAACAACCATTCATGCAATACTTGAGCTCCTTCTCAACAATACTCTTGTGTATCCTTCCCTCCCTCTCCCCACCCACAATTTCCACCTCTTCTCCTTTCCTACTCTTCCTATCAGTGTCTCATCTCATACTGATGAGGCTTTCTGGGACTATAAAATATCTATCTCAAAAGGAAGTAATATTTTTCTTTTGTTTGACTTTTAAACATGTGTGTACTTTGTTTTATGTCCTTCTTTATTGTTTCATGTACTTGTCTCTTACTCATGCGATATGCATTTGAATTTCCCCTCCTACTTTGTTTCTAATTAATCCATTGTGTGTCCAATACATCCAGTTTTCTTTTCAGTCTCTCCACATGTGCTTTTACTCTTCTGCTCTTCTACACACATGCTCATTCCTCACTTTGTCGGCCCATTATTTTCAGAATTCCTCTCCAACACAATTTTTCAAAGGTTTCTACTTTTCACTGGTCCACTTTTTCAGTGCTTTATGTTGAATGTCATGCCCCTCACAAACATTTCGACAAATCACTTTATTATTTGTGAATTCAGGGTCTTTCAACATATAGTTTCCTTTTTTGCATGAATGCCTTCTTAGCTTGACATTGGTATAATTTATTTAAGCCCAAGTAATACTGCCGCTCAGTTAGATGAATGATTCCACTTGCTGTAGTTTCCCTCTTCGAGTTGAAGTATCTACATTCAACTTCTCCCTTCCACACAAGGATTTTAGTTTCCTTCTTTTTAATACTTATTATACATTCCAGAAGCATTTAGTCCATAGATGACAGAGTTCCTTGCAGGTTCTCCAACATTTCGGCCATTTCTACCACTCTAAAATGGAGCATGTTATTTTCTTTGCCATTCACCTAGACTCCTTTAAAGCTCAATTTTTGTGCTTTTTTCATTGCCTCTTCTAGATACATGTACATTAAATAGCACTAGCAGGAGATTCTCATCCTTGTCTCCTCTGTATATTTTGGCGACTATTTTTCTTCTGTTTTATATTTGCATCATCATGACCTGATGCCTGTAAAATTCATGAATCTTTTGTCATTGCAGTCCATTCCTATCCTTGTGTGTCTTATTCCATTGATATTTTCAGAGACCTTCTCCAAGCCCATGGATATCAAATGACTTTTTTATGTGCATCTTTTTTTGGTCAGTACCCTTAAACTGAGTATTGGGTATTCTTATTCTTTGATTTTTTCTTGATCAGAAACTTTTTCGGCAAGGTTTTTCGTAAGGCTTCCTTCCACCTTTCCTTCTATTCTTTAACTTCAACTTCTTGGCTTTTTTGGTATTGCTATTGTCACACTCTTCTCAAAGTTATTTGGTGGCTTTTCATTGTCATAGCTATCGGCTGACAGGTATGGCACAAAAATTAAAAAACAAAAAATACAGAATGCAACAAAAAAATACAAATATGCCTAACCTGACCTGATACAATGAAACACTTCACAAAATAATAAACTGTTCTTCAATTCTGCATGCTTTCTTTCTCCATTCATCCTGTCAAAGTATCTATCTTTTCCCTCCCTGACCTCCCCTGCCTAATGTCCTCCTTCTATTTGACTGTCAATCTAAATGCCTTGCATCTACTTTTCTTATGTCCTTCAAAATTTTACCAAATACCATCTCTTCTCCTCTGACATGCCTAGTAATTGATCATTTGTTTTTCTTTCAATCCATTTTACCTTTCCAATTACCTTGCATCAATGACCAAGTTTCCATGCTTTAAAAAAACTATGATCCAAAATTAAGTTTTCACTGGTAATTTCTTACATCCATACTCAAAGTTCCAGCTATCAAATCCTCCTTTTAAACGCTTATTTACCAAATACAATTACTCTTTTCCCTAACTTCTTTTGCCTTCTTTGTCCTAGACACTACTGAGATTGGTAAATTGTTCCACCTGCTCATGTGTGGGTCCTCTGATTTTTATACTTACCTTAGACTTCCTATTTCTTGAAAATCTCATAAACCTGTGCTTTCTTACTTAGATTCTCATCTCATACTTATCACACTGATTTTAAAATGTGTACAGCAATGACTGTTAGCTTTCAGCTGACTGGTTACTTAAGCTTGGTCATCTACTGATCTTACTTTGAATCCTATCTCCAGTTCTTCTCATGTCATCTTTGATATTTCCTCTTCATATACATTTAAAAGTATGGGTGATATTAGGTAGCTCTGCCTTACACCGCTCATTAACAATGTCAATTCCCACTCTTCATTTGCCACATGCACAGAAGTGGTCAGAGACATATACAGGTTTTGGATAAGTTACCTATCCTCACAGTTTCACCAGAATTTTATCTATTCTCAAAGCCTCCTTTGATTATATTTCCCTTAATGCCCTTTCTAGCTCCTAATCAAGTATGCCTCAACCAATGCTACCCTCATTTATGTAAAATTCACTTTCCATGTCTAATTATGACCTAATATCCTTACCATATAGCTCCTTTATTTTTTTTCCTTCACCCCTTAATATTTTCTGGGTCAATTGATAATTTTCTTTCCAATCTCTGATAGAGTACATTCTTTTTCCTTTCTTACTTCCAGACAATGCTTTCACTTTCCTGAACAGTGGACCCATTTCACCCTTTTTCTGTAAACTCTCCATATCCTTGCACTTTGCTTCCACCCTGTTTTCTCACCTTATGGTAAATATTCTGAAGACTTCTATGACTAAAATATTATTTTTTAGCTACAAAAAAGGATTAAAATTCCTCATTCAACTTTATCACTTTTCTGACATAAACATGTTGCTATTTTGTATTTAGTCTATGGTGGCAAGGTAATCTGGAGGATGCAGCTAAATCCTAAGAATTGAACCCAGGGTCAAGGTTTTGCATCTTGGGTAATGCCTCAGGACATCTCCTTTTAATGCTAGCACTTTGTAGGAAACTGAGTGGTTGCACCGGGAAAGAAACTATGCCCCCTTCTTGAATGTACAACTCTAACCTTTCTTAGGTTGGACTTGATAACTCTAACCTATATTAAGTTCAGGATGATATCTACCATCATCTATTAAGACCAACATTACAGTTAATTACTCTGGCATATTATATGATATCAAAAACTCAGTGGGCATATAAAAATAAGCAAGTTAGCACACAAACTTGCCCTTTTTATCTATTGTGGCAAAACCACCCTAAGCCAATGAGAAAGATCTTATTTCTTACAGTGCTGTTATCTCTCTCTCTCAGCTAGATTGACTGTTCATCATAATTCCCCCCTTCAGCCAATTAAGTGAAAATACACACTACACACAAGTTACTCAAATCACCTCAAATGTTTGCCCACTGACTACCCGAGTCTTTTGCCCCAATTTCTGGGTAATTTCAAACTATGTAGCTGCGTTAACCAAATTGCATCCTCTGCAACTGATTGACAGTGAATAGTTTGATTACTTCGGCTAATTTCTGGTCATCATATGATAATCAGAATGTAACTATAGGTTAAAAATAAAGTAGTTTGAGGACAATTTAAATTAGGAACTCAATATCTCATTATTTTATAAAAAGAGATGTTTCAGGCATGATATGGCTGAATATCATGATTAATTAAAATTGGCAATTTTCCACAAAATAAAATTTTTATTAATACACCTGTTTTCGATGCAACTACATCAGCTTCTGGTAACAGTAATTTCTCATTGTACCTGTCATGACAGGTCATACCAATTCTTTATTTGCCAAACATCTTCTCGATTCCAACCATTTCTGCAATTTCAATTTCAAAGTGTTTCACAACCTGACAAAAGGAAGGAAGCTGGCTGCCATGGAACAGCTGGAAATCATACATCGTAAGGACTTGGGCCTCATCAATGAAGTCCAATTTTTATCTTCACCCTCCCCCCTCCTCTCCATCACCTTCACACGACGTACATGTGACCAGTGATCCCTTGTACTTAACCATATGGAATTTCCCCCCTCCTCTCCCTGTGCACCCGGTGACCACGTTTTCCCAAAAAAGGCGGGAAGCCCTCTGTCCCCACTCTCTTTCTTCACGGACAATGAGGGAAGGTTCAACACCACGGGACAATACCCCACCCCCCCACCCTCTCTTCAACATTTGCAAGTGAAATCCCTACTCCACCCCTCCCTAAACCCTCGCTAGGGCTCATCCCCCCGGTCCTCCTCAGAACCATATAGACAGTGATCCCAAATCTTTATTCCTTTTCGCACACTTCTTTGTGCATGGATACCCCTGGTCAACGACCGGGGTCCCTTTCTCCACGGCTTTAGGAGCATGGTACTGCACCGAGGGATCACCCTCAATGAGACACCCCCTCCATCCAGCCACGAGGTTTTCCCCAGACTATGTTGTCTTCCCCACCCCTTTTTCCTCCCCCGCACCTTTTCTCCTCCCCCTCTCATATGTCACCCACGTGGCGTTCCACCTCTCCTCCCTCTTCGCCCCATTTTCCACTACCCTCCCGTTAGTTGCTTTTCAGCATATATAGTAGATAAAGAGAAATGACTGTTACCAGAAGATGATGTAGTTGCATCAAAACCAGTCAAAAATTTTATATTGTGAAAAATTGCCAATTTTAAATAATCTCATTATTTGTACTTTTAGAAACTTTCCAATGCACACAAATTTTTCGTTAATATAATAAGATTTGCTGACAGTTTAATAAGTCTAATTAAAACACCATCCCACTTTCTTTTAGTTTTTTTCAATCGAAATTTGAGTTCTTGAGAAATTAAACTCCATTTATTGTCTTTAAATTATAATTTAATCTAGAAATGAATTTAAGGTTATCATAAAAGAAAATATGTTCCTTATTAATTACAATTAATTATATTTAAGCCAACATTCATGTCACTATATGTACTAATAACACCAAACTAAGCATTTGGATTGACTCTTGTAGCACTACGGCATGTTTTTTTTTGATTTGCCAATTATTTCCACCTCCCAACTATGAGAACTGTGACATTCTTTTGGATGTCTAACAAATTATTTCATTTATTTAATACATTGCCTTGTCTTTAAGTATATTTAAAAAATTCTTTTGTGTTTTGTTAATAATTGTGCATTGATACCTTAATGCCAGAATGGGCACAACCCCCTTTAGTATTCATAGCCTGCCAAGCATGTGTCCAATTATTGAATACTAGTTAAATAAGTTTCGATGCAACAATTTCAGTGTGTAACAATCATTCATCTTGACCGGGATCCCGAATCGATGATTTTTACACTCTGAAATTGTTGCATTGAAATGTATGTTAGGGGATGACTCTGTTAAAAGTTACTGTTGCGGCATCTCCCGCAGTTTCTTGAAATTAGTTAAATTCGTCTTTAATGAAAACATTTTGAACATACATAGGTTTCATAAATTAGTACTCAAATAAACAATAATACCCAAACACAATAACATTGTATGGGCATCAAAGATTTAGAAGAGTGAGTATAATTCTCCAACATGTGCTCAATGGATTATTAGGTAGGATCAACCCACCTGACCTTAATATATAAATAATAGAAATGCTATTGAATTTAATGTAATATGTTTATTATTTGTTTTAATTTATGTCATCCAAAGCTGGCATTATTTCTGAGAAAGATTTATTACATATATTATTGTAATAAATAAAATAAAAATTGTATAATTAAAAAAAATAATTATTTAATTAGAAAAGACAATAAAAGTTCAAACTATTATTTAAATGATAGTAAATATTGTGTAGGAGAGAAAAGCACAACTTTGTTTTAAAACATTAGCTTGAACAAGGAAATGAAATTATCTTTGAGTGAATTCAGTTTAATAATATTAATGTTGGGGTTCATCACCCGATTCACCAGAGATATTTTTGATGTAACTTGCATCAAATCACTATTCATCATGCTTGTTTTACCAATTTTGGAATATGGCTGCATTGTGTGGTCACCATTTTATGAGTGTCATATTAATAGGCTTGAAAAGGTTCAAAGACGCTTTATTAGGCTATGCATGCGCAAACTTGGCGTTGACACATACAATATTTCGTACCCGGATGCATACAAGGACCTGGGGATCTCAGTTTTATCTTCCCGGCGCATCATGGCAGATATGATGTTCCTACACAAATTGTTGAATAACAGCGTGTCCAGTCCAGAAATTTTGGAATTAGTCTCTTTGCAAACGCCTTCTTATGCTACCAGAAGCAAGTTATTATTTCACAGAGAATTCTATAGACACAACTATATCTACCACAGCCCAATAGCTAGAATTCTGAGGGAAGGAAATGAACTTCCTCCTGAAATTGATTTCTTTGCTATGAATGCTTTTCAGTTTAAGCGATGTCTGAGACACAATTTGTAATTGTGAAGAAATCTCTTTTTCTTTTTTTATATATATATATTCTCAATTTTAATGGGTAATTTGCCCGTGTATGTGCAATACGTGTATGTATGTATGTTGTGTTGTGCAATAAAAAAAAAAAAAAAAAAAAAAAAAAAATACAATATTATTTGACAGAACATATTCAGAATGTGGATTACTGATGAGCATTGGGTGTTTATTTAATTTTTGAAGCAATTTTTCAAATCTACACAAGTGCAGTTATAAAACAACAGCAAACATTGCAGATTTACGATTCCTCAGAAATGCATACATTTCCAAACTCCTGAGATAGTTGATTGGAAAATGGCTCTCATCAAGCATACCTATAGTCTACTTTAGTGTGTAGACTGTTCATCATAAAATCATTTTACTTTTCCCCAGGATTAAAAAAATCTCCATGTCTGAGTGGATTTTCACATAAATAAATTTGTGTGTGTATATAGGTGTGTGTGTGTATATATATATATATATATATATATATATAACTTTTGGACGGCACAATAGGACACAGAATAAAACAGATAACACGTAAAAGGGTCTGACCTGAAGAAGGCCTCGGAGTAGGCCGAAAGCTTAAATCATCTACAGTGTGAGTGTCCTTTTACGTGTTATCTGTTTTATTCTGTGTTCTATTGTGCCGTCCAAAAGTTATATTGCTCTCGTGAGTACTTCCGCATCATCGATATATATATATATATATATATATATATATATATATATATATATATATATATATATATATATAGTTCCTAATTCTGAGATAGAGTTCTGTTCCTAATTCCTCTTGAGAAAGGTGGTTGGACCACCGAAAATTCGAGAACCAGTGAGTTTTTCCTCTTTTGTGTTTTGGTTTCTGTGTTTGTTATGACTTATCAGTGAATTTATATATATATATATATATATATATATATATATATATATATATATATATATATATATATATATATATATATATATATAATCTTGAAAGTGACGCTCTCCGGCGCTGAACAAACACACAAACACTAAGATAATAAACATTACACACACAGAAACATAAAAGAAGGACACTTACAGTAGATATTTACGTTTCGACGGCACGGCATATATATATATATATATATAGATGATGCGGAAGTACTCACGAGAGCAATATAACTTTTGGACAGCACAATATAACACAGAATAAAACAGATAACACGTAAAAGGACAGAGCTTGAGCTGAGCTTTCGGCCTACTCCAAGGCCTTCTTCAGGTCTGACTGGCCTCAGAGTAGGCCGAAAGCTCAAATCATCTACAGTGTGAGTGTCCTTTTACGTGTTATCTGTTTTATTCTGTGTTATACTGTGCCGTCCAAAAGTTATATATATATATATATATATATATATATATATATATATATATATATATATATATATATATATATATATATATATATATATATATATATATATATATATATATATATATATATACACACACACACACACACACACACACACATATACATACATATATGTATGTATGTTTGTGCATGTAGAAGCACTCACAAGAGCTATATAATATTTGGATGGCTCAATAGAACACAAAAATAATATATATTAACATGTAAAAGGAAACTCACCTTTCTGAAAGTTTAAGCTTTCGGCCTTCTCTCAACTGGCACTAGAGAAAGAACTGAATTGGCCAAACACCAAATTGGAACTTGGGAGATGTAATCTCAACACTATTTTTTTCAATAATTTTAAAACAATGGAGTTCTGCAGAAATACTTAATAATTAATATTGACTAGGTTGGAATATTCATAACAGGGGTTTAACTCATCAAGAAAATTACCTTCAGCATAGCAGCTTTTATAATATCACCTTTGTTAATGCTAACTGATTGCCTGAATAAAAAGGTCAGTTGAAGAGTTTGTTATTTCGTTTACTCAATGAAGTTAACTTTTTAACTCATCTTATAATTTCTAGCAAAATAAATGCCATGCTGCAAAGTTTTGTAATTCCTTCATTCCCATTTGAGAGTTTCCTGTTGTTACAATAATGTGCGTGTGTATTGGGAGGGGGAGTGGAAGGGGTGTCCCAACTCTCACCTCCCTTCCCGTGACTGCCCACGCAATGAACGCATACTCACCACGTCATCTCCATTTCCGACTCCAGGAACACCACCACCGCCCGAGGCGGCACTTGCTTCTCCCGCAATGCGATCTAACTCCTTTCCTGCGACCTCTGAGATGCTCTCGGCAGCCCCTTGCGCTCCACCCCCCAATTGCACTTCAGCCTGTACTGCCACCAGCGCAGTGTTTTGCAGAACCTCCACCTGTCATTATTGTCGGAGGAGGCTCCGTGTCTAACACTTCCATCTCCATACCCATAAGGGTTTGCATCTACATACATACACAGACACTCTCCAATTTATGACCTTACTGTGAGGAACCCTTCCCCCCTGCTCTTGTTGTCTCCACTTTTTTCAGGCCATTTTTTGACCCTCCAATATACACAGAGGTGCATCCCATCAATATGGTTACAGAATTAATCAGTGATTCTCAAACTTTAGTTTCTTGTGCCTCCCAGTATATTAAGTTAGATTCACATCACCCCACTTTTATATCGCATATGATTGTGTCACCTTTGACAACAAAAATGTTTTTTTTATGTTACAATTTGTTACACATATGATTGATTACAGTAAGAAGGTTACCTTTAGGTCCTATTTGAAATTTTACTATAAAATAAAATCAAAATTATTAGATTTTCATCATGTCAGCATATCTCAGAAAGTTTATGCTGATGGAATAAAAAAACAACACCATATGGCATTTTAAATAGGCAATTTTTAATATAATTTTTCTGGTGGCATGGGCATTATTAGCTATGATGAGAAAGTATTAAAGCAAATTCATCTCCTGCCCCCTTTTACTTTTTCTGTTTTTCAGAGCAACACAGATAACTTATTTTTGGTTGCACAAATCCAAATATTACATTACTCTGGGATGACAAGTCTCTCAGTTTGGGAACCACAGACATCCAAATGAATCAATATGAAACACATATATCACAAGTGAAAACAGCATGGCCAAAATTAAATTGATATACTGAAGGGTAGATAATGATGGGAGGAGGGGGCAGGTGCCTGTTTCCAATCTACCAGGAAAAATCTCAATTTTCCCCCCTGGGGTTCTCCATTTACAAGTGCAATTCAGGCTACATTTTCACTGCAGGCAGAAAATGGTTGATATTAAAAGAACTAAATTGGTTTAAAAAAATATACATCAATCAAAATAATGAAATTTGTTTTGAAAATAATGACAAATGTGTTTCACAAAGAAGAGAGAGGAATTTAGCTACAAATTCAGCATGCATGTTATATAATATATTATGCTCATTTTTATGTTCTTTATCAGGATACACCTGCTAATATTGTAATTTTGTGCTTTTTCCTAGGGTTATGCATATTTAGAAATTTTTTAAAATTACTCATATGCACTTTTAAATCTTCTGCATTATTCAGGGCTCTTTTACTCATATGTAAATTCACGCTTTATGTAAATATCTAAATAAATTGAAAGTAGAATATTTAAAATAAAACAGACAAAGAATCTATGTTGTAATATGATTTATAACTTTCAGACCTCATAGGGGTGGCTAGTGGGTAAAAATGAGTTATAAAAAATTGATTAAAGCTTTCCCAAAAGCTTGAATTAGCTGTAATCAACCACAGCTATAGAATGTATACATAATATTCTGCATCAATCCATCATTTACATTTCAACAGGGGAAAAAAAAACCCTTTTGGTAGAGGTGGCTTTGTGGTATTCAATATACTATTCAATTACGAGAAAGAAAATACATGGATTTTTCCTTATATTATAATAAAAAGCAGAATCCCATGAATTATTAATAATTAATTAAAATACCATAAAAAATAGAATGCCATGACCACATAGTACAAACATATGAGAACTGGAATAAAGGAAAAACTCTAAATTATTCAAGCACTGACAAGAATGCTAGGTTTTGATGGCTGTACCATATTTGATGACATATAAGATGCACCTTTATTTCAGTAGGGCACCCACAAGGAAAAGTATTTAACAGTCTGTTCAAAAGTTCAACAACCCACCAACTTAAATTTTAGTTCTTATGTTACATAAAAGCCAAACAGATGGAACAATCATTGATGTAATTACCAAAAAACTTTTTGTTTGAATTGAATTGTGTTACTTAATCTCTTTTTTCTTGTTGCCATATTTATCAGGGTAATTTTTTTAAACATACAATTTCACTCAGTAAGAAGAGCATATATTGTGTCATTATGGCTGGTCATAATAAATTATGATTGAATTTGTTTGATACCTCGCTTGCAACACTTTCAACATCACAGAAGGGGAAAACACATATTCAAATCACATAACAGCGATGAGCTGATTAATAACAATCCCAGCAACAACATCAAATTTAATATAAATGTTATATATAAGAAAATATAATGATCTAAATATAATTGAGTCAAAAAGGAAGTAATCACTATATGGGATCAAAATAACATTCAGTATTGAACGTTAATCAATAGAGTTCAAACTTCCACATAAGAAATAGAGATGATATTTTGAACCATAACTTTGAAAAAAATGGTTCATCTTATATTATGTCAAATATGGTTAACTTATTTACAGTGATATCTGGCATGATTTTCTGATAAAATTGCCACATCATCAATGATTTATAGAACCAAAAAAAGCCAATTAATAAGAAAATCATAGTGTCTTTTCAATTTCAAAATTACCCTATGACAAAAGAATTTATACACAATTTTGAAATTGAACAAATAGTTTTTTGAAAAGTAATCCACCACTGGATTGAAAGATATTTTTTTATTTACCGTTGATTGTAGTCATTTTTACTATTGCTTGCCAAGTTTAAACTAGTGTTTGGCATGAAAGAATATGGTGTCTGAATACTTTCATTTTAGAAACTAGCCATATTTCTGGGAGTAAACTGATTTAAAACCTTCACACCTTTAAAATATCACACACCTTCAAACACTAAATCACACTAACAATGAGAAAATTGTTATCTATTGAAAGAAATTGGGACGGAAACAAAAGGAAACTTCATTCAGTACCAGGAGTAGGAGGATGCTGGACAGTGAAAGGCAGAGTTTGATTGTTTTGAACCAGAATACATATTATGCATCCCACAAGATCTGTTTGCTGGGTTCTTTGGCCCTGGGGGGAGAAGAGGAAGGATCAGAAGAATCCATTTTCATGGGTGGTGTCCAAGAAAGGCTGAGATCAGATCAAAGAGCCTGAGCTGGCCTCAGATGAGCATTCTCTATTTCAATGGCAATTTCAGAAAGGAAAGCTGCTCATGACACAATATTCTTTATGATTGTCACTAATATCCAAGAAAATGGGTTGTAGTTTGAGCATTCCAATTCAATGTTTCCACAATTTTAACAGGTTCAGAAAATTCCATGAATAAGTTATATTTGTGGTGTATCCAAGCAGATACTCAGTGAAACTGCCTTTTGGTCAACTAGCAATTACCTTACTAAGACACCTTTTCCTACCTCTTTCCGCTATCCCACTTCTGCTTGCCCATGATGGCTGTGAGTTAACTATAGCTTGGATTTCTAGGTAAAAACTTATTCCACTCTTTCCTCAGAAATTCAAGATTCCTGCATTGAAAATTATTTCAAGTGCACAGCAATAAGAGAGTAAAATGTGATCATTTTCATAAACAAAACCAATTTTTGAATTGTAACCTTTAAAATCCTAATTCGAACAAGTTCACCTATAAATTTCAAACTAGCCTCGCATTTGCTTGATTGTGAGGGTAGTTTGGCAAGTGAATGCAAAGTCAGAAGGATGAAACCCCTGGTGCATGTTGATATTAGCATCTCTTGTGGGAACAAATATCAAGTTTCAGCCAGATTAGCTCATTACTCTATGTTTGCTGTTAATTTTAATCGAGCAAGTTGACAAACACAATGGTGAATCTGTCTTCCATTAGACTGGATTATAATTGGTTTCAAAATTTTGGAATATTCATATGAGAATAAGTGATGCTGAACGTTCAGGGTACCCTGTTGAGATCACTCCTTCAGAGATCTTATATTTCATTTCTGGAATGGTGACCTCAACTGGGCAAGCCAAATATTTGCCATAGTGTTTATCCAGTTTCTCCTCAGTCTCCTGAATAAGGATGTTAAGAAAAAACTTGTAAAAACCTTGAAATGGAGCAATGTTTCGTACAATGTGGAAACAGCCATTGAAGCGAGATGTTATGCGAGGAGTAGATTGGAGACTTTTGAAATGTGGGTGTAGAGAAAGGTGAAGTAGATTAAGTGGACAGAAAGGAGAAAACAAATGATGAAGTATGATGGGAGATAAAGGTGGTACTGTTGGAAGAAATCCAAAGGAAGCAGGAAAAATGGACGCAGAGCATTGTGTCTGTCAATGGGATATTGACGGATTGGATGAAATGAAGGGAGGAAGGAAGTATGCAGAATACAAGAATACTGCATTGCTGGGTTCTAAGTTGTGTTTTGTTAAGTGGGTAACGGAATTATCATTGTACCGTTGTGTAGCCTGGGCCCATGCAAACGTAATTTAATTGGTAGAATACCAAATAAATAATAAAAACATCAATTTCATAAAATTCCACTCTTATCCTCTTTCCACCAATGTTCACTAGTTAAACCTCTGTTCATCATATCAAGTGGAACTGAAAGATAAATGAAACCATACTCATATTTCTAATATTTTGTTTCTTGAACAAACTTATGAAATAGGTATCTGCTCTTATATGTTCATTATGTAGTAGGAACTCATAACTTTAGCACATATTTGCACCAGTTACTAGAAGAAAATATTTTCTAAATACTCTTCCACTTTGCAACAAAAACCTAAGCAAAGGAAATGGGAAAAAAGAAGTGAGAGGATTGTACCATGTGAAGCAGGTAGGGCTGAGCTCAGACGATAAGCCAATTGTCTCAGGGTCATTTATAGATAATCTTGTGCAGTGACCAGTTGTATTTTCTTAAAATATGGGAAGCAACTTTACTTATAGAGAGAATTTGTGAAAAGGGAGAATTGTAGTTGGAAATGGTGTAAACCTATTTCACCTCATCATAAATTTTTTTTTGGTTTCACAGTATTTCGTAATTATGATACTTAAAAAAAGATCTTATTATGTGAGTAGTATGAGAATTCAATATATTTCATTCTAAGTATCAGCTTCCAAATTCTTTTATACTCATTTATAACTTAATCCCAAACATCTTACTTGTGTAATGTCCCTTAAGTCAAATGATCCTAGGGGGAGTTGGCATTACACTTCATTTATATTTTATTTTAACCCCCTCTTACCCTATTTTGATTATTTTAGAATCATCCTCTCCTAATAATTTAAGTGCTTATATTATCCTACGAAGTGATCAGAAAGAATCAGGAGGCAAGAGAGTAATAGACCTAAAATGTGGGCATTTCCAGGTAAAAGTTATTTGGGAGGAGAGACTTACCAGAAATGCATTTGATTATGAGGATGAAAGGTGCTTCAGAGAGAATTTGTAAATCTCTCTTCATGAAGCATTGTGCTGAGGAAGATATGTCCAAGGACATGGCTTTTAGGCCATGGCAGGAAGATAAAACAATATTTTTACATTTTGTCTACAGTCAAAAGCTTCTTCAGTGAAATTCATGCAGCAATGATACAAAATGTATGTCTTGTTGGGGCTACCTCAGCAGTGAGAAGCCTGTCCACCTTTTCCTTAAAATCTTCATCAGTTGCAAACTGACAGACAGTGCATGGAAGTAACATTCTGGAGCAAACTAGGGTGGGAGTGCATATAAGTATATAGTTTTCTATTTGAATGCATGTGCTTTCACTCATATGAATTGTGACATTTACTGGAATTGTTGATGCATGTTCATGCATGCTATACATCAATTTACCTGTAAATCAATTGTACAGCATTTTTTATTGGTGTATCTCATTTAAAATTAAGTAAATGAGGGATATAAGAGTGGATATAATGTAAAATTACGAAAATAATAATACATGATTGGTCAAGAGAGATTTTTTAAGAACTATTAATAACTACTTTCCTGCCAATAACATAGTATTTTCATAATTTTAGGTGCTAAAACTTCATTATTTTTGGAACAAAAAACCCTATTTTTTAAACCTAAAATCCAAGCAGTAGTCATTACACATTCTACATAGATTTTAACTGCCCCCTTGCTCATTTTCAGATGCTTCGAAAATCAGTAATTTCAGCATAGGGGAGTGAATGAGAATACCAGGGGGAAGAAGCTCATTATGGCATTACTTCAGTCATTATATAGAATTAATATGATACAACTAATTTGAAAAAAAGGCATTTACTGCACTATATTCTCAGCAATGCTCATGAGAGTGGGTCAGCTTATGGCCAGCCAGTAATTTTCATATGGAGGGAGAGTTTGCCTTTTATTACGTTGATTCTAAATTTAAAAATACCCAACCAAAATAGGGTGTGAAAGTAAGCAGTAGATATTTCCAACACAGTGCCATAAGTGTCACTTTCACCCATGATTAGCCACATTTAATTTTTGAGGGATGATTAATTGGTTTTGAAGGCTGAATGGGATGTACATTATAGCTCATGGCCTAAGGAGTGCAAGCCACTTTGTTTGACAACTATCCTGATGCAGATTGAGCAATCACCTTTTCTGACACATTACATACCGGAAGTGATGAAAAATAGATAAAGAGGCTATATAAAAATATTTATTTGGCCAAGAGTTGATTCAGTATTTTAACAATGGACACTCCAATTTTGCCAATAAATAAGAGCTTTCGACTATGTATGTCCTTAAATGATAGGGACAGCATTTATTAGGAAATAATGTTGACCAGTATTGATTTTTTTAAAAATCACTACTAGACCATGCAAGTATTGCCCAAAAAATATAACTTTGACTTTGAAATGAACTCTGATCATTAGTTCAGAATACACCTGAATTCACTGGAAAGAGAAATTGATTATATTTTGCTGATGACCGAAGGACTTCTAAATTGGTATATATTTACCAGAAATCCAGGAATGCTTTATATGCCAATAAAAAATCATAAGAAATAATGTAATTACTGCAATTCAATGAATATATTCTTCTTGTGTAGTATTATTTGTACATAAAGCTACAATATATGATCATGGGATTGATGTTAATGTAGATGTACCTTCATTAAAAATTGGCACACATGTAACATGCCATAACAATTCATTAATATGGAAGATTTTTCGATATACACCATGCCTGAGATTATAAATCCTAAATAGGATCCATAGATGATGTTAATCAGCAAACTAAGCTCTATGGATTGATTATATATAATCTTTTAAGTAGCACGATTGATTATGGGTCTAAGAATTACATTTCATTACTGATAATCAATTTCTTAATGGAAAACTTGGTACCCCTAATTTCCTGTCAGAGCAAGAACCTGCCATGGGCTGAAACTTGTAAGTTGCCTGTTGCTCTGCTGTGGCCTGCCTCTTAGCTATCCTGCAACAGTGGCTCCTGACTCCCTGGTTGTTTCTGTGCTGTCTCTATGGCTAATGAAAAATGCCAGGGTGTGTTTGGAGACTCCATGAGGGAGCAAGACATGCTTGTCTCTTGCCATTACGTAGTGAAGGCTTTAAAATTAACTTTTTTAAAAGACTTTCAGTCACTAAATTATCAATTGATTGAGTAAATAAATTGTACCCTTGTCAATCAAGTCAAATATAAAATGTGCACATTTCCATATGCTTAATCATCTTTTTCTGAAATCTAAAACTTTCCAAATTTTCCTTGACTTTTTCCAGTCCAAAACCCTGACTTTTCCACTGTTTCCAAGATTTTCCAGGCCAGTGGTAATCCTGATAGATTTTTCAAAATTAGGTGACTCCAAAGTTGATCACAAAGTGATATATTGCCATTTGATTTTGATTGTAACTTGTGCAATTTTGTGGATTTTATGCAAACTTCTCATTTGTAAAATTTGTGAATAGTTACCGTGAATATATATGCACTGTGCACAATTAGAATTTTCTACATTGAATTAGCATTTTGCTTCACTGATGATAAAAATAATCATAGAAATTCCATTACCTATTTTATGAATTCTTATTTAGATTAAATGTACTGAATTTTTCTATCATTTATTCCTAATTTTTCATCAATAACAGATCACCTTTGTTTGAGTGAAGCAAATCATTCCTATACTGTATTTCCATCATTATTTAATGGCAGTAATACACTAGTACTACACAGCAGTACACATTCATAATAATTACCCACATACTTTCAAGAAGTTCACAAAAATAGGTACAAAATCATTTAACCTACTACCTTGATCAAAAAGTTCCCGGGATAACCACCGTGTGACGCTCCCATCGTTCCGATTTGAGTTCTGTTTCAAAAGTTACGTTGCCAAGAGTACATCTATCTCTGTGTGTGTTGGCGATTTTTTACAATTGCAGAAATGGATTTAAATTTGCAACAACGAACTTGTATTAAATTTTGCGTAAAAAACGGATTTAGTGGCGCACGGACGTTGGAAATGTTGGAAAAGTGTTTCGGCAACGATTCTCTAAAAAAAACGGTCGTTTACCAGTGGCACGAGCGGTTCAGAAGTGGTCGTGAGTCAATCGAAGATGATGAACGCAGTGGCAGACCATCGACATCGAAAGTCGGTGAAAAAATTGATAAAGTAAAAGAAATGTTGGTCAATAACCGCAAATTAACCATCAGAGAAATAGCGGAGGACTTGAACATTGCCTATGGATCCGCCCAAGACATTGTGGTTAATGATTTGGGTTTCCGTCGTGTAGCAGCAAAGTTGGTGCCAAAAGACCTCAATTTCATGCAAAAAAGAGACCGTGTTGACGTCGCAAAAGACATGATTTGCGAGGCTGAATCCGATCCCACATTCATCAAAAGGATCATTACTGGAGACGAGACGTGGGTTTATGAGTACGACACGCAATCCAGACATCAGGCAAGTGAATGGCGTTCACCAAATGAGCCGAGACCAAAAAAACCACGTCGTTTTCAGTCAAAAAAGAAGGCAATGCTGACGGTTTTCATGGATTACAACGGTGTAGTGTATCATGAATTTTTGCCAGAAGGCCAGACAGTAAACAAAGAGTATTATTTGGGCGTTATGAGACGTTTGCGTGAAGCAATTCGCCGAAAGAGACCAGAAATCGTCGCACAGTGCGTCGAGACCGTCGCACAGTGCTATCATTATTCGTAATTTTTTGACGAAAAATGCAACAAATACCATCCAACAGCCACCGAATTCACCTGATTTGGCTCCCTGTGACTTCTTTCTGTTCAATCGAGTTAAAAAACCATTACGGGGAACGCGTTTTAGCAGCCGAGAGGAAGTAATGGAAAAATCGCAGGAAGCACTGATGGACATACAGAAAACCGAATATAAAAAATGTTTCGAGGATTGGATCAAGCGCTGGCATAAGTGTGTTGCAGTCGATGGGGATTACTTTGAAGGGGATAATATAGATTTAGATGAATAAACTTGTATTTTTAATTTTCTGAATAAATTCCGGGAACTTTTTGATCAAGGTAGTATAATCAGAAATAAAGAGCATTACCTAAGTTGGTGATCAAACTTTAGAGCTTCTTTAACTTCCTATGAGTGATATATAATCCCCTCCTGTCAACCTGTTTAAGCATGTGGATCTATACAATACCAAAGTCTTGGACAAATTTATCTCACAGCATATCTGTGGATTTAAAAATTTTTTGAAGTCAAATAACAGAACTTATTTTTGAATAATGAGTGTTTAGTAATTAAAATCAGAGGAGGGGAAATTCAAAATATTCACCCCACTATGTCAAACTTGAATTAAGCTTGCTACAATTTTTCCAATGGAGACTAGGTAGCTTGATCAAAACTTTTCTAAAGCCTACTTGTACACTTGTATTATGCTGATTCTAAGTCTGATTCAAGCCAACTTTGCTGTCTGAGCAACTGAGTATTTATGGATAAGAATGGAGTGAGGGTGATCAGTTATCGCCAGAAGGTAGAACCAGTTAGGCTTTAAGGAATGGTGAATCAAGGGAATCCTGCAGTTGTTTTAAAGTCTGGAGGGGAAGTTTAAGAAATTGGGGAAAGAGTGCTGAGATCAGAGATCACAAAAAATGTTCATATACAGGCCACATAGAGGAGTTCCCTCACAAGCTGAAAGGTCAAATACAACAAAAAATCTGACCAGGCTGTTTATTCAACCAGAAAAAATTGCTATTGAACTTTTTATTAATTTACCAACAACATAAATTGGAGAGTGCCTGAAATTATGTCAAAAACAAATAAAAAGTCTTCACCCAAAAATGGAAGATTGTGTCAAAAGTGTACGCAACACAAATGCTATGCCATTGCACCTAAGTAAATGCTTGGTACTGCATTTAGCTCTTGAAGAACCAAATGGTTGGCACACACAATCCTAAAAGATATTACACACAAATCTGTATGATACAATCACATACTGACCCATAATGAGTCAATAAGGAAAGCTATGGGACACAGATACAAAGCAAAGCAGTTGCAAAATGAAATTTAAAACATCCTCCATTCTTTTAAAAAGAAGTATTGAAAGTAAAATGCTTCATTATTTCACTAAATGGAGTAATACAACTAATAACTTTCAAAATGCAAATTTAATGCATGCTACCTGATCACCAACAACCATGGGCTTTAAATTCTAAATACATACACATAAAAATTGTTAGAGGAACATACCTCAGTAGCACAACCATTATTAGCAGTATGAGTGCATGGGTTGGGACCACAGTTAGTACAGGTGACGATTTCATTTGGACCAGATGTCTCTCTTTTCTTGTCACCCTGAAATAAGCAAATGCATTACATTTGAACCATTCATTACCAATTTACAGTAAACCAGAAATAAAATTTTGAAAGTAAGTAGATGGATTAAATGTTGTAATCAAAGTCCTAGTTTATTTGAGCATTAATATTTTTAACAAAAAGCAATTATTTTCTGCTTTCATCATAAAAAAATACTTTATTTGTGTATAATATCCATCAATAACAGATTTAAAAAGGAAAAAATGTAGATTTTTACCACCTACTGGCTTTAATTATTTCATAATTAATGCATGAACAGGTATGTATGAAATATGATGAATACACAACTGTTTCTTAGAAGCTTGGCAATAATAAGAAAAAACAAAATAACTCATCAGCCATTTTTATTCCAGAAGATAAGCATGTCTTATTACAAAATATCATTAACGGTGCACAAAAATGGTGTCAGAGAAACTTGTAGAGGCAAAAGTAAAATCCAAGGATGGAAGCAAATACCATGTCTAGCATACCTACTGGAAACCAAAGTACAAAATAAATCCAAGAGAGGAAAAAATGAGATCACTCACCCGTCAACAGCTTAAATGCATCTCTGCCCAACAAGTAACACAATGCTATGCAAGTACATGTGGAATCACAAACACAGAATGTGAGAGCAACAGGTTTTTTTGCTGCTGTTTCAAAAGGTACTAGGTAACACTGACAATCCATAGGTAACTTACATATATAGACACCAGACACACACATTTTCTTTATCATGCCTATGAACTAAATCTTGAACCAACACACATAATATTAACCTAGGTGAACTACATTTCAGAAGGAATATTTTCAACAAATCCTTTAGGAAAGGAGATTCAACAATGTTCACATTTTATGACTAAAAACAAATAATGGGTCCTTTTCAAGGATATTGTCTGTTAAGTCATTATTATTATCAACTCATTGCTTTAGTATTTACAAGAGGCCTGACTGAATCAACTTCACCTAGAAATTAACAAGAAATTGTAACTAATTACAAAGTGATCATGATGCTTTAAAATATATGTACATTCATTAAAACCTGGATCAAATCTCACTGTAAAACCATAACAATTATCACTCCAAAGTTAATTTTAGAATTGAAGTCCATTTTGCCATATTTGAATGTATTGGTTAATGTATATATTCAGATTTTCTACCAAATATGAATGGGCCCATTTGATATTTTTCAAAACTATTTTACTATTTACCTTTGATTCTATAATTGTGGTTCATTTAAATAATAAATTATAAGAAAATTAAGTCAAAGAAAATAGATGAAAAACATGCAGAATATTTCATCTGCAAAATTCTTGAGCCACTGTTTATTATGCATCTGAGTGAATAAACATTATTTGGATTCAGATTTCCATAGGTCTTCAAGGGGCACGGAAATAGACTAAGGCATTAGAATTAAATAGATACCTATTTTCCTTAACCCTTTCACTGCTGTGAATCCTCTTATAGAATTGTGCTCTCACTAACATGGTCACCTCTTTTCCCCACAAGTACCCTCTCATTCACTACTGCATAGTAATGCTTTTATCTTTTGATATATGTGCTCGTACATCTTAATAAGATGACTAAAATTGGAGACCAAAAATCATCTTCCTTATTTATGGATTTTTGCAACTGAAAAAAGTTACACGGTAGGCAAATTCAATATTTTAAATGTAATGTGCATATCAGAGAAAATATATTTATAGCTGATAATGTGGACAAATTTCAACAAAATATTTTTTTTGCTGTTACAAAATAATTAACTGAAAAACTAGTAAATAGTTTAATCCTGATTTACTTAGATTTTCCCAGTTGAATGATGCACAAGAAAAAAGTACGTATTTATTCATTGGATAAGAAACCCTTATAAGCAAAAAATATGAATAAACAAAGAAAATATCTAAAAAATATTAAAGCATAGTAACTGCAAATAATGTTGTTTGCTTTCGTTCATTTCATTTTTTGCTGTATTTTACATTCCTAAAAGTATTAGAATGCACACAATAGTATATTACTTATATTTTGTTTTAAAATAATAATACAAACATATCAAACTATGCATCTTAAATTTTATCCTTAGGTTGAAATGAACATTCATTCAGATGAAATAGTGGCTAAAGGAAAGCTTTCTGCTTAAATATTACATTGATTTACTGCTTGCCAACATACACCATATTTCCACTGATATATTTCCTTTATCTCCAAATAATGTAGAGTAGAAATGAAATGACTAATTTAAAGTGCAAAAAATTCTAACTTTAAAGATGAAATTCAAATATTTGAAGTTGAGTTCTTGGGGCTGTTGTGATATTCTTTCAAGGAATTAAGTATTTATCCCTTTGAAACTAAGTAGAATAGTAGATGGCATTTATTTCAAAGGTAAATTGTGCAGCCCTCAAATTATAAGTTTTTAAGTGGCATGATAATCCTGTCAAACTAAATCTCCCTACCATTCAATTTTCCCTCAGATTTCAATCTTTTACTTGTAATTAGCTGCATTTTACTTATTGGTGCATAATTTTCTAGCATTCCCCAAACATCATGAGGGAACAGATAGTACAAATAATTTCCGATTCATTGAAAGCATTTTTTTCTTGATATCTACTCAATTTAAAGCAGAAAATGTTTGTCAAAAATATTTCTCATTGCCTGTCACTTCTGATGCCTAACTTTGCCAACTACAAGTTTTCGGGGACCAAAATGCTCAACTCATTGCCCAACTTTCAGTGCCACTAGTTCTAAAGCCAAGAATGCCCAAACTGTCCTGGAGTAAGACAGTATTCCAGCCACTACAGGCTCATAAAATCAGTAAATGAATTGAACAAGCTCTTGCCAATAATCAGTTTTGAAATATCTAATTTAATTACATGGGTCTGTGTATCATTACATTTCCAATACCAGCTTTTGAGTCAATTGAGCTCATGCATCACTTTAAGTTGATGATGATGTATTACATGGAGTGTATGCATTTTGTACATACATCAAATGACAGGCTTTATAAATTCATATGGATGCTCATTGGGAGATCTAATGCCAATTTCAATAGTGGACAAAGGGAGGGAGGAGGTTAGAAAGTTGATTTTTTTATGTTTAATGGGCCTTGATACTATTGTTCCATGTTTTGTATTAATATGTAAAGACTGATTGATCATATTAGGTTGCATCAACAGTCTAGATCATTTTTTTAAACACTTGACATCTGATTCTGCAGTTTATGGCTACAATTGATCTAACCTCTGATGTTCCATAACAGTGCTGTGCATATTAAAATTGGATCTATCAACTTAACCGGAGTTTAACTTTGGTTTAGGAAAGAACAGAAAAGCACCTCAATACTCTGCATATGGTCTTTTGACTGCCAATGACAGTGGTTGGGTCTCAGCAAAATGGATGATTTTTCATACCACAAAATTTTGAAGAAATATACTTTGTAGTTGGATACAAATATGCAAACATTATGTTGTAAAATATTTTTTAAATACCAGCTAGGCCCATCTTCTCTACATTCCCTGCAAAGAATGGCTTTGTGAAATGCTCTACCTAGTCGCCTTGGATCACCCACTTTTTGCTTTCGTGCATTGGAATTTTCTCTCATTTATTCATTTCTGGCATTCAACCAT
The DNA here is from genome assembly GCA_037158775.1 of Hetaerina titia. Taxonomy (NCBI): domain Eukaryota; kingdom Metazoa; phylum Arthropoda; class Insecta; order Odonata; family Calopterygidae; genus Hetaerina; species Hetaerina titia. The sequence continues at coordinate 4,849,346 of CM073769.1, read as the reverse complement.
GGGAATCAGCCACCCTCTCCCCTTGGCCAGGCACATGAAAAATGACCATATAATAGTCGGTAGCATAGAAACGTCCTATTATTCAGTGTTATAATCACTGGGTGCCTGCTAATGCTAATTATGGGCACACTATTCTTGTATAGAAAATCTTTGCAAATTCAAAACACACAACTCAATCATAATTTTAAAGAATGAATCTCACCCTCAAAATTCGTTTTTTAAACTGTAATTCAAGAAAAATGATTTGGATCTCTTGGATGGAGATAGTATGAATTTATTTCATAAAAATCTAGAAATATCAATTAAAGATTCATTAAATGGCTTAACTTGATTTTTAAATTCTTTATTGGTCTTTCATTTAAGCTAAGGGGCAATTTTGTCATGGTACACATTACAAAATAATATTGGCTTTTATTTGATCACATTTGTGTATTGGCTCACATTACCTATTGCTATTTAAATTTATGATGATAACATAATGAAATGTTGATAAATGTGCTGTTGAAATATATTTTTAAAAAACCCTAGTGACAAGACTGCAGTTGTAAGCTCAATTGACATTTAACTCCTCTAATAATCATCTAGTGAACCTATGCTCGCTATAGCCACTTTTGGCTAATTCATTTGGGTATGTATCATATTAACTATTCCAAGGATTAATGACTGAAATGAGATTAGATAATCATTATTTGAAACTAAGGAAACACGCTACAATCAAAATTAGTTCAAGATAAGGATGAAATCTCAATTCACCAAAACCTAAAGGCATTTATAACCTTATCATGTGAATCTATAATAATGAAGCCAAACTGTCAAGATAAGTTTGAAAAAACACCACCATAAACTATTATGATTCCAAACATGTACATACACACTTATTGTGCACAGAAAATAAAATTATTTATGTTAATCTTATACTAATTAACTTGCTGATAAATTACAATTTTTTCAGCTACTTGACTGATTTTTCAGTTCTGAAAGTTAATAAGAAAATTATTTACATGATCAATTTAAACATGTACCTAAACTATTTAAAAATTATATACTTTTAATCCTACCCAGTATTTTTATGCTTGGACCTGTTTGTTAAGCCTACTATGCTTATGCAGAGCAATATTGATTCACTGCTCTCATAAATACATATCATTTTTCCAAAGTTTGAGTAGGTATGTCCCTTTAGACTGCAACATAATGATAAAATCTATAGCTAGTGAAGTTATCCTTGCGTTGATAGCCTAGCATACCATATTACTCTAGAATGAGAGTGGAATTCCAGTCAAATAATTCTATCTGTAATGGCTTGGAAGTGAATGACACTGATTACAAATCATTTCATGCACTAGCATCCTTCCATACAAGAGTATGTAAGTATATAGGTACCAAATGTGCACAAATTTATTTCAAAAGATGATAGAAATTTTTTTTCAAATAATGCTTGTTTATTAAGTTCAGAATGGCCACGGAAATGGACTTTTGAGCATTCTGTAACTTTTTCAGGATATAAAAAATGAATGCTACATTTTTCTGGCACTTTTTTAGTGTGACATTTTCTATTTTCAGTTCAAACTTTTTACTACATGGCTAATTATTTCTAATAGGACCCCTTTTCTTACCCTCTCAATAAAATAAAAGTTACAGATAATGGTAATAATTTAGGATTGAACAAATATACAAATTATAAAAGCTTAAATACTAAAAAGAGACATTGTTCTCCTAATTTCAGTACACACTTATCTGTTAAAAAAATACCTATCAAGTGGAAAATTGTGCTCTAAGCAAAAATACTGGACCAAATTACTAATGTCATTAAATAAATAATATGAATTACCTCATTTAGGATAACCTGTATTTTACAGACGATATCTTCTGAAACTATTCCAAGGATTAATTTAATATTTATATGAAATTATTTTCATCAGAATCTCACAAATGCATGCACACTCCTAGCAGAAAATTCTTTTTGTGAAATCAGTTATTTGTAATATTTCACTGTAAGCAAGTAATATAATTTTACAATGATAAAACTTCGAGATAATGAATTTGAAATTGGTATTGATTATCAAGTACCTGACATACACCTTCCTTAGATAACATCAACTTTAGGTGATAAGTAAAATTACTTCAAAATTTCAATCTGTTTACTTAAAGTTGGACAGCAGAGACCTAGATGGTACTATGAATACAATTGTTGGCTCCATTTTAACTATCAAGAATATATTGAAAATTTTTGACTTTTCCAAGGAAAAGATTTGCTGCGTCCATTCCAAAAATATTATGATTGACAGCTACACTACTTGATGTAGATTACTTTATTAAAAAAAACAATATTTGAGCTGAATTTTTGTGTCACTTTAGTTCGAACTAGTCATGTTCTTATTTATATAATACATCCTGTTAAAATAAGTCCCTGTTTTAGTACAGAAGAAAAATGATAAAGTACTTTTCAGGACTGTTTATAATTCAGAAATATATACACCAAATTGGCATCATCTGTTAAAATAACTATGCAATGCAAATGAAATGCAATCTATTAAATATTGAAATCTAAAACAATATATTTATTTATCATTAGGACCTACTAGCTGCTCTAAAGGACGTTGTGTACCATTGATGTTTTGTGTACCTGATGAAACCATAAACAACAAGTGTCAGAAGTACATACGAGAAAGCCTTCATGAAGGGTCTAATTTGGACACTACCTAGCTAACACCGACACATAGTGATTTGGTGAAAGGGTGAAAGCAAGTGAGTACTACAGTAGACAGAAAGAGGTGTTTTCAATCAGCTATGCTCACTAACACAGAAAAAAGAATTTATTCTCCTCACCTTTGCTGTCATTGTGTTGCACATGCAGTAACTATATTCTATACATAATGCCTGGTGGACATTTTTGAATAAAAACATACATGAATGAGCCATCAACATAAACTATCAAAACCTATAAGGTAACACAGGCAATGAGAAAAGAGCACTTATTAAATGACACACACACATTTATAATATATATGTATATATGCAAATATATTCACACACACATACATTAAAACCCACCAAATGGCAAACAAATATTCATTCACATGGCTATATAAATATTTATAAGGGAAAGGGATAGGAACACATGAAAAAGATAAACACAGGGGAAGGGGAATTGTGCAAATTAGAAGTGCAAAAATATATCCTTGACTGGGACTTGAACCATGGATCTTTCAACCTCTTGCCGGGCTAATATGGATGGTATGGTGAGTGATTGAAAGATCTATGGTTCAAGTGTTGCTCAGGGAAATATTTTTGTGCGTGTCATCTGCTAGATTCCGCCTTTCTCTCCTCTCCTGTGTTTGTGTTTTTTATGTTTTCCTATCCCTCTTCCTCATATCTATATCATTGAATGAGAATATGTATACACATATACGTACATACAGACACAAATGCACATACACTCTTTATATATATACCTTTTACAATAAATTCTCATTTTGCCCTTGAAAGGACACTATTTAATATTTAAATTCTACCATATGGGAAGATGTAGTCAAACTAGAGCATCAAGATAGGCTAGTGTTCCATTGGCACCAATGCATTCTTAATCCTTAATCTTGGAGGTGGTGTACATGCATAAGCCCCTGAGCTCTTCCTTGTTTGTCTTACAAAACCTTCAGAAGCATATCTAATGCACATGAAGTTATGCCATAAATGGTGTGGAATTAAGAACAGAAAGAAAGAAGAAATACAATGATAGTAATTTTATCACAGTCTTAAGCTGTGGTTACGTGAAAATCATAATGATGACAATTTTCTCTGCCCAAGATATGTCAATAGGCTGGGAATCAGAGGAATTGGATTTTAAAATTTAAATCAAGGCAAGGAATGATGGATGGATGTTCTCTCTCTTCAATTTATTAACTCCTCATCCATGTTTTGTCCCATCCAGTCCAGGTAAAGAAACAAGAAACTCAATCAAAATCATTCTACTCTCCTAATATGCTCAGGTGTATCACTATTTTGATTAAAACCTCCACAGAGAGTATGAGAGAAGGGGTAAAGTGGCAGGCACAAATGGTTGAGATGACTGAACATGAGGGGAAAGGGAAGGGGAGTGAAGTAGGGAAGAAGGCGAATAGGCGAGGAGCAGGAGGGATCAGGGCATGGGGATAACTGGACATCAATACTTCTCCTACCTACTACCCTTTTCACCCTACTTAAATAACATACTTCCCTAAAACATTGTACACCCCTCCAACCCATCCTAAGTCCCTCCTCCCACCACATCCATTTGTATTAAATATTTTTGGCAAAAATCCTGTGTGGTGTACCTGATGTCAACTGTTTTACATAACCGGTCATTTTAATAAAATTCAGTGGAAATAACAGTTTTTTTTGGTTTCACTATGAAACTCAATTAAGTTGAGTCAAGTACCATAGAGTTCAACATGTTTGATTCTGCATACATCTAATCAATAGAATGATGGAAAGGAGGGCAAGCATTAATTCACAGGATGATGTTTGAGTTCAGGATGGGGAAAGTTGTACAAAGTCACGGCAGTAATGAGTTCACTAGTAGAGAGGACCATAAAATATGATCAGGATGGTCACAGGTTATGGTTCACACAAAGCAAACCAATAGGTTTGCTTCATGAATTCTGAGAAGGCATTCTTCCAATGGACGAAGATGGTCACAGTAGTAGGGACATGAGAAGATGAATTCCTTAAGCCAAAGAAGCTTTCACAAGGAGAGAACTGGTGGACAGGTGCATTGAGTAAGGAAAAACTTAGCAAACATTGATTTGATTAGCTTTTACGGCATAAAACTTTGGTAATTGTAACAAGATGGCACATGTAAATTGGAGACTTTTGATATGTGAGTTTGGAGAAATATGGAAAAAGCACAATATATGGAAAGGAAAACAAACAAGGAAGTGCTAATGATGGTGGAAGAGGAGGAGAGAGAGAGAGCTATTAGGAGAAATTCAAAGAAGGTAGGAAAAGTGGATGCATTGCAATAAGACTGGTGATGGGATACCGAGGACTGTGATGGATGGGAGAACAATGGATAAGTTACATGAAGGATTCTTGGGTCTTCCACCGGCTCAGGGGTTCCCAGTTGGCAGACGTTTCGATGCCCGACTCATGCATCGACTTCAGGGATGATTGATGGCTACAGAGATGGCTTTTGATGCACGAGTCGGGCATTGAAACGTCGGCCAACATGGAACCCCTGAGCTGGTGGAAGACCCGAGAATCCTTCATGAAGCAAATATGCCGGGAAAGCACCAGATCTTACTTCATTGGACAAGTTAGATAGATGGAGTGGAATTAAGAGTATATAGAAGAAAGGGGGGATCAGAATGGTGCGGAGGCTAAGGTACAGGCTTCCCAACGTGAAGGCCCAGATTCAAATCCTGGGGACATCAAATATTTTTTTCAGTGGTATCCCGATCCCTACTTGAGGTGCTTTGTGGAGAGCACTTTGAGTGAGTAAGATGTCCGTTGCATAGGACATAACTTCAGACCCCTTGGTGCCTTTTGTTAAGAGTAAGCTAATGCCAACGTTGGGTTTCTCTACACCCTTTCTTTTCCACCCATTCCTAAATGGCACAAATGACTTTAGCTGTCGGTCGCCTCTTCAACAAAACTAACTAACTAGAAGGAAGGGAGGCAGAAGGTACGCACATATCAAGAAGAATTTATTTTACTGTAGAAAGTCAGGTTGTGTCTTATTAAGTAAGATTAAAATGAGTGTTAATAAGAATGCAACCATTTCAGAGAGTAAAAATCATTCGCCTTGACCGGGATTCGAACCCGGATCCCTCGATATCCGGCCGAGTGCTTTAACCACTTAAGTTACCGAGACGTCCTCTTACACTCTGAAATTTTGGGGGTTTAAATGAAATGGTTGCATTATAATGCACACATAGCGGGTGACTCCGTTAAAGTTACTATTACAGTTTCTTGAAATTTGTCTAAGGTATGAACAGCCTAAGTGTTTGTACTTTGAACCTGGTCAAGGCGAATGATTTTTACTCTCTGAAATGGTTGCATTATAATGCACACATAGCGGGTGACTCCGTTAAAGTTACTATTACAGTTTCTTGAGTGTTAATAAGTTTGTGTTTAATCAAAACCTACCTTCAATGGCAGGCTACTATAATCTAATCTACTACAATAACTTTTTTTATGTATCATTCAGTGTAGAACACTAAAAATTTATTGCAAAAAATAGGATACATAAAGGAATTAGGTGTGTGATGCTTGAGAAAACATGATTTATAATGGTTTAGCTTCCTTCAAGACTTAACTGTGTGCGATTATATTTCCTCTTATTTCAATCTCATTAACACAGAGTCTACATCCGTGTGCCTCTAAGATGGACATTAAGAGTGGGCCATGCAAGGAGTCAATTGGCTATTTTGGATAGTTGTATAATTAATACCTAAAGTCTATCCCCATCAACCAGAAAATGGCAAAGAGAGGAGGTGTACCACTATACCAAGTATTCTGAACATTTAATGGTAGCCAAAAAGTTTAATCTGGGAACAAAGGCATATTCTAACTGATAATAGGTTTTTACATTCAGCAAGCACTAGCATTAATGATTCCTAGAAACCATATATGAAAGAAACATTAATTAGTTAAACAACAATTAATATAAAAATAGGAATACTGTGGAATGCTAATTAATTTATAATAAAATATTGTACCATTGATTCTTTTAACTGCCTATAATGACTTTCAATATTTGTAAACAAACAATACAGAACTTTAATTCTATTCATTTTGAAAAAAAAAAAAACTAATCAAGTTTGTGTAAAAATGAATTTTATGGGTGTGGAATTGTATAGTAAGACAGAGTAAATGTAAACAATTTTTATGAAATGGAAATAATAGAAAGTCCTTAAAAAATAGCTACATAATTCAAGCTAACTTAAAAATAACCGCTAGGCAAATGAAAGGTAATGTATCTTCCATATTCTGCAACTAATCTTAGCATTAAGATTATTATTAAATTAAAATTTTTGTATTTTATGACATCGTTTGCAGTATTTACAAAAATTATCTGGTTGCATTGCTACTAATTAAATGTATTAATATGAATGCATTATTGAATTCATTCAGAAATGGTTAGCCCTTAATGCAGTACAGATGGATGCGATTGTGAACATAATCATCTCACAATTGTAGCTAAAATATTTTCCAGTATCATTTTCAATTCAAATCATATCATTCAAAAGAAAGCTCTAAAATAAACATCAGGAACTCAAATACATACTTAAATTACCAGTGAATTACCTAGGTATAAATATAATCTGGAATCATCATTGCTGATTTTTTATGTGAAGTAAATGTCATACATCTCTCAGGAGATGGGTAATCCCTCATAATCACAACATCACATATTAAATGTAGGAAGATTCTTGAGTCACAGCTTGAAAAAAATAGTCCACTGGTTACACTATGAAATATGATATATGTTGTACATTCACAGATATGTAATAAAATGCTCAAATTCTTTGACTATATAAAACTACAAATTCATACACTGTATTTTTAAAAAGGCAATGTTATTGCCTTTTCAGAGCATTATCAGTCATGAGAGTTTTTTAACTATAAAGTGAAGAAATACAAACCTACATAATCTATTACTTATTTTTTGTACATTTCAATTAAATAAATTTAATGCTTATAAAATTAAGTTAATTATAGGAAAGCTAGTCAAAATATTTGGTTCATACGAGCCACTACATAGTTGTTTTTCTAATATATACTGGATTCTTCAAAACATGATTCCATAAAACATGTTTAATCATTAAAGTTTACTTAGAATTCACTGTGAGAAGACCAGCCTGGGGATCATAATAGAGACCAGGACCGTAAACTTGAATGGCACCAAATAATAATACAAAAAAAATAATAAATAAAAATAAATATTTATTTTTATTTATTAAAAATTATTATTATTATTTTAAATATTATTATTTGGTGCCATTCAAGTTCACGGCCCCGGTATTTTTTGTTTACATTGATTCACGACCATAGTTACGTTCCTTGTATATTTAAATAATAATAGAGACCAAGAGTATAATAATAGAGAAAGTAAAGTGGTTTGATTATTAAAAGTCAGTAATAGAGACCAGTTGCTTTTTTTTAGGTAATCTACCGGTTTAGGTAGGTTTTTGGATGGACACAACTATCAAATAAACATTTTGTAACTCCAAACAAAACCCAATCTAGCAACCTAATTTACATCAAGTGCCTCTTCATCTCTGTGTACTTCATTCCTTCCTTCATCTCATCCAACATCCCTATCCTGTTCCTGTCCTTTCCTCCCTTGGCCAACATTCTCCCCTCTTTACTTTCTTCAACATCCCAATATTGCCAATCAATATGCCTTTCATCAATTTTTCCTGCTTCCATAGGATTTCTGCTCCTGCTTCAGTGACCACGTTTCTGCGCCGTACATAGCTAGGCTCCATATCAGAGTTTTTACGAGTCTTGTCTTAACCTCCCTACTCAATGTCCCCATCATCAATTCCCTCCTCCTTGTGAAAGCTTCTTTGCCTAGCGCAATTCTTCTCCTAACGTCCCTGCTGCGTTGGTCCAAAACACTTATGAGATACATAAACTGTTCTACCTGCTCTATTTTTACCCCTCCTATTTTAATCTTTGGCTTAGCCTTCTTCTTCTTGGAAAATCGCATAACCTTTGTTTTATTAATATTGATTCTCATCCCATATTTATCGCACTGAACCTCCAATTCACTCAGCAATGCTTGCAACCCCTTGGCTGACTGAGCAACTAATGCTTGGTCATCAGCGAACCTAAACGATTTTACGAATTCCCCTCCGACTTTAATTCCCACCTCCAGTTCTTCCCATGCCTCTTTAATCATTTCCTCCACATATACGTTGAACAGCACCGGTGACAATGGACAACCCTGCCTTACACCTCTTCCTAACACTGCCCCATCCGGACTCTCCGTTCCCCACTCACACCTGAGCAGTCTGAGACATGTACAGATTGAGGATCAGTCTCCTGTCCCTCCAATCTATTCCTATTTTCTGCAATACACGCATTAATTTTTCCCAATTAACTCTATGAAACGCTTTTCCGAAATCTACGAAACAGGCAAATACGTCCTGATTGTATTCTATATTCCTCTCAATTAGTGATCTCATTACTGCAGTGGCATCACGCGTACCTCTTCCCTTCCTAAACCCAAACTGAGTATCCCCTAAGTAATCATTTTCCCTACTCTTTATCCATTTTTGATGATCCTGAGAACAATTTTAGCTGCGTGGAAAATCACACTTATTGTTCTGTAATCCTCACACGATGTAGCCTCTACCTTTTTTGGAATAGGAACTAACACTAATTTCACAAAATATTCCGGCCAGATGCCTTCCTCATAGATACAACGAATCAGTCCATATAGTGTCTCCTTCCCACATTTTCCTAAACATTTCAACAGTTCTAGAGGAATGTTGTCTACCCCCATGGCCTTATTTGCTTTCATCTCCTTTAATGCCCTTTCTATTTCATCATCGAGTATGCCTGGACCTATGCTATCTTTTTCTACGTCATGTTCCTTTTCTATGTCTAACCTTGTCGGCCTAAGATCTCTACCATACAGTGTTCCTATATATTCCTCCCATCTCTCTTGGATTTTTTCTGGTTCAACTATTATCCTACCCCACTTATCTTTAACTGTTAGCACAGATCTTGACTTCTTACTTCCGGATAATAACTTAACCTTGCTGTATAGCTCACCAATTTCACCCTTCCTCTGTAAACTTTCCATATCCTCGCATTGCGTTTTCCACCATTCTTCTTTAGCTTTATTTGTGGTCCTTCTCAATTTATTGTTTAACTCTTTGTACTTCATTTTGCCTAACTCTGTGCTTACATTCTTCCATATTCTTCTCTCATCCATCTTTGCAATCATCTCATCCGAGACCCATGGTTTCCTTTTTCTTTTCCCGTTAACGGTTCCAATAGTGTCTTTTGCGGCTTCCAATATCCCTTGCTTGATATATTTCAGCCAGTCATATAACCCTCAAAGGAGACGGACGTGTTTTAAAGCAGCGCATTAGTCACCGCTCGAGAGGATTAGAGACCGCTAGAAGGCACACTCCCGTGGGCGAAATGGGAAAGGGCATGGCGGTGGACGTCAAGTGTATTATTTGCCGTAGAAAATTGAGAAATGGAGTCCAGTGTAGTGGGTGTTACTCTTGGTACCACTTTAATTGCTCTAAGAGTAAACTGGAGGATTGCGTGAGTGACAATTGGCAATGCTGTAAGTGTGAAAGTCAAAAGAATCGAAGAGGTTTAGAAGAAAAAGAGGTGATAATTGAAAAGCTGCAAGCGGATTTAAGCATCGCTCGAAAGACAATTTGCAGCCTTTCCGCTGAAAATGAGGAACTTAAAACATCTTTAGCAGAGATGAGGCGGCGGGTGAAACAAAAAGTCGAAGATGATCTCCCCTTTGTCCGAAGGTCTGATAAGAGGAAACGGGAAGATTTAAGGCCGACCAGAAGCTCATGTGATGCAGATGCAGATCGGGCTGGAGAAATACGGGCAAGCATCCTACCGAGAGAGCAGCCTAAGAAGCGAGGAGATAAAAGGAAGGATAGAATAAATGTGAGTCTGAAGAGGGAGGTGATTCCGATGAGGGAGGACATAGTGTCAAGGGAGGGGACGTCTCTTGGTGATCCAGGGTCACCCAAAGTAAAAATACTTGGTGATTCTATAATACGTTACGTCAGTGGTTGTGGCGAAAGTACCGACGAAGGCGTTCAGTGTTTTCCGGGGATAAGAGTGGAACATTTGGACAACAAAATAGCTAATATGGCTAGTGAAGGTGATGAAAGAGTTGTCATAATTCACGTAGGGACAAATGACGTAAGAAGTGCTAAGTCAGAAGACCATCTGATCGGTTTTATTTGGGATTTGGCGACCTCGGCCAAAAATAAGCTCAAAAGTGCGCAAATTGTTATAAGTGGAATTCTTCGTAGAAGGGACATACATTGGAAGAAAATCGACGCCATTAACGAAGGAATAGAGTGGGTCTACGTGCAACAAAGTCTGACATTCGTGGACCCTAATTGTTGGGTCGGTGACAGTCACTTGGGCCGCGATGGAGTGAATTTAAACAGGAAAGGATCCCGGGTTTTGTCAAATCTGTTTAAAAATGTCGCACTAAAGCTCAGTGAGCAGGGAAACCTGTAATGGGCACAAGAGGTGGACCTCACGATTCCGAAGGAAAGGAAGGTAAGGGCTTAATAGTTTTGCAGGTAAACTGCCGAAGTATTCTAAATAAAGTATGTCATTTCGAGACGTTAGTTGATGCATGTAATCCGGATATTGTGATAGGCACGGAGTCGTGGCTAAGTGATCGCATTATGTCAAACGAGATTTTTCCTCAAAATTTGGCAGTTTACAGAAGGGATTGGGATGGTCGTGGAGGGGGGATATTCATATGTGTAGATAAAAAACTTATAAGTACGTTGGAATGGATAAGAAATGATTGTGAGATGATATGTGTTCATGTTAAAGGTAGGAATGGAGGGAAAACTTTAAAAATTGTTGCTATGTATAGAAGCCCCAACGAAGGGATGTACGCAGTCGAGGTATTAGCAGACATATGCTCGGCTAACCCTGAGGATCATATCCTCATAGCGGGGGACTTAAACCTTCCAGGTGTTCAATGGTCGGCAGACGAGGTCACGGTGGGGGGTGGGAAGGCCCAAGAAATCGTTAGTCGTCTTATAAACGAGGAGGGTTTTGTACAGTTGGTGGAAAAACCCACGCGCGGGGGAAACATCCTCGACGTCATACTTGTGAGACCGGAAAAGTGGGTAGGGGAAGTTGAAGTCCTTCCGGGAATAAGTGACCATTCAGCTGTGCGTATGTACCTGAATTGGGAGGGGGCTCAGTATAAGGGGCTAGTAAACAAAAAGACAGTTTGGCAATATAAACGTGGTGATAGGGAAGGGTTCCAGACCTTTTTAAGGGAAAAGTATTCGGAATGGGCAAGTGGTGGGCAGAATGTAGAAGAAATCTGGAAAACATTCAAGGGGATAATGGAGGAGGGATTAAACAAATTTGTCCCGAAAAAAATTCTTAAAGAAAATACGGACCCAGAGTTCTACAACCGCAAAATCAGATCCTTGAAGAAAAAACTGAGAGTGATTCACAAAAAACGGAACGAGAGCTCGGAATGGCTCATAATTTACAAACAATTAGTTCGTGAATTAAATAGAGAAAAGAAAATAGCCAAAGAAAGTTTTCTACAGAAAATAATCGGGATAGATAATGGAAATAAATTTTATAAGTACCTCCGGATGAGGAAAGACAACAGGGAAAACATAACAGCTTTAAAAAAAGGGGATGGAACACTAATCGTTGACGATAAGGAAAAGGCTGATGCATTTAATAATTGGTATGCAAGTGTATTTAAGGTGATGGTAAACAAAAAGGATCCTGTAGATACATCTCTGAGTAAACAAGGAGTAGAGATAATATTAAACACCAAAAGTATTAAAACGACGAGCGCAGAAATTTATAAAAAAATAACGAAAATGAGGGCAAATAAATCAAAAGGACCCGACGGTATCTCAATTGACTTGCTCAAATTGGGTGGTAGTGTAGTTTCAAATTATATAAATCACTTATTCAATGTTACCTTAAACAATAACGCCCTGCCAAATGATTGGAAGGAGGCATATGTTACGCCAATTTTCAAAGGAGGAGATAAGGCTCAAGTTGATAATTATAGACCAGTAAGCGTGACATCTGTTGTATGCAAGCTATTAGAAAAGATATTGGCTGATTATCTCTGGGATTTGTGGGAGAGTGAGAATTTGTTGTATAGTCGCCAACACGGTTTTCGAAAAGGGCACTCATGCGAAACTCAGCTATTAGGGTTCTGCCAAGAAATGCTTGACTCTATGGATGCGGGAATAGAAGTGGATGGCATAATAGTCGATCTGTCAAAAGCCTTTGACAAAGTTGACCACGATCTCTTAGTGCTAAAGATGGGCCAATTGCCACTGCACACTGATGGAAGAGTAATCTCGTGGGTCAAAAATTTCATGGAAGGTCGATCACAAAGGGTCAAATTAGGAGAAGTCTATTCTGAAAAGACAAGGGTAACATCGGGTGTCCCACAAGGAAGCGTACTTGGCCCGCTCTTGTTTTTAATATACATAAATGATCTCCCAGTAGATATTATTTCTCAGATAAGACTTTTTGCAGACGACTGTATCATTTATAGGAAAATAGAAAATGACAGAGACCGCGACATACTTCAAAGGGACATTAATAAAATGGCGGAGTGGGTGACAAAAAATGGGATGGATATTAATGTTAGCAAATACAAATCCATCACCTTTAGTAACAAGGTAAATGGAAACAATAGGGAATATAAATTCTCAGAAAATGTCATTCCTAGAAGTGATAGTTGCAAATACTTAGGTGTATATTTAACCAAGGATTTAGGGTGGGGGCTAAATGTGGATTACATTTTTAAGAAAGCTTTGAAAACTCTTCATTGGGTCATGAGAAACCTCAAAGGGAGCGATAAAGCAACTAAGGAGAAGGCGTATCAGACCCTGGTAAGACCAATTTTGGAGTACGCTTCTCTAGTATGGGACCCTTATGAAGAAGGACAAATCAAAAAACTAGAAAAGGTGCAAAGAAAGGCTGCCCGATATGTACTGGGGAAGCATAGGAGGATGGATAGTGTGTCTGACATGCTAAAAACGTTGGGCTGGGAACCTTTACAAACTAGAAGGAAAGTAAGCAGACTTTGTGGAATGTTCCGCATTCTGAATGGGGAGAAGGCTTGGGCAGATCTAAGGAAAGAGGCGGGGAACCCGAATTTTATAGGGAGAAATGACCACAATTTTAAGGTAAAATGCCGGGCACAAAGAACGAATAAAAAGAAATTTTCTTTTCTAAATAAAACAATTGTTGATTGGAACAATTTACCTGCAAAAATTTTTAAGCCCTTTCCTATCAGAGTCCAAACTTTTAAGAAAAGATGTAAACAACTTCTGTAATCATTTGATTGATGTGTTGTATAAAATTAAATGTAATAGCTTAATTTTTTTTCTTGTTGATTGGGAAACAAATGTTAATGAAATGGGGATTTTTTTTATGTACTACAGATTGGTGTTTGGAAATTTCCTTAAAGTGTATTTTTTTTCTTTTTTCAGACTTATTTTATTTATTATCTTTTGTGATGTTGATTGTATTTCAGAAACCATGTTATTTTTCCAAGGCAAGTTTATTGTAACACTTGGGACTTATGTACCACCTGACATTTGTCTATTTGCACATGTAAATTTTAATAATAATAATAATAATAATTCCCAATTTTCTTCAATAGTACCCAGTTCTTTACCGTCATCCATGATTGCCTATACAGCCTGCTGATACTCCTTTCTTTTTAATCCATTTAATGCTTTTACATTCCATTTCCTAACCCGCTGCCCCTACCTTATCTTTTTGAAACGGACGCTACATTTCATTGCAACTAAATTGTGGTCAGAGTCGGCATCCGCTCCTGGGAAACTGTGTGAATTAGCACACTGTTCCTAAACCTGTGCCAAACCATGATATAATCTAACTGATACCTTTCTGAGTCACCTGGCATTTCCAAGTATACCTACGTCTTTTGTGGTTTCTAAACCATGTGTTGGTGATGACTAACCCCTGTCTCCTGCAGAATTCAATTGCTTTTTCCCCTCGTTCATTCCTCGTGCCTAACCCATAGTCTTCCTTCGCCTGCTGTCGCATTCCAATCCCCCATCACTATCAAATGTTTCCCTGCAGGAACACACGCGATTATATCCTCTAACTCATCGTACATCCTATCGACTTCTTCCTCCTTGTGGTTGCTTGGTGGCATGTATACCTGAACAATGACCAAGTTCTTCGGCTCTGCTTTAATCTCTACGAGTAAGATTCTATCAGTTGCTTGCTCTATGTTGACTAGACTTCTTCCTACCCCTTAATTTAATATTACGGCAACCCTTCGTTGGCTCTCGTCCCCGCCGCTGTCGTGTCCAGCACAATTGGATTATTTCCAAACAAATCTTGAATACCAGATCAAAACAACATAGAGATCATACAAGTCAAGATATTTGTTTAGACAAGAGTTGTAACAGCAGAGGCAGTTGCATTCTTCAAATACAGAAACACTTTGTCTGTGAGCTGAATGTTCTTTACAAGTGAGTTCCAATCATATGCAGAAGGGCAGAAGATGATGAAGAGAAATGAATTTTGAGAAATTTAATTAAATGACAATAGAGACATGACATCTAAGTTTATTGAACAATCCTCCATATTATCTATTAATCCTCATTAATGCCCTGAGGATGATGAAAGACTTCAGTCATGGGAATGTCGACAGTTGACATCCTGGCACAGGAAAAACTCATGAAGACTTCACCGCAAAGGGATACAACACAAATACGTGAACAAATCCTCCATATTATTGATTACCAAATAGCATGACTATTACTGGAAATAGAAGAATTAAAGTTTCTTTGAAACTTCACTTTGCTGTCATGACCATGTTCTATTTCAAAGAAAATTCTCAAAAACCCTTCACTCTGCAAAGCTTCTTGAAATAGCTGTAACTCATGCCAATACTGTCTGGTAAAGCCACTATTTAGGATATCTATCAAAGAAAAATATTTTCAGGGCAACCAAAGATCATAATAGTTTTCTTCTACACTCAATTCACCAAGGACAGAAAACAGCCACCCAATCAAGGAAAGTATGATAGTCCTATTAAAAAGTATAGTACTATGCATCACTTTGTTCTTTTTTTTAAAGTACTCACATATTTAGTAATTGATTTCACATGATAATGAATCAAATTACCTTTAAATTAAACAAACATTTGATCGTCATACAAATCACAATGAGATTAACAAGTTCAATAAGATCAATACCAACACAAACTCTTGGTATAGTCTAAAGGCCAAAAAATTCTAATTAAATGCCAAACTTTGGAATTCTTCTCTTATTCCAACCAGTGCAAAACCACCTACTCCTGGGGTGAGAGGATTATGTGAGATTACCTCAATCTACTGAATTGTTTATGTTATTTTCAATGAATTGACATGTCTTTGGTGAAATATGATTGGCGTCAAACCAAAAAACATTTTTATCATATTAATTCAAGGCAATATGAAATAAAAAACCAAAAAGGAATAATGCATGTATTCTAGCTATGAAAACAAGTTATGAAGCAGTAAAATATTCTTATAATATCTGTCAGAAAGGTCATTACACCAGAAAAGGATCAATTGATGTACTCAATAAACTTGATAATTAAAATATGCTCACATATTTAATTTGAAAGATGGTCTTTGTATGCTATTTCTAAATTGAAAAACAAATAAAAACTAATTGTAGGTATACCATGTTAACATGACAACTATTTTTTAATAAAATCTTAATTTGATTAAAACATCTATTCAACAACAGTATATAGATGTTCTGATAAAGATCATAAAGTGGAATTTCAGATTTAATTAAGTATATTCAAAAGAAAATAATTGACCTTTCTCATTTGCTCTAGTTAATGCATTAGTGTTTAAATGCATGCATTTAACTTGTGATTAAAGCCAATCCTATCAATAATTTACAAATTTACTGAAACTCATTCCTATTATATGAATAAAGTCATTGTGTTCAAAAAAGGAATTGATCTTTTGCAAAAAGCCTTTTGAATGCATTGTATCGAATAAATGAAAACTCTATGCTGCATAGCATTGTATGAAGTTGATCTTGAAAGGGAATCCCATGAAATATAATTTGAGAGCCAGAAAATGTTTGCTGATGATGACATCATCGCATATTTTGCATATTCAATGCTTATTTCTCACATTAGAAAAGCATAAATCACTAGATTCCACAAAATAACTTTCTTGGTGCTTTGTTAGAGGAACAATACCAGAGCACTAACAGAGATAAAATACAGAAAAATGTCATGACTATAAACAAATGAAGATACTAAACATTAATGAATTATGACTGGCAGTAATGAAATTAGTAGGCATGAAAATTTCAAATAAAATGAGACCTTGGTTAGTCATATGGAATTAAATTAATTTTCATAAAAGTGAAACAATCCTAAATTTTCTTCTGAAAATATTATTTAGAGAGACCTTCAACATAAGGTAATCCTTAATGAAGGAATTCATGTAACAATATTTGCTACCGGTTGAATAGTTATAAAATGGAGCATCTGAAACTCAAAATTTCTTGAAACATGAGAGATATCAAGAAAGATAATGAAAAAAGCAAGTATGAACAACAATAGAAGAAACATTAAAAGGAAGTGAGAAATTTCCTAATTGCTTCAGAAGAATTTCATTGATTGATGATGCAAGAGGTAAAGAAACAGCTAATGATAGCCTGTCTTGTGGAGGCATGAAGGTATAGTAGGAGTAAAGAAATTGACAGGACAGTCACTACAAGGGGATAATGGATTTGACTGCAGATATGATTACGGGAAACTATGTTACAATTTCACTATGACGGTTCATTTTCAGAGTTATTACCTTCACATAAATATATTGAGATCTGCTGGATAAGGAGAATGGGCAGCCAAACCAAAATAAATGAAATTGCAGCCCCTGAAATAAAAATGTTGACAGTAAATTGAAATTTCTGAAGATTTATTCAATGGAATTTTTGTTCTATCAATTGCAAATATCAATCTTCATTGAAGATATTTCTATTGGCAACGAATTTCCCTCTGGTCTCTCTTATTTGAAATATTAACAAATATGATGAATTGAAGCATGTAATCAATATTATTTTATGATGTTTTGTCCATAAACTTGGCATGACTATCAGAAATGGTAGTTGTATTAATTTACTACTTCAGGGAGCGAATAACCACAAGTCCACATTCCAACACGTATAAGGTCTGAAAATTAAGTACTGAGACTTGCAACGTAGCGTTCAATCTGACAACACTGGAGGCACGTGTTGGGAGGGGCGGCAGGGGAACATATGATCATCCACCTGCAATACGGGTTTGAAATCACTCGAGTAATTTGGTTGTCCGTAGCTTTTTTGTGAGACAGTTGTTTCTAATGTGTTCTAAAAATGAGTGACATCAATTTCAAGCAACGGTGTTCTATCAGGTTTTGTTTCCCTTGTGACTTAGTGCTTGGACACAGTGCAGCGGAAACCTTGCTAAATTTCAGCAGGCCTACGGAGAGTGTTTTGTCAAGGGCCCAGGTTTTTTGGTGGTTTAAGGCATTTTCAGAAGGAAGAGAGTCGATTTAAGATGCACCACGAAGCGGAAGGCCAAGAGTTTTTGGCCAGTAAAAATATTCCTTTGGCTCCTCAGCCTCCTTATTCGCCTGACTTGAGTTCTTGTGACTTTTTTCTCTTCCCGAAGTCGAAAATCACCACAAGGGATCTTATTTTGGGATAGTCGAAAACATTCAAACGGTTGTAACCGACCAGCTGAAGGCTATTCCAGTATCGGAGTTACAGCACTGTTATGAGGAGTGGAAGAATCGTCTCCAGCGGTGTGTGGCTTCAGAGGGAAGTTATTTTGAGGGTGACAATTACGTATTATAGGGTAATTTACCGGTTAAGGTAGGTTTTTCGATGGACACAACTTGCGACTCCAAAACAAACACAATCGAGCAACATAATTTACATCAGGTCCATCTTCATCTCTGTGTGCTTCCTTCCTCCCATCATCCCGTCCAACATCCCTATCCTGTTCCTGCCCTTTCCTCGTTTGCCTAACATTCCCCTCTATTACCGTCTTCAACATCCCACTACCGCTCAATACGCCTTTCATCCAATTTTCCTGCCTCCATAGGATTTCTCCCAAAAAACCCCTCTCCTCGTCACCATCCCTAGAACTTCCTAATTTGTTTTTCTTTCGGTCCATTTCACCTTCTCCATTCTTCTCCATACCCACATTTCAAAAGACTCCAATCTACGTCTATCCTCCTGCTTCAGTGACCACGTTTCTGCGCCGTACATAGCTATGCTCCATATCAAAGTTTTTACGAGTCTTGTCTCCCTCCCTACTCAACGTCCCTGTCATCAATTCCCTCCTCCTTGTGAAAGCTTCTTTGCCTAGCGCAATTTTTCTCCTAACGTCCCTGCTACGTTCGTCCAAAACACTTACGAGATACATAAACTGTTCTACCTGCTCTATTTTTACCCCTCCTATTTTAATCTTTGGCTTAGCCTTCTTCTTCCTGGAAAATCGCATAACCTTTGTTTTATTAATATTGATTCTCATCCCATATCTATTGCACTGAACCTCCAATTCACCCAGCAATGCTTGCAATCCCTTGGCTGACTGAGCAACTAGTGCCTGGTCATCAGCAAACCTAACCGATTTTACGAATTCCCCTCCGACTTTCATTCCTACCTCCAGTTCTCCCTATGCCTATTTAATCATTTCCTCCGCATATACGTTGAACAGCGCCGGTGACAATGGGCAACCCTGCCTTACACCTCTTTCTAACATTGCCCATCCGGACTCTCTGTTCCCCACTCGCACCTGAGCAGTCTGAGACATGTACAGGTTGCGGATCAGTCTCCTGTCACCATAGTTTGGAGGGTGACAATATAAAATTATAATTCTATTTGAATGAAAATTTTTTTAAAATAAGTCTCATTACTTAATTTAAAGACCTGGTATGTATCAATTTTTGGTGATGAACACTGGTTTAGAATCTGTTGAATTTGAATTAAACATGTATCACAGGTATACATTAATAAATAATATATCATTTTTAAACAATTGAAATGGTGGGAAAAGGGATTGCTAATGAAGTACTCTGACAAATGGAATTACTTGGCATGATCAATGTTTTCATTATTCACATTATTCACAAGGTGAACCTGTGCAAAGTTGCCTTTGAAGGAAAACGCAAAAAAATTTCATCCCAAAGGAGAGAATCCAATATTTCCTTGCTAATTCATACAACTTATGATTAACAACTAGACTACACTGAAAGAAACCCTGAAGTTAAATGTTTCGTAGATTAAAAAATAATTTTTTAATTTTACAACCCTGAATTTGTTCTTTTTCAAATAATTTAATCTTGAGCATCCATAACATATCATAAATCTTGCATATAAATGTCATAACTGTGAACTTATAAGGCTCACCCTTCGGAATTAAAAAAAACTGATTAATGGCTGATAACAATATGTATATTCACTTGAGCACTTTTGGGTACATAGCATAATTGCAGTGTTGAATGCAATACAAGTCAGTACCTATCAATTAATTTTACGTTGGCAGATGCTGAATCACCTTGAATTTCCTTAAAGCCCCAATGTCCTGAAGCTGAACTAGAACTACAAACCATTAGTTAGTTCAACAGAATAATGAAGAAAATAAACTTTAATTCAATGATGTAAATTGGTAAGAATATAACTAAAATGAAATACTGACATTTTTATAAATCAAACCACTTTGCCTCTCCACATAAACTTTTTATTTTTCACGACCCAGCAAAGTGGTTTGATTTATAAAAACGTCAGTATGAAGATTTTCCACCAAGTTACGCCAGAAACTGTTTTATTTAAAATGAAATAGTTCTTTCTGATGTTGAAGTAACTTAAAAAGACACAAAAGCATACTGTTTCAAATGAAGATTTAAAGTTGAAGACTACTACACTACAGCAATGTGTTTTCTTTTGCCTACTTTTCAGTTTAGTTGTACATTTTTTACTTTCTCTTTTACTAATGATCTATAAGAATGATTGGATAGCATATATTTAGGCTCCACTGTTACGACTTTATTATTATTTGCTCCTATCATTCAATGAAATTTCTTCCCTTCATTTGCTAGTAAATAAACATGGATGTATCTAAAAAACAAATTTAATTTATTTTCCATTAAGTTATTAACATATATTACATAGCAAATGATTGTTGCCTCCTGTCACTGTGAGCCCTTAAATAGTTCATTTTCAGCTGACTCCCTATCCTAGGACAAGTTTATTGCAAGCTTTAAACCATAGTGTTTTCTTGAAAACTTAAAACTATTGCTAATCATTTGAGTCAGAAGAAAAGGTCTCTTTTGGATGAGGTGTATAATGATGGTCCAGATTTGTGGAGACAGCCATCAGCTGGGGGGTTATCTAATTTTTCCTGAATGAGAAATTCATTTCTAACACTAATCATTATGTCAGAGAATTATAGCAAGTATTTCAGCTCTCTGGCTATCAAAAGCATTTAGTGTCTACCTACCATTGGCAAAAATAAATAATCCATTTATTACAGATGGAAAATTCACAGAAGAGCTCTTTTCCAAAGAGCTCTTCAAAGGTTCTATGAAATATGCCATCCAATCTTGGAAACATTTAGATTTTACAAAAATGACCGGTTCCTTTTCTATAGCTTTTTGGAATACAAGGTAACATGGCTAGTAAGATGTACTCCTTACTACAGAGTTCAGTATCAAAAAGTTTGTTCTGTCAAACTCTTCAAGCCACAGTGAACTCCATTTTTTAAATTGAATTTAGTCAGATTCCATTCTCTCAGAAAATGAAGCATGGAAATAATTTTTACAATTCAGCATTCATTTGATCACAGAATGAAAATAATATATTTGAATTAGATAACAAGTAATATTCCTGATTCACTGAATTAAAAAAAACGAGAACCACTACAGTGCATAAGAGATGCCAAGGACTTAAAGATACAAGTAGTTATAAAATAATTAAGAATGCTCGTCACCTCTAGACTTCATTGGGTCAATTTTAATCACCATTCCAAGAAGGGGAGAACAGTAGCAAGTATGAGAGACTATGATAATACAGCAGTTTTGCTAATGGCAAAGTTGGAATTGACAATCAATAGAAGATTGAAAAATAGGGAAATTAACTAATTAAATGGAGATCAGTTTGCATTTAAGAAGGGGAGAGGAATAAATATGCAGCGTAGGGCTTCTTACCCTTGCTTCTTGATGTTAATATTGCATAGAATTGCTCGGTAAGTTTTTAGGGATTATGCAAAACCCATTTTTCATTGGTAAAATAATACCATCTGCCAATATGAATTGAATTCTTAGCAGAATTACCCTTTTAAGAGGCAAGAGATTGCACACAATAATAAGCATAAACTTTTAAGAATTTGGATGAATAAACTAGCCAAATATGAGTTTTGTAAATTATATAATACATTGTGGTCTCACTATGCCCATATTCATCACACAGAGAGTTTTGTGTGGGTAAACAATACTCATGTAACTCTGCATGATATTGTAAAGATAATAGATTTTGCACAAGACACTTGCTTAGCTTAATAAAGAACATTTGTGAGATGCCCAAGTTCTTGAAAAGTGAATAAATTAAGACAATTGGTACATATGTTGAAATAGGTTGAGGATTTCAGGACAAAAATGTGATCTTTATTTTCAACGCTGATATTGAAACGAAAATATAAAGTGGTTGAATGGCCAATATGCTGAGAAGTGTGAAGTGGAAGGAAACATGAAAGGAACAGAATGGACCATGATTACAATTACACTCCCTTTGACGGTTCTTCTAGCATACTCTAGGTATCCCAGATATGTTGGTATATCATTCTTGCAAAGACATATCAATGAAAGACTGAAAACATGAAGTCATGATATGAAAATAAGCAATCATTTATCACCACATAAACAATATCTTAAGAACTGAATGTCAAACACTTTTTTTAACCCGTGACCATCATTGGCTAATTCATGGGCTTGTCAATTATATAACCACAAATTTGGGGCAGCTAGCACCTGATAAAAACTTACATATTCACAAAAGAGAAATATCTTCTCAATGAAATTATTCAATACTCATTTTTATATAATTGTGATAGAGATTTGTTTTCATATAGCCTATGAGCATAGGAAGTCTATATTTAGTTTGAATCATTTTTATGGTCTGTCTTGCTCCCAGCTGTTGTTTTATCCTGGACCTAATTTATTTTGCATTACGTAATAAATTGAGATTTTTAAAGAACTTCATTCTGGATCTTTCTTTGCTAAGTTCTGAACATGTCTGACTCTATCCCATGAATTTCTTCAAGAGCACAGTTTTTATGGAACACTACACTCGCAATAAAACCATTTTCATTTTGTCCAAAACCAATATATTCCATAATAGTGATTAGGGCTGAGCATACTGTTGATTAATAATCCCTGGTGTACATGACCTTTGAAATATTATCCAGCTATTACTTATATTTATGAACTATGGAGCAGGAAATATGTTTGAAATGACTTAGTATCCATGAACAGATTATATGCTAATGAGTACATGATGCACTTATTCACTGCTGAAAAAGAAAAACAATATGACAAATACATTTGAAGAAAATCCATACCTAAGATAAGGCAATATGAAAATAACTGCTTAAAGATGGTGAAGCACCAGAAGCAAAATGGTAAAATGAAAATAGGCAACTCTGATACAATAAAAGAAACAACAACCATTGATTGATATGAGCAGCACAAAGCCTAATTTGGTAGTGCCCTCAACTTAAGTCTGGCATACCTTCCTTCACTGCTTACGTCACTCACAAACCTTAAATCTCCTTCGGTTCATCCTTCACATTATGAGATGTCTACATGCAAAGGAAATGTTTACTTTCCTTTCAAATGTGAAAAGTTACTACTTTTTAAGTCAGATAATTAGTATGTATATGGGAAAGGAGAGAGTTAATAGGTTAAAAACACAATTATTCACATTGAATTCCAGGAATAGAAGAACTTCCAATAATACACATATTCAATAAAGAACCACAAGGTTGGCAAAGATTGACATGCCATGTGCTGAACTAAACATATGGCCATGCACATGTGCAGTTTTGCAAGACAATGTACCTGTCTTACCAACGGGCTCGCCAATATAATGCCTATTCTGCTCAGAACAGCTGGGAGTCGCTGGAAAATGGAAGAGATACGAGAGGCTCTTAGGAGGAATACAAAATCATGCATGCTCCCTATATCTTCCCGTCCTTACTCTCATGTACATCCAAAAATTTCAGTCATCAAAAGAGCATCAGAAGATGAAAGAAAGAAAGAGTCTCGTCCCTTGATGAGAGACAAATAGAGAAGCCACCACTATTTACATCATCATTTCATCACAAGTCACGTTTATTTTAGTTTCTTTTGTTTTTAACTTTTACTCAATTCCCACCATTCCCTCCACTCTGCCCTCTTCACTCTGTCCCAAGGGGGAAGGGGTGATAGACAGGGAAGGGAGGAAGAAGGTATGTAGTTGGGGTGGTAAGGGACACACATTTAATGGGGGAGAAGGGGAGAGCACATTGACGGTGTTTTACACAGAGCAGTTAAAGGGCAGCGAGAGAGAAGGGGGTGAGAAGGGGTGGGCTGGGAGGTTGGGGGAGGAGAGAAAGTAGAGCAAGAAAGAGAGAGGTACAGAGAAAGAGTGCCAAAATGAATCCCAGGCCAAAAGAGAGAGAGAGATAAAATATTCACACAGACAGATAAAGAGAGAAAAGAAATCCAATGAAGGGTGGAAAACATGGAATAACACAAGAGGGAACTTAGGAAAAATAAATGAATAAAAATGCTTCCATCAATTCTGAACAAATTTCCAACAGGTCAAACTAAATTAGAGTTGATAAACCATAAAAATATGTAAAATTAATGAAATCCATGAGGAGAGAAACAATAATATGTAAGAATAAAGAAATATTTAGCGTAAAATGAAACAATGGGTTCTAATTTATATGCATGACCACTCTTTTTAACTACCTTGTACGGTTTAAGCAAATCATGTGACTTTTGTTCAAAAGTACTTTGAATCCTGGTAATGGCAACTTGAGGTTAATACTTAAGACTGGGAGACATAATGACCAGGTTAAATCTAACTAAATGACTCTAAGAGAGATTAAGGTTGGGAAATTAAAATACTTCACTGGATAAATTGAACAGAAATGATGAAATAAATAATATTCTTATGTACACCCAGAAACTAAAGAGCTGCAATAATGATAAAATATGAGGGGTGAAATGATTAGAGTCCTTGTCATACAATAATGAAGGGAGGGAGGGTGGGAAGGGCACTAAAGGAGTGTATGGAGACATGGTGGTGGGCATAAAGGGGAAATGCACTGTTTTCGTTAAGAATGCCATACATATCAGAGGCAACAATTCATTACCAAACAACTGCACAAGCTGGAAGGAATGCAGAGCAAGAGTCCAGGCAGTGATAAGAGCTACGGGGCATTCAAAGGAAGATGCGAGGCAAAAAATTCTAAAAAAAGCACAAGCAGTTACTATATTATGTATATACATGCAGAGGGCTTAATCCAAATTCCACACAAAGTAAGTTATCTGTTTCATGGCAACTGAGTGAAAGTGAATGAAAAGGTCCAACACACATGTTTTGCTCTTATGGGAATCAAGAAACAAATATGACCACTGAAGAGATAAATTTATGATCACAACACTGCTGATTATAATTTTAAACATCATCATCAGTAATGTCTACATCCGTAAACAGTGACAATAGGACTAATGGCAAGTGACAAAATAATTACATTTTTTAGCTTCTGTAGCAAGGAAATGCTATGAACAATTTGACAATTTCATTTTACACCTGTCACTATAATGCATGTGAAAAATAATTTTCCTTGGGGTCATTCCACTGCTTACTTTGGCCCGATAACATTTTAAAGCCTCAAAATTGGACATTTGGGTATTATCATAAAAAGCATTTAAGTGTTTTAATATAATACAGTTACATTGATGTATTTTAATTTAAATAACCAAATAAAAAATATTCCCAAGTAGGTGCCACTGGTACAGGAAATATTTCACATTTGTAATCTAAGTGTGCATGGAAATATGTATTACTAAGAGAACAAAACTGATGAAGGGTGGCTGAAATGAATAATGGAATATTATTTAATACATCCCATTATTTGTAAGTTATTTTCTAACCTAGGATTAGTCAACCAAAATCTGCATTCCTAGGTAAGGAGAATCGATGTACCAGTGAACCAAAAGAACTCATGGTGCACACCGAGGTACTTCCCTCCCTTCTCATACCAACTCAAAATTGAATTTAAATACTTGTTTACAGAACTTATCCTCCAATTCCCCTGTTAAAGGAAATATGCATGTGCTTTACAACATTCTACAAACTGCAAATCAATTAATACCCCAAGAAATTTAAGGTGGGTCTATGCTGTGTAATATTGATTTTTTAATACTAAAATTATTGAAATCATCAATTGCGTATCAATGTATGTGTGAATTTATTCTTGCTAATGAAATTCAAATTGTTTTGAGAATAAATAAATAGACTATGTGCAACAACATTTGAAGTCCTTATGTCCATAGTAAATTGTTTCTCCTTTGTGCATGTATAACTTCCTCTTTAATGATCATTTTTTGCACTTTATGTTTATGATTCTATGCCACTATTAAGTCATTAGCTTGCCATGTACAAGTGAGTTTCCAGTAAAATCCAGAATAACAGGCCAATCCCACCAGTCCATCCCCAGATATCTGGATTTAGAGAAGGAATATTTTATTAGTTAGCAATGCCAAAATACCCGGAACAACAGATGGGTCCCACAGAGGGACAAAACTGACCATTAGTGGCCTGAACCAGTAAATCTAATGTGCCTAGTTACAAATTTGGCTGATCAAGATGGGCAGTTAGATATTTTAAGGTATGTCAAATGTCTGTAGATATTTCATCAAGGGGACATACTAATCTGATGGATAGAGGAATGGGTTACTGACCAGAGAGCCCAGGTTTGATTTCAGGTGATGCCTTTGGACACCTCCGGCTTCACTTGAGGTGTGTGACTTTTTGGGTACCAGATCTTTCTGACTATCCAGAGGTTGGACAGGGAATAAGGAAATAGCCCCCTAACTCAATGCCTCAGTGCATTAATTACACATGCCATTGAGTTTAGTATTAGGTGACCTCTACCCTCACCTATTAAATGAACTTTCGGGTTGGTAACTGGTTATTTCATTAAGGTATAAAGTGTTGGAGAGACTCTCCTGTACTGTCATGGGTGGCATTGCATTTTACACACAAAATAAGGAAAAAAATTGTATCAAGAGGTCTGAAATGTTATAGTGAAAAATATGTACAGGCATGCACATTTGCTATGCATGTTTTGATGATATAAACCATATTACAGTAAAACCATATTACGAGAAAACTTCACCAAGCTCATATGCCGGGAAAGCACCAGATCTTACTTCATATTACAGTTAATACCTGTGAATGAATGATACAGTTATGAATCATCTTACCCAGCTTTGGGTTTATTTTAACATCTTTGTAGTGGCATTAAGAAAATCACTGTTTTTAAAGTATATTAGTAATTCATGTACCCACATCGCCTTTTAATTAAGACAGTTTTCATACTTGCTTTGCCATAAAAATGTGTGGTCCTGGTGCATCTCAATCTGAGAATATTCTTTTCCTGATCCTTCCATGGGTTCTTTCTTTTTATGTATATTTTTAGCTTAGAAGTAGCAGAGAATGACAGAGAAAAAGCAGAAACTCTTTTGCTAGAATTTGAAGTAAATTGTAAACACTATGAAAAAATGTTATTAACTTGTTGCCACACCATTTTTGCTCTATTTTTCCCTTGCAAATGATAACTGTGCAGCCTGTGATTGAGTGCAAAAAGAATTACATGTGATTGGATTTTAAAGTGTATGGATGACATTAGATTTGAATTGGTCAGATCGAGCCCTGTGGATCTGTCCCACTGGCATCCTCCAATGATGGGAAGTACTAAACTGACAGATTTGATTTGATAGGGACAAATCTAATGGGAAATCTGCTCGTGCATGGCTAGCCACAGTATACTTTCAGCAGATGTAGGAAGTCAAAACAAATTTTGTACATTACATTGAATTTATTGTGAAGCTGAACAATGGGTAGATTTTATTATAATACCTTCCATATTGGGAGGAAGAGTTTTATTCTGAGACAATAACCCTTTATGCAGGAGCAGATCAACATAGGTCAAAAGGAAAAAATAAATCATCTTAAAATGATTGTCATCCATAGGAAATCCTGGTATGGTAGAGTAAATGTCTGTTTTAGGCTTCAATAAATGAAAGGAAACCTTAACATAATGACGGGGATAGTTTGAAATGTCCATGCAAAGTCAGAGAGATGGTTGTGCATTGAAGTGATTTTCAGTGACGAAAATCTCTTTAAGGGACACACTCCAAGTTTCAGCCAGATCAGTCCAGTACTCAGTGTTTAGAATTCGTTCGAATAAAAAAAATTGAGTGATTTCCACAAAATGGATGAACCAAAATTTCATGTGATGGTCAAACATAATTTTATCATAGGAAAATTGCCTAAGGAAACTAAGCAAAAACTTGATAAAATTATGGTGAAACTGCAAATTTGATTTAAATGATTTATAAGTGCTTTCAAAATTTTAAATTGGTCATATGAGCTCAAATAATGCTTAACATTATGGATGTCCTTTTAAGATCACTGCTCCATAAATCCTTTAAAAATCCATTATATGGTAATGGGTGGAATACAGAAGAGTGAATGCCTGTGAAACTATAATGCTCTAGGCACATTGAGTGAAAGGGTTCATACTATTTTGCAACAACACTTTCGTAATGAGAATTGTATCCACAAGATTGGTTCTGTAATTACTCACAGTTGACCAAAAATGAAATCATGTGGCACGTTCCAAGGCTGGTTTTCTGTTGTTTCAGTGGAATTTGAACAATTTTGGGCACCGTTTTGACATTGTGGATGAGATATGGACACACACCACCACATACTTGGAACCAAGGAACAATCCAAGCAATGGGTTGCATATAGGGTGTCTGCATCAAAGAAGGCAAAGACCGTTCCTTCAGCTGGGAAAGTTATGATGTCTGCATTTTGGGATTAACGAAAAAACTAATCAGAGACTATTGGAAAAATGGTCAAACTATTACAGGTGTGTACTAGGCATTGTTATCAGTCCATAAAAAAACAATCTGCATAAAAAACATCCATGGTAGGCCTACAAAATAGTCCTTTTCCACAAATAATTTTCCCGGCTATTCCTGTGAGTTGTGACCACAAAATTCACAAAGTTATGATTCCAACTTGTTCCTCATCTCCCTTATTCTCCAGAACTGGCATCCTCTGGGCAACTGCCTATCCTCAAATACAAGGTCATGGCAGTTATGAAAGAGTTTTATTCAAATGAGGAAGTAGTGGTGGACACAAATGTCTATTCTGAAGATTTGGAATAATCATAATATTTGGAAGAGATTAACAAACTAGATGGGCATTGGGTGAAATGTATAAGCCTAAAAGGAAACTATATTCACCAATGAAAATGAGTTTTCCTGAAAATTAAGTAGTTGTCATTTTTTCATGGACTTCTCAAACCACCCGTGTATAAATAATGTATACAATGTGTTGTCTTCATGTGAATTCAACACTCCAATCTGTGCTAGGTGACTTTTCCCATTTCTATCCTACCTGATGCTCACTATGATTTCACACCATTCAATACTCTTGTCATCTTAGGAAAGACCATATGACACTGTGACTTATAAATTTACCAACCAAAAATGATGATCGTGTATTGTCATCATTAAGGTGAAAGAGAGAATATATCTCTGCTTGAAAAATTCATGTATATTCCATCCACAAGATGATTTGTGACATTCACTGTCTCTTAAACTAACTCACAATCTTTTTAACTAATTTTAAGTCTGAAAATTCTAGACAAGTAGGCTAGAAAAATTTTCAATGAACCTAAGAATCTTGTAAAAATATCTATCAGGAAGACAATGTGATTATTTGCTTGAAGATGTAAAATCTCCTGAAATATACACACTAGGCCTAAGTATATTGTACGGAGCTACCAAAGCTAGATATGATTGAGTATTGAAATTTTTGTAAGGCATTCCTTGGTTTACTTGTGGTTTCAAACATCTATTTTGACTATTATTTATTGTGCTTACTACACTCAGGTGTGTAAAACTCTAATGATGGTCAAAAAAATATTATTTCAATTTTAATAGTTTTAAATTAATTAGCATGAAAATGTTCATTGTTAAAATATTTACTTATAAATAATACATACTATTCTTTATTCTAATTCTTTGAAGGATAATGTAATTATTGGCTATTAGTAAAATTAAAGAGAATCAATTGCATAACCATTGCATTCCTTGTAACATTACCTGTATGCTCAAGAAAAAAATGTAGTAAAAAAACTTCAAGCAGGCTAGTGAAATTACTGCAAATAGGATTAAAGGTTTTGCTCCATATAGTTTCTCAGTGTAACTAAATAACAGTTTAAAATAGTGTTGTATATTTGTGTTTGAAGGTCATACTGTTAATATGCTATTTAAATCCTCCTTAAGACAAGAGGCAGTGTGCTCTTAAAATCCTCCCTGAGAGCCTCAATATAGATATGAGTAACTTGTTGATAAATCTTGAAATATCTAATCTGGAGTAAATATAAAAATTAATCAATCTCCTATAGTATAAGTAGTAATATAAATACTTTGATTGTGTGATTGATTCTGACCTACTTTAAAACACAATAGAGAAAACAGAAGCGTGGAGAGTTTTTTAATCAGAGTGGATTATTGTTCAGCACACTGCTAAATATACGTAAATCAACATCAAGCCAGCTGAATATGATGAGAAAAATGTAAAATTATGAAATCATTTCATGCTTCAAGATAGAAATGCTCCATCAGTGTACTAACCAGATAAAATCTTACTTATACAATTTCCATATGAAGACCCACTGCCAAATTATTCTGACTATAGCTACCCTCCTCTGCTTTTAACTGCCATGACCAAAAGTTAACATTATATCCACCTCCCTACTAACAACATATTACTTCTTCATTTTAAACACCATGTATATTGGCTTATGCATGTGAAACATAAAACTTGAATTCAACACCAATAAAGCAAAATTTTAAGTTTTAAAATAAATATTTTTGTTTTTTTTCTTTAAAATTTGACAATTTTTGACAGAATGGCTTCTGATTTTGGAAACAAGATTCCCTATCCATACAAAAACAATAAATTTATGAGATTAAAAAAAAATAAAAATTGACATAACTGCTGTGATGCCTTATCTTAAGGTTATCTTATGGTGATTGGTGGTGCATGATTTTCTCATTGGTATTTATAATATTAAGCTATATTTTCAAGCAAAGGAATAGCTTAATGTGATGATGAACTTGTATCCAGCTACTACTTTGTTCCACCATGCTGGTGGATGAAAACCAACATATAATTACATAGCTCAAAACTTCTTCTAGAAGGTATGCTTCCAAGGTGAAACCCTCACCTCAACCCTGAAAAAGATGCACGAGTTGGGCATCGAAACGTCGGCCAACATGGAACCCCTGACCCGGTGGAAGACCCAAGAATCCTTCATGGATAATGGGAATTAAAGAACAATGAACTGGGTAGGAGAGGAGACAAATGTAATTATAATAATTGTAATATGTAACATAATGTAATTATATGTTGGTTTTCATCAACCATGGATTCCAGCATGGTGGAACAAAGCAGTAGCTGGATACAAGTTCATCATCACATTGAGCTATTCCTTGGCTTGAAAATATTGCTTAATATTATAAATACCAATGAGAAAATCATGCACCTAATGTGTCAAATAAATTTCAGCTTTGAAGACTACTTGCCTGCTAATGATAGTTTTTTCCCTTAGGAAAATAATACTATTTGACATAAAAATTCCATTATCCATATTCCACAAAATTGTTCATAAATTATGATTAGATTGATGGCACATTGTTACGCTAAAATCACTGATTCCAAGTAAGCTCTAAGAACAATAAATTAGATTCAATATGAATTATTCTTTCATAAAGAATAAGAAAGTGTTCAGATAGAATACAATTGGAATTTGATATTGATTATTCTTACAATAAATGCCAAATTATATTTGAATAGTGTATGTTAGCAGAAGTTTCTCAAATATTAATCCTATTGGGCTCCTTTAATGATAAAACATTCACAATAGTTTTTGGTAGCTATTATTTCAACAGATTTCTTCAGCTTGAAATTGAATCACATCAATCCATACCGTATGTAAATGAGTCAAGGTTTCACTTTCCCTTTCATGGGTCAAGATGTTAAAAAATATTGGGATAATTATTTATAATTCCTGAGGTAGCATGGTAAGCATGCATACTTTTTCACAGAAGCAAACATATTATTATTATTAGGTAATCCACCGGTTAAGGTAGGTTTTTGGATGGACACAACTATCCAATAACCATTTTGTAACTCCAAACCAAACCCAATCCAGCAACCTAATCTACATCTGGTCCCTCTTCATCTCTGTGTACTTCTTTCCTCCCTTCATCCCGTCTAACATCCCTATCCTGTTCCTGCCCTTACCTCGCTTGCCCAACATTCTCCCCTCTTTTACCTTCTTCAACATTCCACTACTGCTCAATATGCCTTTCATCCATTTTTCTTGCCTCCATAGGATATCTCTCAACAAACCCCTCTCCTCACCCACCATCTCCAGTACTTCCTCATTTGTTTTCCTTTCGGTCCATTTCACCTTCTCCATTCTTCTCCACACCGACATTTCAAAAGCCTCCAATCTACGTCTATCCTCCTGCTTCAGCGACCACGTTTCCACACCGTACATAGCTACGCTCCATAACAGAGTTTTTACGAGTCTTGCCTTAACCTCCCTACTCAACGTCCCCGTCATCAATTCCCTCCTCCTTGAGAAAGCCTCCTTGCCTAGCACAATTCTTCTCCTTACGTCCCTACTACTTTGACCGTATTGGTCCAAAACACTTCCGAGATATGTAAACTGTTCTACCTGCTCTATTTTTTCCCCGCCTATTTTAATATTTAGCTTTGCCTTTTTCTTTCTGGAAAAATCCCATATTTATCGCACTGAACCTCCAATTCACTCAGCAATGCTTGCAATCCCTTGGCTGACTGAGCAACTAATGCTTGGTCATCAGCAAACCTAACCGATTTTACGAATTCCCCTCCGACTTTCATTCCTACCTCCAGTTCTCCCCATGCCTCTTTAATCATTTCCTCCACATATACATTGAACAGCACCGGTGACAATGGACAACCCTGCCTTACACCTCTTCCTAACACTGCCCATCTGGACTCTCCGTTCCCCACTCGCACCTGAGCAGTCTGAGACATGTACAGGTTGCGGATTAGTCTCCTGTTCCTCCAATCCATTCCTATTTTCTGCAATGCACGCATTAATTTTTCCCAATTCACTCTATCAAACGCTTTTTTGAAATCTACAAAACAGGCAAAAACGTCCTGGTTGTATTCTATATTCCTCTCGATTAGTGATCTCATTACTGCAATGGCATCACACGTACCTCTTCCCTTCCTAAACCCAAACTGATCATCCCCTAAGTAATCATTTGCCTTACTCTCTATCCTTTTGTTGGTGATCCTGAGAATAACTTTAGCTGCGGGGGATATCAATTTTATTGCTCTGTAATCCTCACATGATGTAGCCTTTGCCTTTTTTGGAATAGGAACAAACACCGATCTCACAACATCTTCCAGCCAGATTCCTTCCTCATAGATACTACGAATCAGTCCATATATGGCCTTCTTCCCACCTTTTCCTAACCATTTCAACAGTTCTACAGAAATTTTGTCCACCCTCACGGCCTTATTTGCTTTTATCTCCTTTAATGCCCTTTCTATTTCATCATCGAGTATGCCTGTACCTAAGCTATCTTCTTCTACGTCACGTTCCTTTTCTATGTCTAACCTTGTTGGCCTAAGTTCTCTACCATACAGTGTTTCTATATATTCCTTCCATCTCTCTTGGAGTTTTTCTGTTTTAACTATTATCTTACCCCACTTATCTTTAACTGTTAGCACAGATCTTACCTTCTTACTTCCTGATAATAACTTAACCTTGCTGTATAGCGCACCAATTTCACCCTTCTTCTGTAAACTTTCCATATCCTCGCATTGCATTTTCCACCATTCTTCTTTTGCTTTATTTGTGGCCCTTCTCAATTTATTGTTTAACTCTTTGTGCTTCATTTTGCCTAACTCTGTGTTGACATTTTTCCATCTTCTTCTCTCCTCCATCTTTGCAATCATCTCATCCGTTACCCATGGTTTCCTTAACCTTTTCCCGTTTACGGTTCCTATAGTGTCTTTCGCGGCTTCCGATATCCCTTGCTTGATACATTCCCAGCAAACATATTAAAATAGTTTTTTAAATATTAGTCTTTTACAAGAGAAATTTGGAGATCATATTTTAAATAATATTTTTATGGAAAATTCCAGTATTGCCCATATGAGCCATTTTTTAAGCCTACTTTTGGAGGACTGATTATAGGAAAACAAGCATAGACATTGTTATCAAAGCTACTAACAGATTTTACTCTCTTTAGAAATAATTTGGTGATTTTTTAGAATATCTGGGGTCACTCAACTTAAGAGCAGAATCATCCTATGAGCTGTCCTTTAGTCACAAGAGGCTTTTGGGAAAGAAAGAGGGGAGTATGCCATTTCATTGTTTCCGTAGGTGAGGGGAGGATTTACGAAAAATCTTATATAATTTCTACAATTTATTTCCACCACTGCTCAAACTCCTGGGTGACCACTGGCCAATTTAGCAAATTACTGTTACTTGCCCGACTCGTGCATCGTCTTCAGGGTTGAGGCAAAGGTTTCAACCCTGAAGACAATGCACGAGTCAGAATCCTTCATGAAGCAAATACACAGGGAAAGCACCAGATCTTGATCTGGTACTTTCCCGGCGAATAATGTTTTCCAAGGTTATTCGGGTCTCCCACCGGGTCCACGTTCGTAGAGTTGCCGACGTTTCAATGGCCGAGTCGTCCATCGTCTTCAGCCCTGAAGACGATGGACGACTCGGCCATTGAAACGTCGGCAACTCTACGAACGTGGACCCGGTGGGAGACCCGAATAACTTTGGAAAACATCAGATCTTACTTCCCATTATCCAATTTGTTGGCCTCAATTATTTTATGTTAATGCACCCCATACCTCACTTGCGAGGCCAGGTCTTGGATCAATTCAGGGAACATTGCCATCCTAAGTGGGTACAGAATGATATAAATGAAGAAAGCAAAACCACCTAGGTTGTAAAAATGAAAAAAAAATAAAAATTAGGGTCACAACTATATATAATTTTATGCAAACAGTACTTTGTGTTTAATTTGTACTATTGGAACCAAATCTATCTTTACCTTTCAAAATATTAAATAAAATACATAAAAAATTTTCTTTGAATTTAATGCTGTTTGTGCAGTGGAATCCTAATTTTAGGCTTTCTTTTCTAATTTTTACCTGCATTCAACATCATTTTTTGTGGACGCAAGCAAAGCTCCTTTTTTATTTATTAAACTTCTTGCCCTTAAATAGACATTTTTCTGATGTCAGACACCCATATATTATAAAACGTTTTGTACTATACAGGGCTCATAAAAAAGAAAACTCCACAAAAACGTCATACAGATCACAAAATAATGTCAAATATACAGATTAATGCTATAATGAAAACAATCATTACAAATCTCAAATACTCTATCCAGCAAAATATATGGCAATGAATTTAATTATTGTATCATTGTGACATTGTCATTTGTGTAAATACTATGGCCTTGGAAAATTGTTGCATATCTCAGACAGGCAGCATAATAGAACCTATATTCATAGTATACTCTTCCTAAATATTTGCCCAAGGATTAATTTGAATAAATAACATTATTACAATTAAAAGTATTCAGGGATGAATACTTTTTGATGCTATTGATTGTTCATTATTCCATAAGATAAGAGTGGTGATATGAAGACACAGATGCTCACTATAATACAAAATGCATAAACTGTATTCTAATGCTGACCATTTGAATTCAACATTACCTACAAAACATAGGTATACATAAACCATCAATTAACAGAAAATTTATCACACCAGTCAGTAAATGATAGAATACATATTTTCTTCATATGATCAAATGCTTTTATACCTACAACCATTTGTACAAGTGTTCTGTAAAGGCTATTCATCGTGTATCAACTACATTTTGCTAACATAAAAGTTAGTATAATAAAAGTTATTATTGCTTGTTTAATGCAATTCAATACCTATAGCACAAAAAGAAATAAAGTCACTTTAAGTGGAGAAAAATATTTACAAAGTACAGGCTCATCTGAATTTAAATCGAATTAGAATAATAATTAATAGTAAATAAAGTTTTATAGCCATTCTGTCAAAATTTGTCAAAATATTTTCCCAGAAAACATTGTTTACGGCAAACTAATTGAACTTCATGATCTTCAAATAAAACTTGCTTCAAAATGTCATAGTTACCTTTTTCACAATATATGCACTTGCCTAGTATGAAGTATATGGTAACATGAGAATTGCATTTACATATCATTAGAATTTACTCAGTCATATTACTGTCTAAGTACCAAATAAAAAGAATACTTCTACCCACATCCATCTGTTAGACTTTTGAAAAATAGCCAGTTTAGCCTATGTTCAATAGAAAAGGTTGTTTGATTGAAATACTTTCCAGTCCAAAAATTTTAATTTCATCATTGTTGGTAATTGATGCTAAGGGGATTTGTTTTTAATTTCCACTCTACCTGAGGAATTTTGTCTAGGCATGTGTTTTGTATGGCTGTGGCTTTGAGATGGTTAAAAAAATCAAGCTGAACTTTATAAATATGAGGGAAAAATAGAGACAGCTAAAACAGTAAATTCAATGTTTTGGAAAAAACAAATACAATGCTAAAGATGGAACCTGGATGCATCAGATATGTGAGTCACAGTCTAATTTAAAGCCTGTGGAATTTGAGGGAAATGATCAAGAAGAGGAAAGGAATCATTACATGTTTTGTTTGTTGTATATACAAGTATTTCACAGTGGGTTGAGCATAAAACCTTATCAAATGATGGAAAAAGTAAATCAAGGTTTGGGAGGGCCAAGGGATTGCTTCAAGTGACTTGTGACAACGGGCAAGCATATGAGAACTGCTACAACAAGAGTTGTCCAATTCACACAATGCTGTTTGGAATGTTTTTAAACAGGTAAAATATTGAAAATACTCAATACAAATGCTGTGCACTTAGATCATTTCTTTTAACCAACGCACACACATATACTAATTGAAAAGGTCGAAGCTGTCCCGTAATCCAAGCACATTTGCTAGTCATGCAAGCGACACTCTTTCCCCAATTTCAGGAGCACCTCTCTATTTGAAAACAGCACTGAAATCCTACTAAGAAGAAATGCACACCATTTCATCCATCCATCATAGTCTTCCCCTAGCATGTTTCCACAGTGATCATGTACCCCTGGCTCTACATTCACCACTACTCATTGACTGTGCACGGCATGTACTTATCATAGGTGAGAATGTCTACTGACAGATTAATTTATTGAGTTCTCAAGGAAAATCAGTATGGAATGAGGAGTACATATCCAAGGATACCCAAGATAAGTTTTTCACTTTGTACTGGATACATGCTTGAAGGTGAGAGCATATTTAAAAGCTTGATATTGACAACCATGTAGATATGTATTAACAGCACATGATAACTGTTATGCAAGCAATTACAGATTCAGAAATACTTTGAATACTAACAACTCATGGGGTGAATTTAATTTCTAAGTCACTCTAAGGAGTTATGGTGTAGCATCTGCATGGTTTAATGTAATGGTAGCCTAAGCAAATCAAATATAAACCTCAACTAACATTGCTAGGTTATACAAACTTAAATATTTGTTAGAACGTACAATAACAAGTGTTTTTGCAATAGTAGCACATGGTAAAAATGAATATTATGGTTATGCCTAGTAACATCGATTTCAGCATTACTTCTAAAAAATTTAGGGCAAAATGAATAGCAGTGCAAATTGGATTTAACTTAATTTTCAGAAATAAAGCATTCCGAAGGTATCAAAAATTATTGTTTGTAGCACATAATTACTGGTTAGCACACTTTACTGCAAGTTTTTCACTAGCTATGGACAATAATGTTAATTTAACTATGACATAACCAGGCAGGATTCTAATTACTATGGCGGGCAATGCAGTGTCCATTCTGAAAAGGGCTAAAAATAACATTAATTAATGTCTTTTGGGGAAAAAAACATACAACAATGATATTTGATTTGCACCATTACATTCATGACCTGGGCATATAGAAATTTACACCTCAAACATACCACCCATTATCAACAAAATGGTAATGGCAATTTGTGTTTTTTGCAAAGTATTTTCTCTGATTGCAAAATTCAAGGTTTCATGTAGAACAAGGAACATCAAATTTTCATAGTAGGAGTTTTTGAATATTCCACTAATGGGCCAAAGAGCAATTAAAACTACCTAACAAGCAATAATGTCAAATTTATCTTCCATGAACATAGCCATACCAAAGAAGGTAATTATTTAAAATGAGAATACTCCAAAAAGGAGAGCACAGCTGATCTAACATTCCTTAACTAGGCAGCAATATTTAGAGATGCAGGGTGGCCTATATAAAACACCAATGAGAATTGAGTGTGCAGGCAGTATGTAGAGAATCACGTTCATCTAGATGATATTAAAAAGAGTAAAAATAAATTTCTCTCTATCCTAGAACTATAAGTAATAAAAACAAACCTCTTAACAGACTTTTGCCAATACAGATCCACCAATTTTCAGTGGCTGTTAAGTTTTGAAGCAGGATTATATAATACATGTAACTCAGAATAAATGCTGTCTTTAATTTAACTTTTAAGAAAACTTGAAACAAAATAAGTATTACAGAGACATCTTTGGGACTGGCTGACTTAATGGAAAGTACATGGCTATCATCCATAAAAATGATACATCAGTCACCTGCCTAGTGAAATAAAGCAGAGACTGCTATCTTCCATCTGATAATTGTTTTAAAAAGAAACCATTTTCAATTTAGTTACATAGGTAATGACTGGCTGACTTCATACATCTCACCTTCTATTCTCATATTGCTGTGTACATAGAGACTGCTAGGATTAAGGGTTTTTTTTAGCATTCTGAACACACAAAGCAGAATCAACCATTGTGAAGCTTCAGGGTCACAAGGGATTCATGGGCTTCAAGGGTTTGGGGGCAATAGGATATGAAATGACAAATGAACGGAATAAAGGCATCACATGAATACATACGTAATCCGAACGCGATTATGGTACAGAAAAATCTAAGTGTGAGGGGTGTGATGGGGGGGGGAGGGGTGAGGGAGCTGAACTAAGGGAAGGGTATGGAGGGAGGTGCAGGTGGAGACTTGGCACCAACCTGAGTGACGGGGTTCTCCCCAGGGCGGTAGACGACGTTGTGGAGAGGCCTTTTGCGGCCCACATAATTGACGGCAACAAACTCGAGCAGTGAGGCATAGATGAAACACATACACACACCATCCCACACATTCATGGCTGTTAAGTTTGAAACCACGGGCAGTGTTGAACGGAATCCATTGGAGGTTGTAAAAAAGTTGAGCATGGTGGTGACTCCAATCATGACGCGGGCAGGCACAGCATTCCACTCGAGCCAGAAGGTGATGAATGATGAGGTGACAAGGATGATTCCAGGGATGAAGACAGTTGTGAAGTAAAAGGCTCGGTCCCGTGTGAAGATGAGGTCAACTTTAAGGCAGCTGTAGTTGCCTGAGAAAGTGAAATATTGACTCTAATCAGATTATTGGAACACATTTCAGTGGGCAACCTTGAGGTAAGTGTCTCAGCATGCAGTATGGAGTCACGCTTGGCTTATAAAGAGATCAATGAAAAGGGAAGACAGTTGAGCACAAAAGTAATAACAAGTTGTTGTACAAAAATTAATAGTTTTTTTAATATGACTTAAAAATGGTATTTCTGGTTTCCTGAAAAAGCAATTCCCAGTGAATCACTTATAATTTCCAACCAAAACATTAATTCTAACCACAGTGGTTCTTCAATTCCATGGCAATAGATGTAGAAAAACAATTAAAAATTAAATGGACACACTCCCTTTAAAGGAAAAAAATATGTGGATTCAATATTCTGCTCTAGATCACAGGCAGCTG
Source organism: Hetaerina titia (assembly GCA_037158775.1). Taxonomy (NCBI): domain Eukaryota; kingdom Metazoa; phylum Arthropoda; class Insecta; order Odonata; family Calopterygidae; genus Hetaerina; species Hetaerina titia. Next base: position 4,809,241 of record CM073769.1, on the reverse strand, counting down.
CCTGAGAGCCAGGACCATTGGAATTTCCTCCATTTAACAAACTGAAGTCTAGCCTTACTCCTCTTGATGTAAATCATACAAACTGAAATTATTGTTTTTCTGTCAATACTATTCATCAAAAGTTAGACTCAATTTGAACAATATAATGCACACATTAGAAATCCTTTCCATAACTCTAATGACAATGACAATTACATGTTTGATCACAGGAAATACAACCAAAACTTTAATCGATTTCAAATTCAAAGTTGAGTCAACATAATGGATTCATATAATGGGACACATCACAAATGCCTACATTTATGCTTAATACTACTTTTACAAAATCTACTGATAATGGTGAGTGGGCAATATTAAAAAGGGAGTAGTTAAACAGTATGCAACTGGGATTAGGGTGATTGGTTAGCTAAAAACTATCAAAAACACTCAAGTACTAAACATAATCAACTACAGAGAACATGTAAGCCTTGAATTGGCAGGCCAATGAATGCAGGCAAGACAAAAAGAAACCCCACATGCAAGACAATATGAATTGGATGAGTAAAACATGCAACTGGTTTCCACACAATTGCAAACCTTATTTCACAATTGGATAAAACATCCCTTTACTCATTATTAATCATGTAAGGTTTCATATAAAGCTGTTTTATTCTCTGGTGATATTTCCTTTACTTTCCCGACTTATCTCACCAATCAATAGAATAATAATCAACAGCATCTGCAACAGGAAAGAATTTTCCAAGAGTCAATTAAATATTTTACAAAGAATAAAACTGCTAATTCAAATCTGCTGTCTACTTTGCAACCATCTTTAGGCTGATTTGAACAATTTATATGCATGTCATTTGAAAAGCAACTTTCCATCTTCATAACAGCTGAAGTTGTTTTATTCGTTATAAAATATTTTATTTTCTAATGGAATATTCTTTCCATTTAAATTTCTTTACGAATGGAGCCAATATCTCCTTTCAGTTTGAAATTGAATTTCATTCTGAGTTGGACTACTTCAAAAAATGTCAGCATTTGGGGAAAATTATCTGGAAAATTCCAAAATATGATTTTTATAAAATTTTTTCAATATCTTCGAGCACATATAGTAAAAATGCCTTCTTCTTTAACAAATGTCAATATTTTTTACATCTGATAACATAGTAAAACTAATTTAAGCTTACAATCATTCCCTTTCTCAAAATAAACCAACCCTTGATTCATACACAAACCAATTCCAGGTAACAATTAACATTTTTTGTATAATTCTGAATTTAACAAGTAAAGATTTTCTATGAAGACAAAGAATAATGCATTTTTCAGTCCGGTATAAATTCTTTCACCCACCACTTGGTTATGATAAGCTATCATACCTCCTCCCCTTCTCAACCAAAATTCAAGTACCAATCTCTCCCCATTTATTTTATTATCACAAGAAGTCACCTCTTTTATCAAAGATATCTGATTCAACTTCAAGTCAGCATTTTCCAAAAACAAATTTTCAGACATTGAATTTTCAAAAAATCTATCTTATCTGCTCTGGTGGAACAACCAATTTGTATTAATGGTTGGCAAATATAATTCCACCAATATTATTATTGTCAAAGATATGCATTCTTGTCTCTTTTTCAGAAAAAAAATTTCCCATATACATTTCAGTCTTCTAAAATCCCTCTGTATAATAACTCCCATATTTGTGGTGAAACAATTCATGCCTTTTGCAGCACGATAATGTTTCTTCCCTGCATTTCACTGCTTTTCCTTGAATATTTTACCAATAAAGCACTCTAGTAATGGTATCCCAGCCTCCATATTCACCAGACATGACCCTATATGGCTTTTTTGTTCCCAAAAATAAAATGAACCTCAAAGGGATGTTGTTTTAGAAGTATAGATGAGATCGCTGAGAATATACTTGTATTGCTGAGAGAACTAAAAGTTATACCAAAGATCGAGTTTCAGAAGTCTTTTGAGGATTGGAAATTGCACTGGCAAAAGTATATACTATTATTTAATGGGGACTACTTTGAAAGGGATAAAATTAATACAGATAATTAAATGAAATTCTTTCCAAATGACTCAAATTCCCATTATATATTGAACGCACTTCGTATTGTGTACTCCTACTTTTGGCAAAATCCATCGCAATACCTAGATGTGATATAAATGAACAAGACTATAATTATTTACATATTTGAAATACCAAGCACAAAGGGGATGTAAGCATTGGTAAATATATGCTAAGTGCATCACACTACACAAATTTTTACACATTCCCTTAGTAGTTCACAACAAATTGCCACCGAAATTATAATCATCCTAAACAATCCACTTCTTTGGAATCTTACCTTTGACAAAAGAATATATATGATTTTAAAGAATATCTCACCTTAACTGGCTTATCTTTTGTTTGGTATATGTTGTCAGAATTGCTCACTATATGTTAAACAAAGGAGTCAATAATAGTATTATTATTAACTGTGATGTTAAGAATTCATGAAAAAGATGCAGCATCTACATCCAGATTTACTAGAAGTTGAATTAAGAACTACATATTTGAAGAAAATAGAAACATAGAATTAAGAATAATTACAAAATGAAATGACCTCCTAACCCAGATTAAATTTATCATTTTCCAATGTGCAAATACTTAAAAAAATTCAAATGTTTTATTGCAACTTCACCATACTTAATGGCTATACTGTGTATATCTCATGGATACACTGTCTATATCAACTCAAATGCTGAAAATTATATGGCCTCCATGGTGTTATACATTTTATGAAATCAACAATTTTTGGAAAACAGATTCTAATGATGATGTTAACTATGTATACATCCATGATTTTCCTAGAGCCTATTATTACATAAACTTGTAATGAAAAAAATTGTGTTTTTACCTTTTATTTCCTTGGCTTTAACAGTTTTAATTTTCAAAAATAACAATAAATAACTTTCCTAAATATTCTTAGGTACTTGATAATGAATTCATTATTTTGCATGCTCAGCTCTGAAACATTAATCATCAGTCATTGCTATTATCTTATGGAGACTAAACTTAATGTTGTTTTAAATAAGTCCTCATCATGCATACAAATATTTATTATTCTGGCATGTCTTAGTATTTCCGATATAATCAACTCTTCACAGCTTCTCCTACATGGTTTGACATAGAACAAAGAGTTTCAAAGACACTATTTATTGACATTCATGATCAACTAACCAAGGGGTTACCAGTTTGTCATTGTCATGTTGGCAAAAATTATCATTTGGTTATTTTAACTCCAAATTCAAACATTCTAACTTAAGTTTTAATATTATATCCTATAAAAAATAGTTCTTAAACTAATAAAAGTATTTTCATTTAGGTCTTTATGAAAATAAATGATGCATTAGCTAACAAGGCTTTCAGCTACATAAATTTAATTATGTGACAAAACCTTGAAGCTAAAATTGCAAAAGGTAGGTCCCTACATTATAATTTACTCATTAGTGAATTTCTAACATTGGCTCTAATGTTTAAAATTAGCCTGGTATGTACATTTAAAAATGTCCTTTCCATTCCTATAAAAAATTATGCTATGAGAGGGGCACGGATCAGTCACTGGCTATAATAGGTTCAAAAACGTAATTAAGCATTGGTTGACTTCAAACCCCTAGAATTCTCTTAGTGAATATTTTGAACTGGACTTCACAAGAGTGAAATTATAATACATGCGTATCTCTTCACAACGGTAATGAACATATGTATTTATAAGTTTTTCTTTTGATGACATCGATAGTGGTAAGTGCTGCTCTATGATAAATAATAATTTATCAGTCTTGTTAACATACCAGTTTCATTTAGATCACCAAAGTTAAGCAATGTTAGAGGTTGGTTGGGGGACCTCCATACTTTTATTTTGATCCTCTTGTCCCCTGCCTGTATGTGGCAGGCAAGTAGATATACTTGGCTTGGTACCATGGACCAAGAGATTTAGTTGTCCAGGGTTCCTGTTGAAGGTGCACCCCATACCAAAAATCATGCCATACATGCATTTGAAGGAGTTTTGACTCAAAATTCTGTGTCTTTTAAATTAATTATAAATATTTATTTTAATTGGACCAGTAGCTGCCAATTGGCTCTATACCAGATTAAGATAGAAGGAGAATGAGGAAGAAGTATTGAGAAGCATTATGGCATATGCCTTTTCATAAAAATTATTACTTTCCTATCAATTCTGTTGTGATTACTTCCCTATTATTCATGATTGAGTTTACTTACTTTCTAGGGAAATGTCTGATGCTGATTGACTTTTTAATTTTGGGATCTAAACTTCAACAGCCACATGTTTAAAATTCAAAATGGCACAATCAACTCATCTTATACAAGAATTATTAAAGGAAGAGTACGGTTTTAAATTAATGTAAAATTAAACTCATAATTAACCAAACTGAGAACTGGATTAAATTTTAAAGGATAATGAATATGTATTTATTAAATGTATCTTGATAATGCAAAAATTACTACATGCTATCATGAAGAAATTAATGAAGTTAATCTAACATTCTGTGGGATGCTATTCCTAGATTCAAACACAACAATTTCAAGGAGTGAAAATCATTTGCCTTGCCTTGGATTCGAATTCAGATCCCTCAGTGCCTAACTAAGTACTTTAGCACTTGAATATTAAGGGATCTGGGTTCAAATCCCAGGAAAGGCAAATGCTTTTTACACTTTGAAATTGTTGCATTTTAATGCATACTGGCAGATAACTCTGTTCAAAGTTACTGTGATGGTAACTCTCACAGTTATTTGAATCCCTAGATTCAGTGAAAATGGTTCCTCTTGAAAAAGTATCTAAGCACATGTCATTCTTTATGATTTTGCCTTACCACAGTAAATAGAGAATATTTTAACCTGCCATCATGAGTTAGGGCATACCTCACTGTCAAAATATGACACTACCCTTTGATAATCCTGGTAAAATATACAAATTATATGCAAACAACATGAACAATCGATTTCTCATGATTCATATTAGAGCTGGACAAAACACTAGTTTTTGGGTCATTATAGAATGACACTGGAGAGACCAAATAAAGAAGATAACTTTACACATTTGTGGACAGAGAATATTTTGCCTGCTTTATGGGTGCAAACACCCATATTTAAGTGGAAATTTCAGCTGAAACTGCCACCAGCTTTATGGAGCGCATGAGAGTCCTTAGATTCATCAGTGCTTGTGGGTGCATGCATATTTGAGCCCCTGTCAAATGAAGGGTAATGACACCCACAAACAAAGGCATAAATAATAATTTAGAATTAATGAGAACCAATTACCAAAGAATACACAGCCAATAGAACACAGTATTTGATAAACAGATAAATTCATAATATAATTTAATAAAATGATTAATTTGGATTCAAGTAACTAAACATGTCCTAAGCTTTGGCCATTATGAGACACAGTTTATCAGTAAAAAGAAAGCATACTTATACACAGAAGAAATGAAGAGTCATTAGTACTTACCGCTTATGTGTCAATGTAAATAAATGGAGACATGCCAGTTGACAGGTCTAAGATTACAACTCAATTATTATATGTAGGCATTTGGTAAATAAGTGATCAAATTAATATCAATGCCCAAAATAACAATCAAGAGGAACTTAGGGTATATTTTTGGATATGTGGACAGTAAATATCAAAATGTGCCAACTTCTGGATCCAGAAGAGCTCCATGAAAAACATTTTCAGGATTACTTTTAAAATAAAATCAAACCTTGATAAAAGGACTTCTTCCTGGGGGTCTCCTTTTGGAAAGTAGTGACACTGATTCCCTTCCAACAGACTTACCCATTCACTGCATTGACTGAACAATAATAATTAATTCAATAACAATAAAAAAAATATCAAATCAGTTATATATAGGAAGGCTTAGGGCTGACTAGCATATTTTTAATCCAACATTTTGACAATTATTAAATTGCCTTTCAATTTTTTAAGGAATATTTAAATTCGCTCAAAGCATTAACAGCATAAAAATATGATACAATCAAATAATGAAACAGAAAGCCTCATTTCATCACCCCATGGGGATGAACATTGATGCCATAAAAAGAGAGAAATAATTATCTGTTTAATGAACTAGCAAAATGATTGCTTTTTTTATGATTCTATAATTTTAAATTCAATAGGCATGAATGGACAAGGTTAATAATTTCATGTTCACGTGATGGAATATCAATATGTAAAACTGGCACAGAAAAAAAGAATCAGAAAAAAATGTCTATTCTTATTCTACTGGGTTCACTTTTTGCCATTCAGAATAATAATTATCCATCATTTCAAGTGTTCCCCCTTTAATCATCAATTCTTATTTCTATATATTATTAGAATGTAGTCCGATATTATTCCCAAAGAAAAATTACTTCTCCTATTTCAAAATAACTTGTTCACCCAGCAGCCCTCTATAATTGTCTTGCCCTGGTCTTCCTTTTGGAACCTTTGGTTACTTTTTCCTTTCTAATATGCTTTCAAACAAATCTAACAAACATTGTGCCTCTATGAATGCCCAGTACATCTGGTCATTCTCTTCTCTATGAAACTCCAAAGCTTATTTTTAACACACACTTCCCTAGTAAGGATAAGAAAAAAGTGAATAACCAGTGAAATGCGTATAGAGACAAAGAAATTAATAAATAATGCAAAAAAAACTTTGATTGAAAATTAAAGGGAAGCAAAAAAATTACCAACTGTCGGATAAAAAATAAAATAGCATATGCAATGCTGGAGATTATAATAATAATCCTACACAGTAAGTAATGCCAAATAATTTCCATTATGTGGATTTGAACTCTTAAACTTTAGAGTGAAGTAAGGCACTCACTCAATTGCTCTCTTATGAATACAATATCTGTTTTCAATTTATCTTTAATTTTCTATAATATTATTTTCATCTGATTGATGTGGAGACATCTTTCTTCTCTTCACAGTCACAGTGTGCTTATCCTTCCTCTGTCTATTCACAGACTGCCTATTATCTTTCTCTCAATCTCATTCGTTATTTTATCAATGTACACATTGCATTTTCCAAGAGAATGATGACCAGTGCAGGTGAAATGTTGGATTCTTGTCTGACTTCTTAATTGATTTTAACTTTTGTTTTCTTCCATGTTTCATCTGCATGTGACAACATGATCCTCTAGAGTTGCTATATTATTCTTCTGTTGCTATAATCCATCCGCAACTAGTCAGTGTTTGATCATTTGATACTTGACATTTCCAAAAGCCTCCTCCAAGTCCTCATATGCTAATTAAAGGGTTTTATTGGAGTGGAGTGCATTCATTTTCCTGTTTTTATTCTTCAGCTGAATATTGCCTCTTTTTTGTTATTATATCCTAATCTGGATCTGATTTCTTGTGCAAATATATCAATCACTCAAGATTTTTAACCTATTTTAAAGGGAGGTTTCTTTGATTTTTCCTTCTGCTCCCCAGCTGATTACTCCTATTGGTATTTGGAGACATATAACATAGCCACTATTATGTATCACATTTTTGGACTTCATTTCCTTCACTAAAGAAATAATTACCTGTATCATGAAGTTTGCCAACAATATTCCAATTTTTTAGCTTCCTTTCAATAATACCTACATGTCTTTTACTGTACAGTACACCTTGATAATTTGTTTTAATGTTTAAGCCATGTGGGTCATGATTTTCTTCATATATTTCACTGCCTATTATTATAATTTCCTAGTAATTTTCATTTACCTCACTTTTACCACTAATTAATGTATCCAGTAATGTTTTTGACACTTATATAATTATTCTATAGATTCCCTGTGTTTCCAATATATTCATCTTCTATTAGCTTAGTCTCAGTTCATTGCATTTTAATTTTTCATTCTGTGAAGTTGCTCTTCAATAGTCAGTATTCCGTTTTTCTGTCTAGCATTTTCACTGTTTTCTTGGTAATAACTTTTAATTAATTAATTCTTTACCTCCTTAAGCTATTGCTTATATTTCTCCGACTCTATTATTTCCCCAACTACTTTTATTTCAACCACTTTTAAATTTATCACTTACCTATTCCTTGGAGTACCAACCAGTCAAAAGCATAAGCAATGACAAGGAATTTATAGCTAACAACAAATATGATGGTGATACACTCAATATATCCGAGCAGGTTTGGTGCAGTGTTGCTGGGTTTATTAAGTTTCTGGGTTTCTCTGCATTGGTTGGCTTGTTTCAATGGACATGGAAGCTTTGAGGTTACTGTTTTCCTAGAATTGTTAAATTCAACATGGAAGAGTTTTAGGAAGTGGCCATCAAATACACAACCAACATCTGATCTCATGCCTTGAATTTTAATGTCTTTGCTATGTAGACATAGCAAGAAGAAGCTGGTGGAATAATTCCCCATGGAGACAGATAAAACAGACAAATGTCAACCTCTGACATTTTAAATTCATGAGAAAATAACAGAAGACACATTTTACTATCCCATGGTATATCTACTTAGAGTGATAATAATATTAGTCCACTGACAGTTTTAAATGCAGTATTTTCATATTGGAAATAAAGGCATATCTATGATATAAACAGGTATGATGGATAGTAAACACAAAAACATTCACCAGAGAATCGATGGGAAATATCAAAACAAAGTTAAAATGAAACAAAGTTAAATGAACTAAATGGGAAAGAAATAAGAATATATATCCACTAAGGGAATCATTAACAAGATTGTTTTTTCAAACTTGTCATTATGTACTATGATTTTATTAGAGGTGATTAGCAACAATAATGTAAATCATGCACTCAAAATTGAATAAGGAAATTGGCTAACAATTAATAAAAGGATAAAGGATCACAAAAGGGCCATTCAACTTTTACAAATAGAGAAATTGACATGCAGAAACAGGAAAATGAATTAATATAAAAAACAGTACATTTACAACACAATCTCACTACTGGTGAAGGATACTCCAGGAAGCCATTGAGACAAGAAAAAATTTTGAATAGGGGCTTTGGCTTTTAGATTAAAAGACATAGAATCTGATTCCAGATAATACAAGAAATCAGAAGGTTCTCCCCTTCTCTTCTATCAGTAGAAAATTAACAACTTGCCCTTATAACTGAATAATTTGCTAAGGAAACCACCAAATGAATTACATCATACTCTGAAATATGTAGCAAATGAGATAAACTTCAGTCAGTGGCCAACCAACGTAGGAAAACCTTGAAACCAATTAAACTAATGTGATAAGATATTGTGTGTTTTTAAATGCAAATTATGGAGGAGGGAGGAAGTTGATATAACTCCGAATCAAAAGTGTGTCAAGAGTTGTACACCAATCATTTTCTCTATATGATGTGCTTGAAATGTTAGTTTTATGTAGAAACTATCCTAAGCTGTGGAAAAAGTAAATGCAATGGTGGTGCAATGTCTTGAAACAAATATACTTGAAACACCTATTATAGTACAGGTGAATATTTTTAGTGCAAGTTAATGTAAGATTACCTACTTATTAACATTTAGCAGTCTTAAAATTAAAGAAAAAACATGCTTGATCAATTGTTTGACCAGAGTTGACTGTCAACAAACTATGCTAAAAGAGATATTGACATTTAAATGAATATTCAGAATTACTCAGTATATGTTAGCAATGAGAAGATGGGGGCTATGATCTCAGTGGGATAAAAGCATATGAAAAGCCTCTCTTACCAAAAGCTTTTGCATGTTGAAAAGCCACACTCTTCCTAAACAGCCAGTAATGTTGTTCATTGTGATATTATATAAATGCAACTTCCTATAGAGTAAGGCTTCCTGTACCACAATGATAACTGTATTTGTAAGCAGAGGTTGATAAGTATCTATTGGGTGAAACTCTGGAGTGATCTTCAACTTTATTCCAACCTTTACTCATGTATGAAAAACTCTGGTCGGAACTTTTCCTTTCCTTGTTGGACATATAATCTACAAATAAATCAAAAAATAAAGCCAAAGGCCTGAGCTTTGTTGACTTTGGAACTGTGAGATTATTTGATTAAAAGGTGCCCATAAGAACCTCCATTTACCAGTGGAAGAACCCTTAACTCAAAGGCCTATTGAACTGCTGATACCCCAACCCTTAATGAAGATTGTAAACTTTGCACCTTTGGTATGACACCTAACAGAGACTTGAAAAAGCAACAATCTGACATCCAGTTCATAACCCTTGAAAATGCAACATTGGGACAAATCCCACAGTGGTGGAAGCCTAATGCCAAGAATCACTCTGAGATACATTATAGGATAATACAGAATCTATGGAATTACTTTAAGATAAAGAAGACCTTAAGTATCTATTACAAAACTGTACATCCATATATTTCAAGTGAAAGAGAGTTTTGTCTTCATATTTCGATGTTTTAGAGTTATACATCAGTATTCATGTCAGAGATGTGGCAACAATGAATGTCATTTCACTTGATAGATATATATAAAATAGAGTTCTATGATATATGTCATGAACCAGGTGGTTTCTCAGGAGAGGACAATCTATTGATCTCCACCATTGTGATGAACAAAAGAATTGAACACTCTTTAAATCTGCATGTGAGGAAGGAAGCAGGACCTAGTTATGAGAAAAGAGCATAGTGTTCCTCCTAACCAACTTGGTATACTGGTATATCAAAGCTCCTTGAGGAGTTATTCAAAACATGATGAATTAACATGAGGCAGTGTCTTAATTCAGTAACATTGGTCAAAGAAAGGCTTAAGCAAGGAACTTTCTCTGACTAGAGGCAAGTCATCCGCCTGTACCTCAATGAACTGATCTAGAATGTGGTTCTACTCTATGAGTAGATTGAATTTTGTATTACGGTAGCTAGGGGGAACCCCAATTCATCATTTACTACTGCATACAATGAATGCTATTTAGATAAGGTATGGAACAAGAAGATAATTTGTTCTGCCTCTTTCCTACTTGACTCCTATGAACTCTTATTAAAAAACTCCAGGAACTGTAAAGAAAATGCAACACTATGATGTGTATTCTTTTAATATGGCACAGTGTCAAATTCCACCTGTGTGACCTGGTGTGCTGACCACCACCGGTGTGCTGACATCAACTCCAAGGGAAAAGTTCTTAACAAGAGTAGAGTTACACAGACTTAATGAGGGATTAAAAAACACTATCAACAATTTAAGGTAGTGAATTGTTTAATACTCTGTTCCAAGTTGTGGTAAATGTGATTGAACAATGGAAAGTCTTGGGTACTATATGATTAGCTCAGGAAGGGTGTAAATCCTCCAGACGGTTTGAAGAAATCTGGAGCCACACAGTAGGATTCCTGCTAACATGAACTCGAAAAGTGTTTAAGAATTCTTTCAGTTTAAGTTTAAGAGTGAGGATGGTACAGAAATCTAAGTTAAACGTTAACATAAGAATACATATAATATTATTCTATAAAAAATAAAAATATTGCTTCATCTAAACCAGGAAGGACAGACCAAAAGTCCCCTACTGGGATGGCATAACCCAAAGGTTCACAAGAACATCAAGGAGACTCTTCAATGATGCTGATAAAATAGCAAACTATGAAAGTTTGGTCTAATTTGGAGATCCAGCAAATTTATAAATCAACAATAAATTGCTTCAAAAGAGAGCCTTTTAGGGGATTTTACATGAATGGTGGAGGAATAACATACATGCATATTTTTAACTCTTTATTTAAATATAATTTGTATTTATAATATTCTTCTTGTGAATGTATGTGCATTGTAAGAGTGACCATTGACCAGACTTGACCGTTGCCACCAGGACAATTGCCTGATTGCAATGATATAAATTCTTAAATAATAAATAAATAAATCAACATCTAGTTTCAATCACTCAGTTATCACCAAGTGGCTCACTACGGGGAACAAAGCAAGTTTATGTGAATGAAAATGATAGTTGTTGTAGGGGATGAATAAATTGATATCATAATCATTGGTAAATAATTTAATCAACAACTTCCTATTGCCAATGCTTAATGCAATCTGACTCATTACTGTATTCCTGTTGTAACCAATCAACTTAAAATAAAAACTCACAATCTCTTCACCAACACCTTGTACTCTTTTCATCAAATTTACTTCCCCTCTCACTGTCTTCTAACAGCAGTGATGTTACCTATATATATATATATATATATATATATATATATATATATATATATATATATATATATATATATATATATATATAAGAGCCTAATTGTAGTTTTTTTTACATTTTATGATTGTGTAGTGGCTGACTGATTTTACATTCACTATTTATGGAATTTTAATTGTTGACAGTACCATACAGTGTACAGATACATACATCCTTCATTGTTTCTTATTTGTAAAATAATCGACGTTTGTTTTTAACCTTATTCTACTTTGTATTGTCACTTGACATGTGGAAGGGAGAAAGTGAACCTGTAAAATCAACTTTATTTTAGAATGGACTTTATCTCTCAACCTCACTTACTTATAAAAAAACTGGACCATGGGGATAAAAAATAAGTCCAATGTGACTGCTTTTTAACTTGTACTTAAGAAGCTGTCACTTATCAAGTGCTACCACAGAGTAGCTGATTTATTTGGTGACAAATTGTGAATAGACTGATGTCCCTTGTGCAATATTGTGTCCTGCATAGTAATGTGTTTAGGTATTCTCTCTTCACTCTTGTTGATCATATTCTATGTTATGTACTTGACCAACAGAATAATGAAAGTTATTATTACTATTTAAATGAAAGTAGGTGGCACCTGTGACAAACATGTTCTTTCTTTCAGCATGGTTTCTAAGAAGTTAAACCATTTTCCTATGGTGCTAATTTCTCATTAACCCTGATAGTGTTCCCTAGGCATCTAAACTTCACAAAATTCTCTGAAAAAACCAGCAAACTAGATTCAGGTTACCTCAGGAAATGGAACCCATTCTGACTAAAAAGCACTTATTTGCATGCTAGAAACAGAGAAACCATTATCACGTATAACAACATTTGATGATAAATATCCAGTTTTCATTCATTTACGTTAACTGTGGTTAACCTCATTATTTGAATCAATTTTATGTCCTTCTTTCTGAGACATTAGAAGATAATGAGCACACAAGGGATGGCTCCTTGCAGGAGTATCCTTGGCATTTGAATCAGCACGCCTATCTGAAATGAAAGTTGGAAAAAAATGCCCACCACAGTCTGTTTCACAGGCTTGAAAACATCTTGTAACCTGATTACATATGGTGAAAAATCACTATAACCTATAAATACCAGTGATACATAGCTTTTCTTCAGAGGATATGAATGTATGTAATTTGAGTTTATGTAGAAAAAATTCACACATGAACCACAGATTTCCCACAGCCATTTAGAATGGAATCACCAATCACAGCCGCCATTTTTAGATGCAAGAAACCAGTGAAGTGAAGGAGAGTAGTAATACAAAATTAACCAATTTTATGGCAAAATCTCCTAGATGATATCATAACTAGGAAAGAGTATGCTTAGAGCTGTCCAAGTTTTGTTGGTTGTTTTGGGTATTGTCAGTTGATTACAGGTAATGTGTGATGAATGGCCAATGATTGGGAAAATACAGTCAATATCCTTGAGAAAATATTGATGACAAATAGTGAAACAAGAATATTGGGTGACAATTTGATGCTAGATAATCTAAACGTTGACTCTGAGATGATACTACAGTCATCACATGAAATATACAGCTGGACTACAATATCAGTATAATGTCATATTGAATACTTAGTGATAAGTTTACTTCCATCCATGGTTAAGAGCATTAGAGTCCGGCAAAATTAGTGTCTCTAAATTACCTTTGTTCTGGAATTCAAAATGCATTATGTTAACTAAAACTCTTGTAGTACTAACCCCATCCTACCAATTATGTACTATATCCTCTAGTTAGATCACAGGGTAACACCAAAGCACAGAAGGCAACTACATATGATTTTGTCTCCTAGCTGAAAAGATTCAATGATGAAGTGAATAAAGTTTGAATACCATTGGATGATTTCTTTGTCAGAAACCACTACTGAGGATTGACAGGCAGGCCTCATCACCTCAAGAACTCTCAATTTTTTGAAATAAAGACCCTTGTGGTTTCTTGTCTGAAAGACTGCTTTTCTACAAGCCCTCTCTCAGCAGGAGATAATATTTAGGAGATCTAAGGTCTTCTTAACTCATCAAAATAGTTTCCATTACATCTCTGCACCAAACAGCATTACATCGTTGATAATATGAGAAATGAAGTGCAGCTTAGAAGGAGAATATTTTTTTCCAAGAGGATGGACAAATCCTCATTTTTTTCAAAGTAGGTAGAGCATTTGGCTACTGATATGGAATTCCTAGATTCAAATTCAAGAAATGCTTTTGGATACCTCAAATTTCCCTGAAGCTGAGTAATTTTCTGGGGACTCCATCTACCTGGTAAACTGTAAATGGTACAGGGAAAGGAATTACCTTCCCTAACCTGATACATGAATTTCACACTATTTAGATAAAATAGTATGAGGTTCCACCCTCACCCATTTAACAAGCCTTCAAGATTACAGCAGTTATACTACAGTTAATGAAACAGATTAGGTTAGATGCTACCTGTGGTAATACTGAGCTCACTCTAAAGTGTACATACCTACTAATGGTTCCAGAAATGTGAATGTTCACTAAAAATCATTTCTCCTCAGCACAGCTTAATATACAACTTCTAATAATCTCCAAATATTCACCAATGGAAAGTAGGTTACTGAAATCCCATGTAGTGTCAGTTTAGCTAGCACTAAGCTATAATCGACATTACATAATTTTCCAAAATTCCTTTGTTCTCACCAATTACACTACTGATTTAATTTATTTTAGCTCTACTTATTTGTTGTCTTCTAAGGTTTCACTATTGCCTTACTTTTTCTTTGAAAGTGAGATGAGCTAGCTGGAGATAATCAAAATGCAATGCTCATTGATTGTTTGAGATAAATAATTACAGATTAAAATCACCTACATGGTCAATTAAAATTGGCAATTTTCCACAAAATAAAATTTCTTATTAATACGACTGGTTTCGATGTAACTACATCGTCTTCTAGTAATAGCCATTTCTCATTGTCTACTATATATACTTAAAAGCAAGTAAGGGGAGGGTAGTGGAAAATGGGGTGAAGAGGGAGGGGAGGTGGAATGTGGGGCCACGTGGGTGACTGTTACCAGAAGATGATGTAGTTTCATCGAAACCAGTCGCATTAAAAATTTTATTTTGTGGAAAATTGCCAATTTTAATTAATCATGATATTCCACCATATCACGCCTGAAACGTCTCTTTTTATTTACACCTAAAGGTGTACACTGAACGTAATCCAAAAATATCTTCTGTCTATTTCTGTTCACTTTTAAATATTTTTCTTTTTCAGTCATATTAACAACAATAAATACTGCGTTGAGAAGCATATCAACATCCTTGTGTGATGGAGGGTAGTTTGATGGATGAAGTCCACCTCAACCAGGTTATTCATTTTGGATATCTTGGATTTTTCATTTTTTCTCTTGGTTTCTCTTTCAAAACTCTAGAGAGTTGTCCATATTTCATTGCATGTGTGGAAGTTAAGTGTAATTAATAAAAGCTGAAAGTGTATTTATGAAATTGAGAATGAGAAATGAATGGGAAATTGAAATAATAGGAATATATGTATTTAGCAACAAACAGAATGTGTTATTTTTAGCCTTGCTATTGCTTTATCACAAACAGATATCCGAATAAATATAATGGCTTTTGACTTATTTGCCTCTAAAATTACCAACTTGGAAAAATCTGAGGATGCTGGTACACCAAGTAAAAGTTGATGAATGAGATTCAACAATTCTCAAACGAAGTAATAGAATCCCATATCTTCTCATCAATTTTATCAGCACTAATATTGCTGTCCATGACTGGCTATTATCAGGTGGTGTAAAGTTAATAAATGCATCATATGATGATGCTCAAATAAAAATTCCATAAACAGAGAATCCTCAATATATTAATACACACCTATGAAAACACTTGAATATTTATTTAAAAACTTGAAATATACTTTGTAAAATATAATATTTAAATTTTATTATTTAGGTAGATGCAAAGAAATGTTATAGCTAATGGTTCAACCATCAAAGAATAGCTGGGAAAACAAAATGCATAACATGACATACATATAACATAATAGTCAAGGTGCAAGTGAAAGGTTATTCATGCAAATATTGCCAGCCATCCTTCCATGGTTAAAGAAAATTTGTACTTGACAGTTCATCCAACAGCAACAAAAAATATTCATGAGTCAAGTGTTTTTATCCTGGGGAATCACTGTTAAGGTACAAGTATCACCTGTTGATGCCAGAGAATTTGGAAAACAATTGCCCATTTGAAAAATTCCATGAGAAAATAGGGATTTAGTACATGTACATATCTCAAACGCTTCCAAAAAGTGGGGCCTGCAGCAGCAGAGAGTGTAAATTGCACAGCGGGATATACACAAGTAGTTTTGGCTTGCCCACTTATCTGGAGCAAGAAAAAAGGAAGAGAGGCCCACTAGCAGAGGCAACCAACCGCCTCTCACTTGGCCGCTCCATTACCTTGCTCTTCAAACCTTCTCTGGCAGAGTGAACACTTGCCGCCTTCCTGGTAATCCCTCCACTCTTTGGCCTCACCCCCGTCAACGTCTCCCACGCCCCCTTCATACTCGTCTTCCTCTTTTCCACCCTCCTCCTCCTCCTCCTCCTGTGCTATGCTATAATCACCCTCTGCGGAAGAAAACAATGCAACAGGACTGCTCCTCCAATGGCTGCTGCGGCTGCTGCTGGCATCACTATGCACCTCTCATCCCCACCCACATACACACTGACACACATCTATGTACCCATCTCTAACTTGATTGAATGCAAAAGTACCATATGCACACAATGCCTGCCAAACAAGGACCTTTTTACTCCCTCATCGGTGACAAAGAAAGGAGTGACAGGGACCCTCTGTGGCATTAAAATATGCTTGAGTGTGCATATACATGTAACACACACACCAACCAACCAACAAATGGGGGTCAAGGCCAAAACTAGGATTAAGCAAGCCAGGGTGGCAATCACAGATACCAAATAAATTTATTACATTTCAGCCTGTTATGAGCATGTCTCAAGATGCCTGGTTACCAGGTATTCAGAGCTGTCCCACTGCTTGGTGAGCCATGTCAGATTCATTCATTTCTTGAGAACATATCTTTATATCCGATTAATCATTAGAGGAGTAATAATATGTTACTGCGTTTATAGTGTCAAGGACTTCATAATATTCTGGACTAGCAAACCGAACGGTATTAGGGTTAACCTTGTGAAATTTATCCATGATGGAAAGGAGACAAACTATGCAAATTTCACTTGAATAGAGATTTATTCACGACTCGGGTTTCAAACACTTAATGTCATCTTCAGGTGAACTTCAGGTAACAAGATTTTAAATTGCAAATTAGATACTTTGAATCCCATATTTAGAAAATTATTGGCACATGTTCCATAACAGGTATGGCTAAACTTGTATTAATGAGTATTGTTGTGGTTGGCAGTAAATATGGTTGATCATTTAACTATTCCATCTAACAGCACATTATAATTATCATATCAATGATGTACTTTGGGGGTTTGCATTAATTATCTACAAATTTTATTATAAGGGTGTTTTGTTAAAATCTCTTGTTTTTCTTAACTAATCATATTTTTCAAGTGTTCAGTAATTCTTAAAGGCAAATTCCCCAACACATGTTACCTGCTCAAACAATCCCAAAAATTTCCCAAACATGAACATGGAGTCAACTGAGATATAAATATACCTGCTATGATCATGAAGGCTATTTAGATAAACACCTTCAAACACATTCATTGTGATTTTTGCAATTTCATCATGACATTGATTTTTCAAATGTTCAGGATTCCTCCAGTGATGTGAATGAAACCCCCTCACCTTGCCTTTCCCTGAGGAAGCAAATCCCCAGTATTATCTCCTAATTGCCACCCCAAAAATTGCAAAGTAGGGGACTCACAATGATAGAGCCAAAGAAGCACTAGATATTCATGTGAAAGCATAGAAAGAGTTTCACAACCAAAACTGCTCAAACAAAAATCACTGGTGTGTATAGGTATATTAGTCACACTTACACAACACTAAAACTTAGGTGAACACTGGCATTGCTTGCATATTGGCTGACCCAAGGGGTGAATGTGATGGGAGTGTCATCCTGTTGCCAAAGAGTACAGACGTTAAGTGCACTTACAACTGGAAAATGTCATGCAGGTGTTGGTGAGGATGAACACATGAATGACACTCAAGAGGCCAAAGTGAGGTGTTTAAGATGAAGCCATACAATAATTTTGTGATGTACATTTTTCATGCAGAAATGATGTTTGCTGATTTAGCAATTACTTTGAAGAGAATTTTTCCAAACAGCTGTCATTAAACAGTGGAAGGAAAAAATAAAGATAAGAATACATGGTGAATGTTTCAGGCCCTCAAGCCCTTTTTAAGTGATTGAGGAATTATAAAAATGTAATTTTAAGAGTTGCATCATTGACAACTTACAATTTTTCCACAGCTTCTTGTAGACTCAAAAGATTCTTTGTAAGTTTGTTTCCACTATTGTTTTGCCCAATCACCTATGTACTCCAACACAAATTCTTATGTGTAGTGAAAATAAATAACAGAGTGTATTTGTGGAGTGGTGGAATGAAATACATTTTCTGTCCAACACTAATAATGCTCAGTTTCACCTCAATTGATAAGTAAACATTTTTGGTAGCTTTTCCCAAGACTGTTGACATAAACAGGGAGTCCAAGTGAAGAAGTAATGGAGAAACCATGGTGATGCCTCACACTCACTAATAGATACAACAAATTGGAAATGTCCCCCCTATCCTTTGAAACACTTTAAAATACAAATATTTTCTTTGAAATAAAATATTTTATGCTACAAGGCACAACAACAATAAAAATAACTAAAGTATGGTAATTGAAAGACAGATTTCAATATATATCAACTTTTAATAATTATAATGCTATGATATACCATTCATGTCTGACAAATTAACTGGAGGTAAATAAGAGTGAATTATTCCACAAAGCATAGGGCATCACCCCCTTCAACTACCTCCCTCATCAAGTGCCTTACAACACTTTGCAAGCGTCAGCAACCACGGAGGAGCCCCCAGTCCTATCGGTCACCCACTTAAAGACCTACAATCAATCACTCTAAGTGTATCCAAGTCTTGTCCTCCTATAGATTCATGAAGAGAAAGGAATGAAATTAAATTACAGAAACTCCTCACAGCTTGAAATCAATCAAATTCAAACTTGGGACGGATGTAAATATTATATGTAATTGGCAATGAATGATGAATGGTAAACATTGAATAGATGTTCACTGATGTAATAGTAATGTTTATGGATGATAAATACGAAATAACAAAGTCAATATCTTTTCTATCAATTAAATATTTTTTGCTTTGGGTCAGCTCGCAATCTTCATGCACATTTATCAGGGAACTAACTTTTTTGCCACCTTTCACTGACAAAAAGGCATTGTGAGGAACACGAAGTTCATGCATATTAAATGCAAGAGAAAACACGTTAGCTTGTCTCAATAATACTCCATCTCATGACCTCAAAGTAAATTCAGAGTAAATATATCTGTCTTCTCTATTATTATAGTTGGTAGATGGAAATTATTTCATTGGCAGAAACTTATGCAAAGTGAGAAATTTAAGGAAAACTGTATTCCATGTCATTATGTCAATATTCCAACTATAATTTGCAATTTGACAATGAGCTAGTAGAGAAGGAACCAGCTAAGGAACCCAAACAAGGAACCTTTGGTTCATTGATACTAGGGGGGAGGGAAGGATTACATGATAACTCATCTGGAACACAGAGGCTCTGAGTGATGATTTTGCACAAAAAATCATTTAGTGGGAGACTTTAGGAGAATAAATATGGGTCCTGGATTCTAACCTGGGCTATATTCTTGGGATTAAAAAATATTTTGATTGGTTTTGGCATGGTATGAAGTATATGGAAAATTTTCAGCTTTGTTTCATACCATTAAGAGGTCTATAATGTGTTTCAGAAGCTCATGTGCAGCATAAAAATTCAAAGCCCATCTTTATTCTATCAAAGAAGTGCAAGGAACTGTCAATGAATTGATGACAAGGGAACTTTAAAACAACATTATCTGTCACGCATAATTAATGAAGCTTTTATACTATTGCATTAACTGACATATTCTAGCTGGTCAATGGAAATATATGTTAAAGTTTGCATGGTTGTGAGGTGAAAAGGGTTATTTTTTTTAATATCCCAAATAAAGTTTCAATGGCTATTTTATGCACATTTATGGAAACTTGTAAAAAATATTATGGTGAATTAATAATTCATTCTGAGATATATTGCCAGTTGGACATGCCATCATTTACCTACAACACAATATCATTTGTCTTCTAAGTCAAAATAAGAAATTTTTATGGGCAAACTGTTCATTCTTGTCAACTAACTAATGGTACAAAGAAGAGAATAATGCTATCTGGGGGGCATTATTTATTATTTTAAGGCAACTCATCAAACAGTTAAGTGGCAGATTCTGTTAAGAGTTGCAATGTGTCCATAGAAATCTTGTGCAAATTTGTCGAAGGACAATTGTTGTGGAAGATGAAGGTTACTCAGTAGTACAGCTGAATATATTATCAGCTGGAAATTGGGAGATGAATTCATATTCTTTGGAGGACGATAATATTTTTAATAGAGAAAGTGTACCGATTTGAACAGGTGTATGGTGCAGTTTTTGCACTTCTCAATGTACAAACAACTTCATATTCTTCTCTATGTATGTACTGAGATTGGATCAAGAATATAATGATAAATTATCCTAAATCTGGAGACATTTAGAAGAACATCATTCTCTTTACTTAAGAATTCAACTAATAATAATTGAGTGCTCTGAAGACTGAGGTCACTTCACATCATTAACACCATTTAGGATAATTAATTACATACAATACAACATATATGCCCAAGATAAATTCAGATACAAAACTTTCATAAAAATAAGCAACCATTTTACCCACCAAAATAACTTATTCACCTTTAAATCCACAATAGAATACATAGAGAAAAAATCGAATTCATGCCAAGAATTTTATTTATCGCCATTGAAATATGACAATTGACAGACAACTTTTCATTGGTAATTTACTGTTTTGATTCCACATAAATAGCATGCAATTAAACTATTGTTCAGGAGTTTTTACATAAATCTGTAAGAAAATGAGTACCTTAGATTATTTTTCAGGAAATCATCATGTGCTGAAAATCAATGAGTAAAATGTTTTACTTTCATTGGTGGTTCCAATAATCAATTAAATAATATGTCTTACTTCATAGTCATACAAAAAATAAGAAGGCATTCAAATACTTAACCTACAAATAATATGCAGGTTTAAGGATGGGAAGCAAGTTCAGAAGATAGGAATGAGAAAGAAGTAACATTGCACATGAATATAGAGCATGAGTATTCATAAATGAGAAGGATAAATTTGGAGAAGAGTTAAAATCCATAGATTACAGTTAACTACAAAAATTTAGGGTAGAAATCAAAAACTTGAAAGTAAAACAGGAAAGGACGAGAGAACAATGAAGTGTCACTCGGTGTAATGAAAGGAATAGTCCATCTCACTTCCTTTTTTGATGTCATTCCTTTCCTTAAGCCAAATGGTGATTCACAATTCACCCACTCTCTCCCATCCCCTTTTTCCAATGTTACTGCCATACCCTTGGTGATTCCTCTAGTTCCCTTATACCATAAATTATACTAGTTGACTTCTTTCCTGACAGAAAACAAATTTACGTAGCCCCTGGACCAGTAACAATAAAAGGCACCATTGACTGTATAAAACACTTAACTTCAAATGTTTTAGAGCAGTTGAAAAGCCACAACTAAATTACCTGAAATATTATTTAGGATTAACTTTATGTTTTGTCATTGGTTGAATTGGTTAAGTCAACATAAGGTGATTTATACCCTCACCAAGACAAAAATACATTCCTTTCGTTCACTACTTAAGTTGTACTATACTTATCCAAATTTGAAATAACTAAAATTATAATTATTTAATGCCAGTCTGCATATCCAAGAATTTGAAATTTATTAAAATTAAGGCAAATAAAAACATTAAAAATCCTTCTTTCCATGCCCATTTTGGTCATCTTTCTATTGGTTCTGAGATATCTAAAATTTCGGAGTATGTAGTCCACTATTAAGTAACACTATCTGCATAGAAAGAGAAAATTTTATAGTTTCCATTAGATTTCTGTAAAAGTCTTAGTACAGTCTGATTCATTAGAAAATATAAAAAAATTGTTTTGTCTCTAACAAGTAACAGCTGATGTCAGCAAAGCTTTTAATCAAGTCAATCAATCTCAGTTGTTGCTCCAAACGAAGCAATTAAACTTCTCCTTCTCTCCGCTTAACTTTTATGATCCATATCCTAATAGGTGGTTAAAGATTTATGCGTTGGAGGACAAACACCTCTTAGTTGAATCCTGTAGATTGTGGTGTTTTACAGGCAATGGTTCTTGAACTTCTGTTGTTCCTCAATCACATTCTCAGCCTTCAAGTTAACATAGAAACTGGTAAATATGCTACTCACAGATGACTTGTAAATATATTATCATTGTCCCCAACTACTCTTAAAGCTATCTTCTAAATATATAAAGATATTACTTCAATTTCAACCTGAGTCAAAAGTAATTCTCTTGCTTAATACTTTCCTAAGATAATAAAGTCAATAATAACTGGGAACATTGCAGACATGGACTCCATCATTCTTGGCAGCACCCCAAGTATTACACTTGGAGGTACCTGTATTCCCTATTCAAACACAATGAATAATTTCAGTATTACAAAGACCAGGCAATTTTTTTGGAATAAACATAAAATATTGCCAATAATATTGGTAAAACCATGTACTATATCAAACTAAATAGAGATTTACTGCCATGTCCCATCAGGAAGTGAGAAAGGCAACATTTTTCCCCCTGCTTGACTGCTGCTATAAAGTGTTGAATGATATTACTAAACTACTAAGTATTCAATGATATAACTAAAGAATTGAAATTAAAAACAGTTTTTACCGCGTGTATATGAGTCATGTTCAATCTTTGCTGGAAAGAGCATACTCCATACCTCCTACAACTTGGATGACTTTCCATGAAATCCTGACACAAATGTCTTTTGGGTATGTTCTCTTATTATCTCTTTCACAATAAAATACCTGAATACCTCTTAAACCTTTCTCTCAACTAGTCTTCGAAAGTCACTTCTATTTGTGAAGCAAACTCTAATTCCCTCTTGGATGCTCTTAAAATCTTGAACACATTGTAATCTTTTAACCAAATTATTTTCAACAAATTGTAATGTAAATTTTATATCATACTCATAATACTCAAAATACTGGTATTTGCTTTTATGCCTTGATGTTATATTCTTGTACATATGTATATTTTCCATTTTTTTCTGTATTCCTTGCAATATATGCTAAAAAATAATGTTTAACATACAATAAATTACAGTATCTCATTAACCTAGTTCTTTTAGACATAAATTGCTCAGCATATTGTTAGCAGGATGAAGTATGCAGTTTGTTAACTTTTGACATAAACAGTTCTTTAATACATTAAATGGGTCATTAGTCCTATTACAAATATTTTTTTATTCAATAAAATTATAGTAATTGGCAAAAAGGCCTGCAGACCTTATGCACTCATCACTAATTTAGGCAATACTTTTTTAAGCTACTGAACTGCCAAGAATTCCTTTTACCATCATTTTTGAAGCTGCAATTATCACATAAACTAAGGGTCCCCTGGACGCGTGACACCTGAAAGTTCATCCTAACGATGAACCTCAGGATGATGAACCAGCGAAAATTAGGTTCCTAGAAATTTGTTGATGAGAGATTTTTTCCATTTTAATTTTTACCACATTATTTAACATAAATTTACCACAATACTAGGCATTTACTATTATTACTACTCAATGCAAAGGACCCAACATTACCATTTAACACAAGCTTTGAAGTACAATTTGCATATACCATCATGCTTGAGCTAAATGAATGAGTGAATCCAATAATCTGCAAATGACAGACTAACAAATACAGGAGGGTAGCTAAAAAATAAATGAGTATACTTTATAAATATACAGTCAATATAAAGTTATATAAATATAAGTTCAAACTGAGATGCACCTAGCAAATAAGACTTAAAAAATGACTGATACAATGACCTGCAAATTCATTACTTGCCTCTTTTTCTTTAATGTACTCTCAATAACCATATTTGTGTTCACTAAATTTGAAACAATATATATATACTCTCTATCAGAATTTATACCTGAACTTAATAATTGATGCCATTATTCATTTTCCCTGCAATAGATTTAGTGTTAAAAAAATCCTGATTGAAGAAATGTTTATTAATTCATAGTCTTTGTATTAATTTTGAAAAAAAACAAAAGATTTCAAATGTCATTATCCCTCTTCATGACATTGGATTTCAGGTGAAGGGTTAGGGCCTGTGTTATAAAACAGACAAAGACAATGGGAAGACAAGGTATAGCAGATGTCTAAAATTATTTTCTAAGTCATTGGCTCTCTAATAAACTAAAAAACTTCTAATTTTACACTATTGAATGGGATAAACCAAATAGTGCATGTTTACATTTTTAACAACAAAAAAGGAAACCAATGTGAAATGAAGTGAATAGCTAATAATATTTACGTGGCATGAATTTGATTCTTATAGAATTAACTTATTTAAGTTGGGGGTGAGCACTAATGCAGAAAGTGACTGATCAAACAATTAAAGTTTAATACTCACGTTTGCCCCACCAAATTTTCGAAAACTCCTCTAGAGTCACAAAAAAAAACATAATACGGTAAGTCAACATGAAAAGAATTCAAGAAATTTATTTCCTCATTTCTTTTAAAAGCTGATTATTTTTAAGGAGAAAAGGCTTGGCAAGATCATTTTTTAATAACAATACTAACTGCATATTTTTATAGGCTCAATTTTCTTGTGCCAATTGCTACCCAATTAGTCTCCCAAAAACTTAAGGCATTTTGTACTACTGAATTATTTAAATACTCCATCTCCAATCCTTCTATTTCATTATTACTTTGCATTTCCATTTTTTCTAACCCATGATGCTCTAGAGTTATGGCAAGAGAAACCAATAATTATTATTCTCTGAGATTATCATGATTTCCATTGTGTTTTCTAAACATTCCTGAATTTTGATAATCTCAGTCACTGCAGATACATTATATTTTACTCCCATGTATTATTAACCTGTTCTATGCCTCATTTGCATAAGTAACAATACTCTTGTGTATTCAAAAACTTAACTTGTATTGAATATGGGATGCTAGTTGGGAAAATTATAAAAAAGACCACTTTTAAAAAAGACACTCCTTTTTTTGGGGTGACGTACTTTTTATCGGCTGTCTTAAAAACAAAAATGCTTTGATTTGGTTACCTAAAAATAGTAGGTAGGAAGACAATTTCTATGAGGGAGTTTGGGAAAAACAGATTTGTCATTGAAGGGTCACACACAAGACTTTCAAAGACAACAGTAACCGAACCATACCATTATGATTCATTAATATTACATGTTACATTATTGAACTAGGAAATAATTGCTGAATGAAGTGAACATAATTACAAGGTAACAATTAATATATGCTATTTTGATGTTACTGAATTTAGGACCTTCAGGTCCTCTCATCCAGCACTGATAAGATAGTGTGTAGTTCAGAAAATGTATTATATGAAAGAAATTCACATGTCATGTCTTTTGGCAGCACACTACCAATATCCAGGGTGACTGGGTTCATTAGATTGGAATCCAAATCATCTAGCTTTCATCAATTTCCTTCAGATATCTCCGAGTTACTAGTTCTATGTTATCCTGCTTTAGCCACAAAGCTCTTGTCTAATTTAATTAGTAATTTTCATTTATAAATATATATCAACTCGATGAGTAATCATACCCCCAAGAATATTATGGTCATCAATGTTACATACCTACCCTTTAATGCTTCCACTATTTTAAACATAATATATTTTGACAGGTGTTCTCATGTGACCAATTTTTTCCTAATAATTTGAATGGGTCTTTGGAAACAATTGATAATGTGGAACAACTTGTCATTTTTGCTTTCTTTACAACTACTTCAGAAATTTTACCATATCAAAACTGAAGTCAACCTGGTTAGTTCAGTGGCTTATGATGGCACTGGCCACTCAATACTGAAGGGTGCAGAATTGATACCTTGGGCATAGATGTTGTATCGTCATGTTATGGGTTTTTATTGATTTATACTTTGCACAATTATGACCTTGACCATAACAGCACCATATAACCCAATTACTTTGACTACTCTAAAAAACGTAAAAAATAAAAGTAGTACCTTTCCTATTTGAAAATTATGCACAAGTTCTTGCCTTAATGGCTCCATGAGGTAGATCATTTTCCACAATATTTCCAAAAGTGTTGTATAATGCTTTCATTTTGAAGAGGAAAAAAAATCATAAGGTATATCAAGGGCCACATGGGGTTGACATGTTGACTATGGATAGCTCACAGAAAAGAATTTGAGGTAACAATGAAGAATGATGTACTTTTAAAACAATGTAGGCAACTGATTTCTTAAAGTCAGACACAGAACTCTGATTTTCTATTCAGTTCTTTCTCTTTTCAGGATATTTCCAAAGCTTTATTATTTATACAACTTACTGATTTCTCATAATTCCATGCCTCTATTTCCCCTTTCCACTTACATAATGGAGGATGCTAAAAAAGGAAACCACTGAAAAAAGTGACTTTCTTCTTCTTCATCACCCTTTGGATGCATTAAAATGACATACATTCAATTTTTAATGCATTACTTATAACCTCCTAGAACACCTGTGATTTTCTGGCTCTGATTTCAAGTAAATTGTAGTATTGAAAGGTGATACATTCAAATTCTTTTAACAAATGAATTGTATGGGGAAAACCCTTAGGTGTACCAGTAAAAAA